>CM022947.1:48521243-48876182 GCA_012931725.1 Litsea cubeba | reverse complement strand
GCTTAGGCTCGAAAACAGCACGCCGGGGCCCGGAACGGGAAACGGCCACGGGAAAATTCTGAAACCGGCACAAGCACTTCGCTCGAGGGTAGAGTGACCTAGGAACTGACGGTTCGCAAATAGGACCTCCGCTTAGAGATTACGACCGAAACACACGATTTTTTCCAACACTTAGGCTCGAAAACGGCCCGCGTGGGTCCGGAACGGGAAACGGCCACGGGAAAATTCCGAAACCACCATGAGCATTTCACCGAGGGGTAGAGAGACTGCAGGAATGACGGTTCGCAAATAGGACTCTCGGTTAGCGAATTACGACCCAAACACACGATTTTCCAACACTTAGGCTCGAAAACGGCCCGCGGGGTCCGGAATGGAAACGGCAGCCGGAACAATTCCGAAAATCGGCACGAACACTTCGTTCGGGTGGGTAGAGTGACTTGTAGGAACTGACGGTTCTCAAACAAGACTCCTGGTTAGAGATTACGTGCGAAACACACGATTTTCCACACTTAAGCTCGAAAATGGCCTCGCCGGGGGTCCGGAACGTGAAACGGCTGTAGGAATTCCGGAATCGGCACGAGCACTTCGCTCGAGGGTAAAGTGACTTGAGGAACTGACGGCTCACAAATTTGACTCTCGCGTTAGTGAATTACGACCGAAACACACGATTTTCCAATATTAGGCTCGAAAACCAGCCCGCCGGGCTCCGTAATGGGAAAACGGCCGCGGGAAAATTCTGAAAACCGGCACGATCACTTCGCTCGAGGGTAGAGACCTGTAGGAACTGACGGTTCCCAAATAGGACACCCCTTAGACAATTACACCGCAACACACGATTTTCCAACCTTAGGCTCGAACCCCCGTGGGTCCGGGACAGGAAACGGCCGAGGGAAAATTCTGAAACTGCACGCGCATTCCCTCAAGGCTCGAGTGACCTGTAGGAACTGACGGTTCGTAATAGGACTCTCGGTTAGCGAATACGACTGAAACACACGATTTTCCACACTTAGGCTCGGAAAACGGCCCGCCGGGGGTCCGGAATGTGAAACGGTAGCCGGAAAATTCCAAAATCGGCACGAACACTTCGCTCGAGGGTAGAGTGACTTGTAGGAACTGACGGTTCTCAAATAGGACTCCCGGTTAGAGAATTACGTGCGAAAACACACGATTTTCCAACACTTAAGCTCGAAAATGCCTCGTCGGGGTCCGGAACGGGAAACGGCTGTAGGAATTCCGAATCGGCACGAGCACTTCGTTCGAGGGTAGAGGACTGTAGGAACTGACGGCTCACAAATATGACTCTCGGTTAGTGAATTACAACCGAAACACACGATTTTCTAACACCTTAGGCTCGAAAACAGCACGCCGGGGGTCCGTAATGGGAAACGGCCCGCGGGGAAAAAATTCTGAAACCGGCACGAGCACTCGCTCGAGGGTTAGAGTGACCAGTAGGAACTGACGGTTCCCAAAAGGACACCCACTTAGAGAATTACGCCCGAAACACACGATTTCCAACACTTAGGCTCGAACCCGCCGGGGGTCCGGGACAGAGGACGGCCGAGGGGAAAATTCTGAAAACTGGCACGAGCACTTCCCTCAAGGCTAGAGTGACCTGTAGGAACTGACGGGTTCGCAAATAGGACCCCCGGTTAGATAATTACGACCGAACACACGATTTTCCAACACTTAGGCTCGGAAACGGCCCGCCGGGGGTCCGGAACGGGAACCGGCCGCGGGGAAAAATTCCGAAATCGGCATGAGCCACTTCGCTCGAGGGTAGAGTGCCCTTGTAAGCAACTCATGGTTCGCCAATAGGACATCCCGGTTACAGAATTACGACCGAAACACAGTCGATTTTCTAACCAATTAGGCTAGGACAACGGTCTAGCCGGTGGTCCGGAACGGGAAACCGATTGTCGGAAAATTCCGAAACCGGCACGAGCAGTCGCTCGAGGGGTAGAGTGACCTGTAGAAACTGACGGTTCGCAAATAGGACCCCCCCGGTTAGAGAATTACGACCAAAACACATGATTTCCAACACTTAAGCTCGAAAACTGCCCGCCGTGGGGTCCGGAATGAGAAAACGGCCATGGGAAAATTCCGAAAACCACCATGAGCACTTCGCTCGAGGGTAGAGTGACTTTGTAGGAACTGACGGTTCGCAAATCGGACACTCGGTTAGAGAATTACGACCGAAACAACACGATTTTCCAAACACTAGGCTCGAAAACGGCCCGCCGGTGGTCCGGAATGGGAAACGGCGGCGGGAAATTACCAAATCGGCACGAACAATTCGCTCGAGGGTAGAGGACTTGTAGGAACTGACGGTTCGCAAGTAGGACTTCCCGGCTAGAGAATTACGTGCGAAACACACGATTTTTCCAACACTTAAGCTCGAAAATGCCTCGCCGGGGGTCCGGAACGGGAAACGGCTGTGGGTATTCCGAAATCGCACGAGCACTTCGCTCGAGGGTAGAGCGACTTGTAGGAACTCACGGTTGCAAATAGGACTCTCGGTGAGTGAATTACGACCGAAACACACGATTTTTCCAACGCTTAGGCTCGAAAACAGCACGCCGGGCGCCCGGAACGGGAAACGGCCGCGGGAAAATTCTGGAAACCGGCACAAGCACTTCACTCGAGGGTAGAGTGACCTGTAGGAACTGACGGTTCGCAAATAGGACCTCCGCTTAGAGAATTACGACCGAAACACACGATTTTCCAACACTTAGGCTCGAAAACGGCCCGCCGGGGGTCCGGAATGGAAACGGCCACGGAAAAATTCCGAACCTGGCACGAGCACTTCGTTCGAGGGTAGAGTGACCTGTACAAACTGACGGTTCGCAATAGGGCCCCCGGTTAGAGAATTACGACCAAAACACATATTTACAAACACTTCGGCTCGAAAACGGCCCGCCGGGGGTTCGGAATGGGAAACGGCCACGGGAAGATTCTGAAAACCACCATGAGCACTTCGTTGGAGGGTAGAGTCACCTGTAGGAACTGACGGTTCACAAATAGGACTCCCGGTTAGAGAATTACGACCGAAACACACAATTTTCAAACACTTAGGCTCGAAAATGGCCCGCCGGGGGTCCGGAACGGGAAAAGGCCTCGGGGAAAATTCCTAAACCACCATGAGCACTTCGCTAGAGGGGTAGAGTAACCTGTAGGAACTGGACGGTTTCGTAAATAGGACTTCCCGGTTAGAGAATTACGACCGAAACACAACAATTTTCCAACACTTAGGCTCGAAAACTGCCCGCGGGGGTCCGGAATGGGAAAGGAGGTGGGAAAATTCTGAAACCAGCACTCGCACTTCGCTCGAGGGTAGAGTGACCTGTAGGAAACTGACGGTTCGCAAATAGGACCCCCGCTTAGATAATTACGACCGAAACACACGATTTTCCAACACTTAGGCTCGAAACGGCCCGCCGGGGGCTTCCGAAATGGGAAACGGCCCCGGGAAAATTCCGAAATCGGCACGAGCACTTCGCTCAAGCGTAGAGTGACTTGTAGGAACTGGCGGTTCGAAATAGGACTCCCAGTGGGGAATTACGTGCGAAACACATGATTTTCCAACACCTAGGCTCGAAAATGCCTCGCCGGCGGTCCGGAACGGGAAACGGCTGTGGGAATTCCGAAATCGGCAGGAGCACTTCACTCGAGGGTTAGAGTGACGTGTAGGAACTGACGGTTTTGCAAATAGGAATCCCGGTTAGTAAATTACGACCGAAACACACGATTTTCCAACACTTAGGCTCGGAAAACGGCCTGCCGGGGGTCCGGAATGGGAAACGGCTGCAGGAAAATTCCAAAACCGGCATGAGCACTTCGCTCGAGGGTAGAGTGACCTATAGGAACTGACGGTTCGCAAATAGGACTCCCGGTTAGAGAATTACGACCGAAACACACGATTTTCCAACACTTAGGCTCGAAACCCGCCGGGGGTCCGGGACAGGAAACGGCCGCGGGGAAAATTCTAAAACTGGTACGAGCACTTCCCTCAAGGGTTGAGTGACCTGTAGGAACTGATGGTTCGCAAATAGGACCCCTGGTTAGATAATTACGACCGAAACACACGATTTCCAACACTTAGGCTCGAAAACGGCCCGCCGAGGGTCCGGAACGGGAAACGGCCACGGGAAAATTCCGAAATCAGCATGAGCACTTCGCTCGAGAGTAGAGTGACCTGTAGCAACTCACGGTTCGCAAATAGGACTCCCGGTTAAAGAATTACGACCGAAACACATGATTTCTAAAACTTAGGCTCGAAAACGGCCCGCCGGGGGTCCGGAACGGGAAAAGGCCGTGGGAAAATTCTGAAACCGGCACTCGCACTTCGCTCGAGTGTAGAGTGATATGTAGGAACTGACGGTTCGCAAATAGGAGCCCCGGTTAGATAATTACGACCGAAACACACGATTTTCCAGGACTTAGGCTTGAAAACGCCCCGCCGGGGGTCCGGAATGGGAAACGGCCATGGGAAAATTCTGAAACCACCATGAGCACTTCGCTCGAGGCTAGAGTGACTTGTAGGAATTGACGGTTCGCAAATAGGACTCACGGTTAGAGAATTACGACCGAAACACACGATTTTCCAACACTTAGACTCGAAAACGGCCTACCGGGGATCCGAAATGGGAAACGGTCGCGAGAAAATTCCGAAATCGGCACGAATAATTCGATCGAGGGTAGAGTGACTTGTAGGAACTGACGGTTCGAAAATAGGACTCCCGGTTAGAGAATTACATGCGAAACACATGATTTTCTAACACTTAAGCTCGAAAATGCCTCGCCGGGGGTCCGAACGGGAAAACGGCTGTGGGAATTCCGAAATCGGCATGAGCACTTCGCTCAAGGGTAGAGCGACTTGTAGGAACTGACGGTTTGCAAATAGGACTCTCGGTTAGTGAATTACGACCGAAACACACGATTTTCGAACACTTAGGCTCGAAAACTGCCCGCCGGGGTCCGGAACGGGAAAACGGCCGCGGGAAAATTCTGAAACCAGCACGAGCACTCGCTCGAGGGGTAGAGTGACCTGTAGGAACTGATGGTTCACAAATAGGACCCCGCCTTAGATAATTACGACCGAAACACACGATTTTCCAACACTTAGGCTCGAAAACGGCCCGCCGGGGGTCCGGAAATGGAAACCGCCCTAGGAAAATTCTGAAATCGGCACGAGCACTTCGCTCGAGTGTAGAGTGACTTGTAGGAACTGGCGGTTCACAAATAGGACTCCCGGTTGGAGATTACGTGCGAAACACATGATTTCCAACACCTAGGCTCGACAATGCCTCGCCGGTGGTCCGGAACCGGAAACGGCTGTGGGAATTCCGAAATCAGCACGAGCACTTCACTCGAGGGTAGAGTGACTTGTAGGGGCTGACGGTTCGCAAATAGGACTCCCGGTTAGTGAATTACGACCGAAACACACGATTTTCCAACACTTAGGCTCGAAAACGGCCCGCCGGGGGTCTAGAATGGGAAACGGCTGCGCGAAAATTCTGAAACCACCATGAGCACTTTGCTCGAGGGTAAAGTGACTTGTAGGAACTGAGGGTTCGCAAATAGGACTCTCGGTTTGAGAATTACGACCGAAACATAGGATTTTCCAACACTTAGACTCGAAAATGGCCTGCCGGGGGTCCGGAATGGGAAACGGCCGCGGGAAAATTCCCAAATCGGCATGACCAATTCGCTCGAGGGTAGAGCGACTTGTAGGAACTGACGGTTCGCAAATAGGACTCACGGTTAGAGAATTACGTGTGAAACACATGATTTTCCAACACTTAAGCTCGAAAATGCCTTGCCGGGGTTTCGGAATGGGAAACGGATGTGGGAATTCCGAAATCGGCACGAGCACTTCCCTCGAGGGTAGAGTGACTTGTAGGAACTGACGGTTTGCAAATAGGACTCTCGGTTAGTGAATTACGACTGAAACACACGATTTTCCAACACTTAGGCTCGAAAACAGCCCGCCGGGGGTCCGGAATGGGAAACAGCCGCGGGAAAATTCTGAAACCGGCACGAGCACTTCGCTCGAGGCTAGAGTGACCTGTACGAACAGACGGTTCGCAAATAGGATTCTCGGTTAGAGAATTACGACCGAAACATAGGATTTTCCAACACTTAGACTCGAAAATGGCCTGCCGGGGGTCCGGAATGGGAAACGGCCGCATGAAAATTCCCAAATCGGCACGAACAATTCGCTCGAGGGTAGAGTGACTTGTAGGAACTGACGGTTCGCAAATAGGACTCCCGGTTAGAGAATTACGTGCGAAACACATGATTTTCCAACACTTAAGCTCGAAAATGCCTCGCCGGGGGTCCGGAACGGGAAACGGCTGTGGGAATTCCAAAATCGGCACGAGCACTTCGCTCGAGGGTAGAGTGACTTGTAGGAACTGACGGTTTGCAAATAGGACTCTCGGTTAGTGAATTACGACCGAAACACACGATTTTTCAACACTTAGGCTCGAAAACAGCCCGCCGGGGGTCCGGAATGGGAAATGGGCGCGGGAAAATTCTGAAACCGGCACGAGCACCTTGCTCGAGGGTAGTGTGACCTGTAGGAAACTGACGGTTCGCAAATAGGACCCCCGCTTAGATAATTACGACCGAAACACACGATTTTCCAACACTTGGGCTCGAAAACGGCCCGCCGGGGGTCCGGAATGGGAAACGGCCGCGAGAAAATTCCGAAATCAGCACGAGCACTTCGCTCGAGGGTAGAGTGACTTGTAGGAACGGACTGTTCGCAAATAGGACTCCCGGTTAGATAATTACGTGCGAAACACAAGATTTTCCAACACTTAGGCTCGAAAACGCCCCGCCGGGGGTCTGGAACGGGAAACGGCCGTGGGAATTCTGAAATAGGCACGAGCACTTCGCTCGAGGTTAGAGTGACTTGTAGGGACTGACGGTTCGCAAATAAGACTCCCGGTTAGTAAATTACGACCGAAACACACGATTTTCCAATACTTAGGCTCGAAAACGGCCCGCCGGGGGGTCTGGAATGGGAAACGGCTGCGGGAAAATTCCGAAACTGGCACGAACACTTCGTTCGAGGGTAGAGTGACCTGTACGAACTCACGATTCGCAAATAGGACCCCTGGTTATAGAATTACGACCAAAACGCACGATTTTCCAACACTTAGGCTCGAAAACTGCCCGCCGGGGGTCCGGAACGGGAAAAGGCCATGGGAAAATTCTGAAACCGGCACTCGCACTTCGCTCGAGGGTAGAGTGACCTGTAGGAATAGACGGTTCGCAAATAGGACCCCCGGTTAGATAATTACGACCGAAACACACGATTTTCCAACACTTAGGCTCGAAAACGGCCCGCCGGGGGTCCAGAATGGGAAACGGCCCCGGGAAAATTCTGAAATCGGCACGAGCACTTCGCTCGAGCGTAGAGTGACTTGTAGTAACTGACGGATCGCAAATAGGACTCCCGGTTAGAGAATTACGTGCGAAACACACGATTTTCCAACACTTAGGCTCGAAAATGCCTCGCCGGGGGTCCGCAACGGGAAACGGATGCGGGAATTCCGAAATCGGCACGAGCACTTCACTCGAGGGTAGAGTGACGTGTAGGAATTGACGGTTCGCAAATAGGTCTCCCCGTTAGTGAATTACGACCGAAACACACGATTTTCCAACACTGAGGCTCGAAAAAGGCCCGCTGGGGGTCCGGAACGGGAAACGGCTGCAGGAAAATTCCAAAACCGGCATGAGCACTTCGCTCGAGGGTAGAGTGACCTGTAGGAACTGACGGTTCGTAAATAGGACTCCCGGTTAGAGAATTACGACCGAAACACACGATTTTCCAACACCTAGGCTCGAACCCGCCGGGGGTCCGGAACAGGAAACGGCCGCGGAAAAATTCTAAAACCGGCACGTGCACTTCCCTCAAGGGTAGAGTGACCTGTAGGAACTGACGGTTCGCAAATAGGACCCCCGGTTAGATAATTACGACCGAAACACACGATTTTCCAATACTTAGCCTCGAAAACGGCCCACCGGGGGTCCGGAAAATTAACGGCCGCAGGAGAATTCCAAAATCGGCATGAGCACTTCGCTCAAGGGTAAAGTGACTTGTAGGAACTGACGGTTCGCAAATAGGACTCCCGGTTAGAGAATTACGTGCGAAACACTGGATTTTCCAACACTTAGGCTCGAAAACGCCCCGCCGGGGGTCCGGAACGGGAAACGGCTGTGGGAATTCCGAAATAAGCACGAGCACTTCGCTCGAGGGTAGAGTGAGTTGTAGGAACTGGCGGTTCGCAAATAGGACTCCCGGTTAGTGAATTACGACCAAAACACACGATTTTCCAACACTTAGGTTCGAAAACGGCCCGCCGGGGGTCCGGAACGGGAAATGGCCGCGGGAAAATTCCGAAACTGGCACGAGCACTTTCCTCAAGGGTAGAGTGACTTGTACGAACTAACGGTTCGCAAATAGGACCCCCGGTTGGAGAATTACGACGAAAACACATGATTTTATAACACTTAGGCTCGAAAACGGCCCGCCGGGGGTCCGGAATGGGAAACGGCCGCGGGAAAATTCTGAAACTGGCACGAGCACTTCGCTCGAGGGTAGAGTGATTTGTAGGAACTGATGGTTCACAAATAGGACTCCCGGTTAGAGAATTACATGCGAAACAGACGATTTTCCAACACTTAGGCTCGAAAACGGCCCGTCGGGGGTGCGGAACGGGAAACGTGTTAGATATCGCGATCACTGAGAGGGGGGGTGAATCAGTGATCCCTTTAAAAACAGGTCCAATTTAACAACAAAAGCAAATCAAATTACACAAGGACACCAGATTTAACGTGGTTCACCAAAAGGCTACGTCCACAGTTCAAAGACTGTCCGAACACCGATCTGGAACAGGTCTGAATCTATTTAGTCGCACCAACGACAAAGAGCACGAACCCTTAAGTTTCAGATAGCACCCACTATCTAGGAAGCACCTACCCCCTTTACAATTTATCTGCACCAATAGATAGGATCACCAAACCCCTAACACCAAGCACCAACTTGATGTTCTACAGAATTAAAGTAGAGAACTTTTCTACAGCCCTTCCCCTCTACAATCTCTCTCTCTGTCAATCCCTTACAAATTGAAATTTAAAGCATAAAAAGAGAGACACTTATCTATGGACGAATCACCATCTTCATGAGCATATTTTCGTCCAACTTGCTGTAGAAACTTGCAGCACAACAGCACACAGCAACACCTTCTTCTCCAATCACTCTTCTCTCCAAAACCCTCTCTTTTGTTCTCTCTTCTCTTCTCTCCTCATGAAAATGAACTTAGCAAGCCTTTATATAGGTTATGGTAAACCTAAAGAGTGTTCAAATTAGGCTAGAATTCGTTTAGAAAGAGTCCCAAACAAAATACATAAGTTTCCTGAATTTTCGTGCAAAACTTCTATTTCTGCGCAATTCTGGTTTCCCGTGCTCGGTCGACCGCGTGGGGTCCTCGGTCGACCGGCGACACACTGTGGCAACAAAATAACTGGGAGCTAACTGAGACTATCTTCTGCAGATTTCTCTTGCTCGGTCGACCGCGTGGGGTCCCCGGTCGACCGGCCACACTGCTTCAGGAATTTTGATTTCCTGTACTATTTCAGTTCTGTTTTCTCTTTGAAGCTCTATCAACACCACACTATCAACACCACACTTGTGACATTGTGTTGACAATAATTCCAACACAAAATGATACTTGAGATATTAAACACTCAATGCTTCATAAGACTTCTCAAGGCATCTCAAATTCCAACAAAACGGCCGTGGGAAAATTCCGAAACCGGCACGAGCACTTCGCTCGAGGGTAGAGTGACTTGTAGGAACTGACGGTTCACAAATAGGACTCCCGGTAACAGAATTACGACCGAGACACATGATTTTCCAACACTTAGGCTTGAAAACGGCCCGCCGGGGGTCCGGAACGGGAAACGGCCGCGGGAAAGCACATGTACCTTGTTCAATGCCTAAGTACCTTGTTGGAATTGACGGTCAATGAATCGGACTTCTGGTAAACAAGTGAGACGCAAAAGCCGTCTGATTGTCAACATTTTGGCTGGAAAAAAGTTCGCAGAATAACTTAGGAAAAGTTTTATATATACATGTTTATTTTTAATTTATAATTTAATTCATGATAAAGATTTTAATGTTGTTTTTCTCATTGCAGATTGATGAACGCATTGGGGTCAGTTGCAGAATTGTTGGGATGTTAGACTTCTTTTCAGTTTATTTGTATATATTTATTTATATATATCAATGTATATTGGATATTGATATGAGACTGTATCATTATTGATTGTTATATTTGTTTAATGAGATGAATGATTTAATGAAAAATGGAGATGGTTGTCTGTTCATTTAGTAACTTTTGTTTCATTGCATATTTTTTGTTGAATATAGGTAGATGAACAGGTTTATTTTTGATACAGGTGTACAAATAGGTTTACAGGAAAATAATAATGAAAAAATAAATTCAATATTAAAAAAAAGACATTTACCGACGTTTTATTTCGTCGGTAAAAATAAAAAAATATTTTAAAAATATAGAAAATACTTTTGCCAACGAAATAAAAACGTCGGCAAAAGAAAAAACAAAAATTTTAAAAAATAAAGTTATTTTTGCCGACGGAAAAAAACGTGGGCAAAATTAAAAAAAGAAAAATAAAAAATGAAAATACTTTTGGCGACGAAATAAAAACGTCGGCAAAAATATAAAATAAAAAATAAAAATAATTAAAATACTTTTGGCGATGAAATAAAAACGTCGGCAAAAATATAAAATGAAAAATAAAAAAAATTAAAATACTTTTGGCAACGAAATAAAAACGTCGGTAAAAATAAAAATAAAAATAAAAAAATAAAATGCTTTTGGCGACGAAATAAAAACGTCGGCAAAAATATAAAAAGAAAAATAAAAAAATTAAAATACTTTTGGCGAAAAAATAAAAATGTCGGCAAAAATATAAAATGAAAAATAAAAAAATTAAAATACTTTTGGAGACGAAATAAAAACATCGGCAAAAATATAAAAAGAAAAATAAAAAAAATTAAAATACTTTTGGCGACGAATTAAAAACGTCGGCAAAAGAAAAAACAAAATTATTTTTGCCGACAAAACAAAAACGTCGGCAAAATGAAATTACTTTGCCGACGAAGAAAAAACATCGGCAAAAGTAAAAAAGAAAAATAAAAAAAATTTTAAATTCTTTTGCCAATGGAAAAAAACATCAACAAAAGTCAAATAATCGTCGGTAAAAATATAATTTTTACCGACGAAAAATAATTTCGTCGAGAAAATGTTTTGTTGACGAGTTTTTACTGACGTCTTGGCGACGAAAAAATTTTCGTCGATAAATACTTTTACCGACGAAAATATTACTTTCGTCGTCAAAAGTGCAGGTTTTTGTAGTGACATCAGATAACCCACGTCCTGTATTCATAAGCAAGAATATAAAGGATGATGAGTTACCCGAGTATATCACCTTTCTTCGTGAGTTCGTTGATTGCTTTGCATGGTCTTACGCTGAAATGCCTGGCTTAGACCCCAAGATAGCAGTCCACAAACTCAATCTTCAAGAAGACATCAAGCTTGTCAAACAAGGCCAAAGAAGATTCCGTCCAGACATGATGGATAAAATTGAACAAGAAGTTCAAAAACTCAAAAGCGTCGGCTTCATCCGTGAGGAACAACATCCTGAATGGTTGGCCAACATTGTCCCCGTGACAAAGAAAAACGGGCAAATCAGGGTCTGTATTGACTATAGAGACCTGAATGGTACATGCCCTAAAGATGAATTTCCGCTTCCCATACCAGAGGTAATGATTGATAATACCTGTGGATTCGAGCGAATGACATTCATGGATGGTTTCTCTGGCTACAATCAGATAAAGATGCATCCTGAGGATGAAAAACATACATCCTTTCGGACCCCATTTGGCGTGTATTGCTACACTGTCATGCCATTTGGTCTGAAAAATGCTGGTGCCACATATCAGAGGGCTATGATGAAGATATTCCAAGATGTGCGGCACAAGACGGTTGAATGTTACGTTGATGACATCGTCGTCAAAAGCAAAAGAAAAGAAGATCATCTCGAAGACCTTCTAGAAGTCTCCCTCCGGCTTTGTAAACACAAACTACGAATGAATCCTCTTAAATGCTTCTTCGGCGTCTCGTCGGGTAAGTTCCTCGGATTCTTAGTTTGGAAAGCTGGAATAGAGCTTGACCCCATAAAAGTCAAAGCCATTCTAGAAATGCCCTCTCCAAAAACCTTGAGAGAACTCAAAGGGCTTCAAGGGAGATTGGCCTACATCAGATGGTTCATCTCCAATCTTTCGGGGAAATGCCGTCCATTCTCCCGGTTGATGAAAAAAGGTGTAAACTTTGTCGTTTCGGCATACCCAAAAGATTCGTCCATGATAACGGACCATAATTCCGGGATCATCGATTCTACAGGTTCTGCGACAAATACAAAATCCAAAGCTGTCATTTGACTCCATACAATCCGGCAGCAAATGGATTAGCTGAAGCTTTCAACAAGACACTCTGCAAAATCCTCAAAAAAATGGTCTCTAGTCACAAAAGAGACTGGAGCGACAAACTATCTAAAGCTTTGTGGGCCTATCGAACCACCGTTCGAGGACCAGCCCATAGCACACCATTCTCCTTGGTCTATGGATGCGAAGCTGTCGTGCTATTGGAAGTACAAATTCCTTCCTTAAGGGTATCCTTGCAAAATGACATGACTTAAGAAAGCAATGTCAAATTGCGACTCCATGAGCTGGACAATCTCGATGCGAGACGGCTCGAAGCTCAACAAAGCATTGAACTTTACCAAGCACGCATGGTAGGATCTTTCGACAAAAAGGTCAGGCAACGCGCCTACAAAAAGGGTGACTTGGTTCTTGCGGTAAAAAGACCAATGGTCTTCGCTCACAAGTGCAAAGGCAAATTTGAGCCAAAATGGGTGGGACCCTACGTCATCGACAAGGTTTTCTCCAACGGCGCATACGCACTCCTAAACATGGAAGGTGACAGGTGTATGCTGCCCATCAATGGCAAGTTCTTAAAGCGGTACTACCCTTGAAGACTTACCCAACTGGGTAAGAGCAATGCCTGTACGGCCAAAACAGGTTTCCAGGTACACACTCGCTAAACCCACCTTTTCTTATCATTTTCATGTTGAAATTTCTAGAAATTTAAACAATGCTTACTTTCATCGTTTCATTGTTCAAAAATCCAAGTTTAGGAACCTTTCCCTAACTTGACCATAATTTTCAACCCTTGAACCCAAAATTCATTGTTTGAAAGAAAATCCGGATTCAGGGATTTCCACCCTAGTCCACCCTACCTTTTACCGCCTAAATGGTTTTAGGTCAAAACTTATGACCCTCGTGTCTTTAAAAAAAAAAGGGTTTTCAAAAAACCGCGGGGGAGCGACGCTGAGTCGATACTCGCACAAATCGGAAGCATGCAAACCACGTTCGACACTTCCAAAATCGCAGGGAAGTGACATTTCGTCGATACTTACAAAATCCAAAACCGTGGAGATGCAAATTTCAGTTGATATCCACAACCCAAATTTCAAAGGTTCGAAAAAACCTAAAAAACCATGGAGATGCGACATTTCAGTTGATATCCATGACCCAAAGGTTCAAGAAAACCACAGATTTCAAAAATCGTGGGGAAACGACATCAAGTCAGTACCCACAAAAACCAAAATTTTTGAAAAGCAAGGATGCGACATTCCATTGATACTTGCACCAAAATCCGTGAGGATGCGACATTCCATCGATACTCGCAACCGAATGAGCAAGGATGCGACATTCCATCGATACTTGTAAGAACATTCAGCAGGGAGGCGACTTTTAGTCGATACTTGCATTTTTGAAAACCAAACCGGCTATAAATGCCACAAACCGACTATAAATGCCACCAAAACAGGCTATAAATGCCACAAACCGGCTATAGATGCCACCAAAACAAACCGGCTATCAATGCCACAAAACAAAAAAAAATTGGCTTTCAAAAAACCCGGCTATCAATGCCACAAACCCGGCTATAGATGCCACCAAAATCGGCTTCCATGCCACAAACAAAATCTAGCTTCCATGCCCGAACAATCATTTGACAAAAGCTTTTCACAAAATGACAAGCTTTTGATCAAATCCCATTTAGCAATTACTTTCATCACAAAAAGATTTAAGTGAGCGTAGGGAAAACAAAAAAAAATTCCCATTTTGCAATTACTTTCATCACAAAAAGATTTAAGTGAGCGTAGGGGAAAAAAAACATCCCATTTAGCAATTACTTTCATCACAAAAAGATTTAAGTGAGTGTAAGGAAAACAAAACAAAAAAAAAAGTACCAAAAAATACATGCGGTACCAAAAAAAAAGAAAGTGTTCCCAAGCACTACAAAAAAAGAGTACAAAAAAATTACATGTGGTACCAAAAAAAAAAAGGAGAGAAGGATAGTTTAAAAAAAAAAAAACAAGAGCGTAACCAAAAATGGTCTCCAGCCAAGATGTCAGCTCCTCAAGCAAACTTTTGGCCTCAGCCATCAGGGATTCCAAGGCACGCTTATTCAGGAACTTGCCATGAGATGCTGGAGAATGCTGCAATCCTTCTTTCACACTGGGAAGCTTATCCCGAGTAGTTCGCCAATGTTTGTTCTCTTGAGACCTTCCTTTCAAACACTCGATCAGCATCGGCAACCCGGCGAATCAGAGCACTTTACCTGTCGCGAGCCTCTGAAATAGCCCACTTGGCAGCAACTTGTGCCTGCAGATGCTCAAGACGTTTCCTGGCCTCATCGACCTCCCTATCAAGGATGTTAAGGTCATGTGTCAGCCTAATGATGGCTAGCTCTTCTAAGTCTTCTCTCGGACTATCTGCTTCCTGCTTTGTGTAGCCTCATCTAGGTCAGACTTAGCCTTATCAGCAGGATCTAGGAACATCTCCTTGAAGAACTGGTCATCAGCCAAACCCATGGCCTCAAACCATTTGTCACCCAGCTCAATGATCATATCAAACGATCGCCCTGGCACCTGTGACATCCAAACCAGCCTCTTCGACAACACCGAGAATCTCACGCACATGCTGGATCATGCCAAATCCAGCATCCAAGTGTCCTGCAAGGAGAGTCTCAATCCAAGAGCTCAGAACCCGCACCACCACCTTTTTCGCAAAAAGAAGAGATGGCCCAGCTGAAGATTCGCCCCGCTCTGTCGGTCGGCTGCCCATGTCATGCCCTGTTGGAAGAGGAACAAAATAACTCTTTCCAGTTGGAGCTGCTGGAGAAGGAATTTCAGCACGAGGTATCTCCTCAACAGTGTCAGAACTGGTCCCAGGAGCCTCTACCTCTGGATCGACCTTTGGCATCCCTTGCTCTGGTTCTAAAAGGAAGCAACAGACTCTCCGCTGTCACCTCAGAACCCACTAAAGAAACAAACAAAAAAAAAAGAAAAGTGCAAAAAAAAAAAGAGAAAGCACGAAAAAATAAGAAGGAAAACACATGTAAAAAAAAGTGAAAACACGTGGAAAAGAAAAAAAATAAAGAAAAGAAAGAAACAAAAAAAAAAAAGAAAAGAAGAACTTTTTTTCTATTATGCTATTTCCTACAATGAAGTTTTCTTGAAAAAGGGAACTTACTTGAAGCCATTGATGGAGAAGAAGAAGAAAAGTCTTAAAGATCTTGAAGAAGAAGAACTCTTGGTCTTGAAGCCCTCTTGGGATTGTTGCAAAAGAAAGCAATAAGAGCAAGAGATCCAACCTCTTCCTTGCTTTTATAGAAGAGAGCAAACCAAAGAAGGAAAGAAGAAAGAAGTAAGAGTTACTAATTAGTAACCTTACCAAAAGAAAGAAATTAGAAAGATTCTTTCCCAAAAGAAAGATATCTTGAGGGATTCTCTCCCAAAAAAGAAATCAATGAGAGATTTTCTCCCAAAAGATAGGATCAATGAAAGATTCTTTCCCAAAGGAAGATATCTTGAGATATTCTCTCCCAAAATAAAGGGAACATGAGAGATTTTCTCTAAGTAAAGATATTCTTAGATATTCTCTATCCAAAGGAGATATTTTTGGATATTCTTTATAAAAATGACACCATATGAGATCGAAGCCATTTCAAAAGCTTAAGGTCCCATGGGTTAGCCCATATGAGTCAGGTTTGACCACCTAGGCACTAAAAAAAAATAAAATTGGGCTTTTAGTCAAAGAGAAATCCCTCTTACCAAGAGCATACAAAAATGGTTACATGCCTCTTTTGAGTTGATTGGACCATACAAAAAAGAATTCGAAGCCCCATGAGCTTCCAAAAATCAAACATCCAGCCTCATATACCACATTGAGCCAAAATCTTGAAATTGACATTCCACAAAAAATCCAAACCAAATCCTGGTCCCCTAACTTGCCACATACAGCTTGTTAGGTCACAAGACCAAAACCAAAAACCAAAACCCGATCCCCTAGCTTGCCGCATACAGCCTGTTAGGTCACAAGATCAAAACCAAAATTGACCCCCAACATTCCACATACAGCTTGTTGGGTCACACGGTCAAAACCAAACCCGACCCCCTAACCTGCCACATACAGCTTGTTAGGTCACAAGGTCAAAACCCAAATCCACATCCCTGATGTCATCTTCAAAACTTTGCCTTGAGATGGTATGTGATCCCTTTCACTACCATAAAATTCCCCTGGAAGCTCAAAAGGCTACAAATACCAAAAAGAATAACTGCTCAAAGACTCTTGGTCAAGTCACAAGCTCTCCTTCACAAAATCTCTTCGAGGCACATCGACTACAAAAGTTAAGCAACTCGTCGCTGCACCTCGAGGGGGAATTTGCTGGCACCAAAAATGTCAATTTGCCTCTTCAAGATCCAAAAAGCTACATGAAGTCGCAACCTGCCATAAATAGGCATGTTACTTCCAAAAAATCAAATCTTGTTAGAATCAAACAAAAACTGCAAGATCCTTCAAGACAGCCAAAAGAGGAGTACACCAGAAGTTTCGTGCCATTTCAAAATCATTTGGCCTAACTTCGCTTTTCCGACAGCTGAAAAGGAGATCTCGGCGGTGAAGCTCCCCGGGACCATGGGTTCCAAGACAGAGCCTATGGATCATCTTAAAATGACTCCAATAGGTTCCCTGTCAAATTTCAAGTCAAATGGACATCGGTTGACCGCGCATCAAGCCGTGACATCTTCATCGCAACAAAAGCAAGTCTACTAGTGATAGGACCACAAACGGCTTCAAAACTAAAAAAAAAAAAGCCTATGGTTGGTCTGATTTATTACTCAGCAGGCTTCACCCTAAATTTTAGATCATTCCGACATCGTTTGACCCAGTTTCAGATTCTGACAGAAAATCAGCAGCTCTGCGCGACAAAGTCTTCGGCTTTCTCAGAAAATTAGAAACTTTACAAAACAAAATGCAAGGATTCTCATTAGGTTTTCTACAGGGAAATCAGGCAAATAAATGATCAAAAATGTCAAGGAAAATACAGAAGAAAAAAGAATAAAAAAAAAGCAAAAACGGACACAAAACGGGACAAAAGGGGGGAAAACCCCCCAGGGTCGTAGACCCCTGCGACCCTGGAGCCCGGGATCGCCGGGAGGGCCCCGGAAACCCCGTTTTTCGCCGTTTCTTCGCGATTTGAAGCGTCCGACTCCTCTGATTTTCCAAAATTCATACTTTTGAAATACCAAATCCTCTAACATCCGTCAAAAACACGGGTCAATCATCAAGAGTATCGAAATCAACATTGATCGCCAACCGGTCAACCAAAAAAACGGGTGCTTTCTACCCGACCGATCGAGAAATCGATAGGACAGATGGCACCGACCCGCGGTTGGCAACCAATACCTGAAGTTACGTGGTCATCCAATGTCGATCTACATGAAGATCCATCGATGATCATCACCAGAAGAATCCCAAAAGACGCGGCACGGCCCGCGACTCTTTAACTGCTCGGCGACCACTTAATGCGATTAATTGACTAGCTTTATTACAGTCATTAATCCATTTCTTTGGACGGCCCAATCAAAAGCAAGCATCCGGGAGTTACAAGTCAAAGATTCATGCCATTTAACCCAAGAAACTCCTCCCATCATGGCGATTAAAGGCGATTAAATGCCCTAAATCTCCTCCGGCCAATCAGAAGCCAAGAAAAGGAGATACAAAATAAAGGAATTAAATCCTGTAACTCCTCCCATTATGCAGCTTAATGATAATAAAAGCCCATAAACCCTCCAAAATGGCTACCAAAAAGCCTATAAATAGGAGAGCACTCTAAGAAGAAAGGACACAACACAGAAAACACACAACAGACTGCAGAAAATCCAGAAACTTAGACAGAAAAATGCACAGAAATCCAGAGAAAGAAAGAGAGAAAATTCAGCGGAAGTTCTACACCGACCACCGCTACAAGGTGACAAAAGTCCCTTGGGGGTTACCCCCCCCCCCCCCCCCAAGGTCCTTGCCCTCTCTTTCTGCCTCCAATGGCTTAGACGTGGCTTTTCAGCCCGTCTACTTGGCTTTTTATTGGACATAGGACCTCCTCTTGGTCTTTGTCCTCTAAAAACCTGAGGTTATAGCCAAGCCAAGCAAATCAATAGCATCCTTTGTTCTCATCTGCATGGATGATGGCGAAGTCCACATATGGCTTGCGACCGTCAATCTGAACGGGTCCCCCACAATCTCTTGAGAAGTTAGATCCTCCTTTTCTGGCTTTTCATTGTAGTTTGTATTTTTTCAAAAGAGACAAAAATCACAACTCTTGTCTTTCATTATTGATAAGGATTGTAAATCGGCTATAAACGCCAAAATCGGCTATAAACGCCAAAAATCGACTATAAATGCCAAAAAAATCGCCTTTCACGGCAAATCAAGAAAATGTCTCTTTTCTTAAATATATGTGCAATGGAAAACTTGAAAGAAGTTGATTTCCGTTTTACTTGTGACGGTTGATCTCCGGACCACCACTTGCAATTCTAAGTAAAATAGAAAATCTGGCACACCCACACAAAAAAAATGTTGATGCACGCCTTTGCCCCCAGGTTACGAAATGGTCGGATCCAACGGGCTTCGACGTTCGCCGACCTCGGTAGAACTGAGCTGAAGCGCTGTCCATCATAGGGTCAAACGTTGTCGGTTTGACTCGGAACTTGACGTGGAGCCTCTTGGATGTATTTTGAGACCATCCATTGGCTCTGATCGAAGATTTGGTGTCTCCGATGCTTTCGCCGCCAGGAGCTCCTTTTCAGCTGTCGGATAAGCGAAGTTAGGCCAAATGATTTTGAAATGGCCCGAAACTTCTTGTGTACTCCTCTTTTGGCTATCTTGAAGAATCTTGTAGTTTTTGTTAGATTCTGACAAGATTTGATTTTAGGAAGTAGCATTGCCTATTTATGGCAGGCTTCGACTTCATGCAGCTTCCTGGATTTTGAAGAAGTAAAGTGACACATTTCTTTGGTGTCAACAAATGCCCCCTCTTTGGTGCAGCGACGAGTTGCTTAACTTTTGTAGTCGATGTGCGTCAAAGAGATTTTTCGAAGGAGAGCATGTGACTTGACCAAGAGTCTTTGAGCAGTCTTTCTTTTGGTATTTGTAGCCTTTTGAGCTTCCAGGGGAATTTTATGGTAGTGAAAGGGATCACATACCATCTCGAGGCAAAGTTTTGAAGATGACATCAGGGATGTGGATTTGGGATTTTTAACCTTGTGACCTAACAAGTTGTATGTGGCAGGTTAGGGGGTCGGGTTTGATTTTGATCGTGTGACCCAACAAGCTATATGTGGAATGTTGGGGGGTCGATTTTGGTTTTGATCTTGTGACCTAGCAGGCTATATGTGGCAAGGTAGGGGATTAGGTTTTGGTTTTTGGTTTTGGTCTTATAACCTAACAAGCTGTATGTGGCAAGTTAGGGGACCAGGATTTGGTTTGGATTTTTGTGGAATGTCAATTTCAAGATTTTGGCTCAATTTGGTATATGAGGCTGGATGGTTTGATTTCTGGAAGCTCATGGGGCTTGGAATTGTTTGTATGGTCCAATCAACTAAAAAGAGGCATGGAACCATTTTTGTATGCTCTTGGTAAGAGGGATTTCTCTTTGACTAAAAGCCGAAAGTTTTTTTTTTTAGTGCCTAGGTGGTCAAACCTGGCTCATATGGGCTAACCCATGGGAACTTAAGCTTTTGAAATGGCTTAGATCTCATATGGTGTCATTTTTGTAAAGAATATCTAAAAATATCTCCTTTGGATAGAGAATATCTAATAATATCTTTACTTGGAGAGAATCTCTCATGTTCCCTTTATTTTGGGAGAGAATATCTCAAGATATCTTTCTTTGGGAGAGAATATCTCAAATCTCCTATCGTTTGGGAGAAAATCTCTCACTGATTTCTTTTTTGGGAGAGAATCCCTCAAGATATCTTTCTTTTGAGAAAGAATCTTTCTAATTTCTTTCTTTTGGTGAGGTTACTAATTAGTAACACTTACCTCTTTCTTCTTTCCTTCTTTGGTTTGCTCTCTTCTATAAAAGCAAGGAGGAGGTTGGATCTCTTGCTCTTATTGCTTTCTTTTATAACAATCCCAAGAGGGCTTCAAGTAAGTTCCTTTTTTCAAGAAAACTCCATTGTAGGAAATAGGATGATAAAAAGTTCTTTTTTTTGTTTCTTTCTTTTCTTCTTTTTTTTCCACATTTTTTCTTTTCCTTTTTTTTTCATGCTTTCTCTTTTTTTTTTGCATGTTTTTTTTTCTTTTGTGGGCCGTACGGACAGATCCGTACGGATCTGGCCGTACGGCCACGTGGCCTGTGGGCCAGCCCCCCCTTTCCTTTTTTTTTTTTCTTTCTCTCTCTCTTTTTTTTTGAGAAAGTTCTCTTTTTCTTCCTTCTTTTTTTGTTCTTTTTTTCTTTCTCCTTTCTGTCTCTTTTTTTTTTAGAAAGTTTCTTTTCTTTTTTCTTTGCTCATCATGATAATGCATTTTTTTTTTTGCAAACCAAGATGTTCATGCATGTATATTTTTTTTTTGTAAATTGAATTGTAGCATGATGTGGTAGCATACCTGAAAGTTTTTGCAAACTTGGGAATTTGGAGCTCGCAGCGATGTTGAGCCCTTCCTGATTTTGCGGAGACTTTTAGGTTTCGAAAGTTTAGAGTTTCGGAGCTCGCAGCAATGTTGAGCCCATCTTCAAGCTTTCTATTTCTTTCGGGATATTTCCTTTTTCTTCGGAACTATCCTGGAGTCATGTCAAAATTTCGCCAGATTTTTTTTAGCGAAATTCTGTCATTTTGATGCTTGATCTTTTTCTTTTTCATCCTTTGCAGGTGGTTCCTCCAGAACGAACAAGGGTAAAGAGCCTGCTACCAGCGTACCTCGTCGATCTGCTAGATCTTCTAATCCGGCCGTTCAGCAGGCTTGTGACAAGGTTCAGTATGTTGAGAGAATCCTGGAAGAGTGCGACTCCCTCAACAGAGATGAGATGAGGCAGCGACTGATCACTCTCAAGGGAGAGGAATTTTATAAGATCATGGTAAGCAGTCGTCCATGGGTGATGGAAGATCAGAGAGTTTTACCCAAGCCTACCTTCTTCTTTGGTGATGCCGTCCCTGATGACATGACATACTAGAGGAGATGTTTTCAGTTTTCTTTCACCGCTGATGGTGAGAAGAAGACTGTTGCTACCCGGTCGACGTTTGATCGCACCGTCTCGATCATGAGCCTTGCCTCCACATGCTCTAAGAGGGAAGATCCTCCAAGCTGGGGGAGAAGGACAAATGTAATCAAGACCGGGGTTTTTGTTGGCGGTTCTCCTAGATATGCGGAGAAGTCGCCTACTGACATGGACATGTTGATGCCAGCCAGCGGCTACCAGGGCTCTGATTATCCGTCGGTCAATTTGAGACCGGTGGGCCTTGGCATTTTCAACGGTGACGGCAGTAATTGGGTGAAGCCTTTTCAACTTCGTGGCCGTTTCAGTGCTGACTCTGAGTGGAAGTCGTGGACTGATCGCGTCCTGCTGATTGGTGGTGCCGTTTTGAAGGAAGCCGAGTTTTTTGATGCGGTCCGCGCCTTTAGGGAGACCGTGATCGTTTCCGACGAGGCCTTCATGGCTATGCTGGAGTCATTCCTTCCACAAACCAATACCTTCGTTGTGACGAATGGTGAGATTGGTTTCTCTTTGAAGAAGCTGAGCTCCATTACTGGATTGCCCATCCTTGGCAAACTCTATGAGGAGTTTATGCCGATCGACAGCGTCCTTGAGGAGCAGTCTGAGGAGTTCAAGCTTCTGTACTTTCAGCTTGTTACCCTCTATGATTTTTTTAAGGAGAAGGAGGGCTTGAAAGTTAGATCCAGCAGTTGGAAGAGTTTTAACTCTTCTTCTCCTAACTTCTTTAAAAGTGGGCAAAGCCGTGTCCGAATCACTTTTGTTTGCCCGCATGAGGATCCGACGGTTCAGGGACATCGAGATGGGGCAGTCTTCAGTGAAGCATTCTCCGGAGTTGCGGAAGAAGGCTTTTGATTTTGGTGACTCCCGATACTCTACCAGGGCAGGGTTGGGAAGGCATTACTCCTTGACAAACGCAGAAAAGGAGTGGTTTTTCAGCATACGTGTCGGGACGATGGTGTACAGCAGACATCTTTTCGTCGACATCCAGCCGTATGTACCTTCTCGGTTTGCTCTGCAGTTGGGCTTTTCTCAAGGTGTTGTTGGAGCGCCTTCAAGCATGGTGAAGCGCTTTGGAGGTTTACAGGACGGGAGAAACGCATGGGCTTTCTATAGTGCTAAAGACACTACTGCCATGATCTCTTATCATGTGCTGTCGACTTCCCGGACTGCCGACTTTGCGAAGTGGTTCGCGGAGAGCTTTTCGGCATATCGGGGGCTTTCCAAGAAGGAGCTTGATGTGAAGCTATCATCTGGAAAGGGCCTTGGAAAGTCGGATGGCGTCCGGCGAGAGGAAGTTTGGGCCTTCCTTTTTGGAGAGAAGCACAAGATAAGCTTTCTCGGTGACCAAAGCGTCATTGGTTCTGAAGCTGTTCGAGATACCTGATGAGGCTTTAGAGCAGCTAGAACAGGAGGAAGCCGAACTTGATGCTTGGATGCAAGCGGCACAAAGGCAAGCTTCCGTGGAGTTTACTGGCAAGAGTAGACCATCCAGTGAGGAGTCAAGTGGGAAACCTGACTCTGACAGCGGGGCAGGTTCTTCTAAGAAGCGAACCCACAGAAGTAAGAGGAAGAGGAGTCCTCATCGCAGCAAGGGGCAACATGAGGACTTTCCTGACTTAGAAGTCCCTCTTACTATCAATGAGGAGGTGCCAGGGAATGCTGATGAGCCTTTGGAAAAGAGAAGCCGAGAAGAAGAGACTGTCGGCGAAGGTATGATTCTTCCTTTCTCTCTTTCCATTTCTTTTCATGAGATTTTTCCATGTCTTGATTTCTTTTCTCCCCCTGCTGCTTCTTTTTTTTTTTAGCAAAGGATGAAGACTTGGTGATGCCTGAGGTTCCTATCGATGAGGCGGTGACGGATCCTGTCGCGGCACCAGAAGAAGAACCGAGGGACTTTGGAGTGATTCCAGAATCTCTAACTGGTATGACTTTTTTTTTTTTTGCTTTCTTTTTTTTTTCTGTGACTTGGTTTGCTAACATTTTTCTTGTCAGCTGACTTGCCACAGGATTCTGATGACTTTGAACCATCGATGGACGCAAATGTTGATGATGCTTATGATGACTTCATGGAGGAAGAGAGTCTTCCGCCAGTCGTCGAAGAAGGTATTTTGTAGTAATAACCCTGATAATAATTTTCAAACAGGATCATATTCATGCCTTTTTGGGTTTCTTTGGCAGGTTTTGAAGTGACAGAGGAGAGTCCGTCGCTTCCTTCAGAACCAGAGCAAGAGATGCCAGAGGTCGATCCAGAGGTAGAGACTCCTGGGACCAGTTCTGACACTGTTGAGGAGATACCTCGTGCTGAGATTCCTTCCCGAGCAGCTCCAACTGGAAAGAGTTCTTTTGTTACTCTTCCAACGGGTGATGACATGAGCAGCCGACCAACGGAGTTGGGTAAATCTTCAGCTGGGCCATCTCTTCTTTTTGCAAAGAAGGTGGTGGTGCGGGTTCTGAGCTCTTGGATTAAGACTCTCCTTTCTGGGCACTTGGATGCCGGATTTGGCATGATCCAGCATGTGCAGGAGACTCTCAGTGATGCCGAAGAGGCTGGTATGGATGTCACAGGTGCCAGGGCAATCGTTGATAGAATCATTGCACTGGGTGACAAGTGGTTTGAGACCATTGGTTTTGTTGACGACCAGTTCTTCAAGGAGATGTTCCTGGACCCTACTGATAAGGCTAAGTCTAACCTGAATGGGGCTACACAAAGCAGGAGGCAGATAGTCCGAGAGAAGAACTTAGAAGAGCTAGCCATCATTGGGCTGACACATGACCGTAAGATCCTTGATAGGGAGGTCGATGAGGCCAGGAAACATCTTGAGCATTTAAAGGCACAAGTCGCTGCCAAATGGGCTGCTATAACAGAGGCTCGCGACAGGGAGAGTGCTCTAATTCGCCGGGTTGTAGATGCTGATCGAGTCCTTGAAAGGAAGTTTCAAGAGGACAAACAATGACGAACTACTCGGGATAAGCTTCCCGGTGTGAAAGAAGGGTTACAGCCCACCCCAGCATCTCATGGCAAGTTCCTGAAGAAGCGTGCCCTGGAATCCCTGACGGCTGAGGCCAAATTTGCTTGAGGAGCTGAAATCTTGGCTGGAGACCATCTTTGGCTGAGCTTCTGGTTTTTGTAGCAGAAACTATCCTTCTTTTTTTTTGTAGTGTTTGTGAACACTTTCTTTTTTTTTTGGTACCGCATGTATTTTTTTGGTACTTTTTTTTTGTAGTGTTTGTGAACACTTTCTTTTTTTTGGCACCGCATGTATTTTTTTGGTACTCTTCTTTTCTTTTTTTTGTTTTGTTTTCCTTACGCTCACTTAAATTTTTTTATGATGAAAGTAATTGCTAAATGGGATGCTTTTTTTTGTTTTCCCTACGCTCACTTAAATCTTTTTGTGATAAAAGTAATTGCTAAATGGGATTTGATCAAAAGCTTGTCATTTTTTGAAAATCTTTTGTCAAATGATTGTTTTGGCATGGGAGCCAGATTTTGTTTGTGGCGTGGAAGCCGATTTTGGCATTGATAGCCGGTTCGTGGCATTATAGCCTGTTTTGGTGGCATCTATAGCCAGGGTTTTTCTTTTTTTTTTAAAGCCAAGTTTTTGATTTGTGGCATTGATAGCCGGTTTTGTTTTGTGGCATTGATAGCCAGTTTGTGGCATTTATAGCCTGTTTTGGTGGCATTTATAGCCGGTCTGTTTTGGTGGCATCTATAGCCATTTTGTTTTTCAAAAATGCAAGTATCGACTAAAAGTCGCCTCCCTGCTGAATGTCGTATCCTTGCTCATTTGGTTGCGAGTATCGATGGAATGTCGCATCCTCGCGGATTTGGGTGCAAGTATCGATGGAATGTCGCATCCTTGCTTTTCAAAAATTTTGCTTCTGCGGGTACTGACTTGATGTCGTTTCGCCACAATTTTTGAAATTTGTGGTTTTCTCGAACCTTTGGGTTATGGATATCAACTGAAATGTTGAATCTCCACAGTTTCTTGGTTTTTTTTTTAACCTTTGAAATTTGGGTTGTGGATATCAACTGAAATGTTGAATCTCCACAGTTTCTTGGTTTTTTTTTTAACCTTTGAAATTTGGGTTGTGGATATCAACTGAAATGTTGCATCTCCACGGTTTTGGATTTTTCAAGTATCGATGAAATGTCGCTTCCCTGTGATTTTGGAAGTGTCGAACGTGGTTCGCATGCTTCCGATTTGTGCGAGTATCGACTAAGCGTCGCTTCCCCGCGGTTTTTTGAAAAACCATTTTTTTTTTGTTTAAAGACATGAGAGTCATAAGTTTTGAACAATGAAACGATGAAAGTAAGCATTGTTTAAATTTCTAGAAATTTCAACATTTGATATGAAAATTCTAAAAAGATTAGGTTTGACGAGCGTGTACGTGGAAACTGGTTTTGGCCGTACAGGCATTGCTTTTACCCAGTTGGGTAAGCCTTCAAGGGTAGTACCGCGTTAAGAACTTACCGTTGACGGGCAGCATACATCTGTCACCTTCCATGTTTAGGAGTGCGTATGCACCGTTGGAGAAAACCTTGTCGATGACGTAGGGTCCCACCCATTTTGGCTCAAACTTGCCTTTGGACTTGTGAGCGAAGACCATTGGTCTTTTTATCGCAAGAACCAAGTCACCCTTTTTATAGGTGCGTTGCCTGACCTTTTTGTCGAAAGATCCTGCCATGCGTGCTTGGTAAAGTTCAATGCTTTGTCGAGCTTCGAGCCGTCTCTCATGAGATTGTCCAGCTCATGGAGTCGCAATTTGACATTGCTTTCTTGAGTCATGTCATTTTACAAGGATACCCTCAAGGAAGGAATTTGTACTTCCAAGGGCACGATAGCTTCGCATCCATAGACCAAGGAGAATGGTGTGCTATGGGTTGGTCCTCGAACGGTGGTTCGATAGGCCCAAAAAGCTTCAGATAGTTTGTCGCTCCAGTCTCTTTTGTCACTAGAGACCATTTTTTTGAGGATTTTGCAGAGTGTCTTGTTAAAAGCTTCTGCTAATCCATTTGCTGCCGGATTGTATGGAGTCGAAGGACAGCTTTCGATTTTGTATTTGTCGCAAAACCTGTAGAATCGATGATCCCGGAATTGTGGTCCATTATCATGGACGAATCTTTTGGGTATGCTGAAATGACAAATGATGTTGGTGCGCAGGAACTGAAGGACTGATGAGGTCTTCTTTTCGTTGAGCGCAAATGCTTCTGACCACTTGGAGAAATAATCCGTAGCGGCGAAGATGAAGCGATGACCTTTGCTTAAAGGCGGAGAAATAGGACCTATGATGTCCATACCCCAGGCGTCGAAAGGCCATGAAATCGCTGTAGGATGTAGCCATTCTGGAGGCATGTGAATGTAATCTCGATGAACTTGGCATTGTTGGCAGCGCTTAGCAAATTGTATTGCGTTAGCTACCACGGTAGGCCAGTAATAACCTAACCTTTTTATTTGGTCATAGAGCTTGGGACCAGCCTGATGAGCTCCGCAAAGACCAGCATGAACTTCTTTGAGTGTTTCTTCAACCTCTTGTTGTGACAGGCAGCGTAGAAGTACTCTGTTGAAGGATTTCCTATAAAGGGTTTTTGAAGGAATATCCAAATGAAAGCTTGGGGTTCGCCTTTGGATGCTTACCCATTCTTTTGGATCTTCCGGTAGGATTCCGAACATAGTGTAATCAATGAACGGATCCCTCCAGTCGCCGATTGAAGGTTGAAGGATTGAAATCCGACTTCCAACCACTTGGTGGCATTCAGCAACTGCTTGATGTGTGTCAAGAGGAGGGAGGATTCTTCTTTCGCACACTTTGATTTGCATGTTTTCCCCTTCCTGGATTGCCATAGATGCGGCAAGTCCGGCCAGGGCATCTACACGTATGTTTTCACCTCTACGAATGTGGGTCATGTGACAGATGTCAAACTTTTGCAGAAGCAATTGTGCCTTGTTGTAGTAAGGAAGCAAATCAGGTTTCCCGACTTCAAATTTCTGATTCATCTAGTTGACGATCAGTTGAGAGTCTCCAAAGACTTCCAGCATGGTGATACCGGATTCGATGGCGAGTTCCAATCCCAGGATCAGAGCTTGATATTCAGCTGCATTGTTCGTGCATGGTTCCAGTAGCGAGAAAGCGTGTGGAATCATGTATTTGTCCGGGCTAACAAAGAGGATGCCAACTCCCGAGATCAGCTGTCT
Organism: Litsea cubeba; assembly: GCA_012931725.1. Taxonomy (NCBI): domain Eukaryota; kingdom Viridiplantae; phylum Streptophyta; class Magnoliopsida; order Laurales; family Lauraceae; genus Litsea; species Litsea cubeba. The sequence goes on along the minus strand of CM022947.1, from coordinate 48,848,272 downwards.
TTTTTCATTTGTCCTAGTTGCACCGTCAAAGTACATGTCCCCGGAGGCACTTTGTGAGAAAGTCTCCACATTGTAGACTGGCTCGTCTGGGAGATCATCTCTGAGTGGAGAATCTTTAGGCAATGGATGCTCTGAGAGAAAGTCCGCTAGAGCTTGCCCCTTGATCGCCTTTTGCGGTACATACCTTATATCAAATTGTGATAGAAGGATGGACCATTTTGCCAGTCAGGCATTGAGAGATCCTGCTTTTGTGACAAGGACCTTCAAGAGGTTGACCTCTGAGACCAGGTAGATCGTGTTGGAAAGCAAGTAGTGATGCAGCTTTTGTACGGCGAACATCACCGCAAGACATTCTTTTTCGACTGGAGAGTAGCGATGCTCTGCACCTACTAACATGCGGCTGAGGTAGTATAGAGCAGCTTCTTTTCTTTCATCATTTTCTTGTGCAAGAAGAGCTCCGAGAGAGTGATCAAGGGCTCTTGTGTACAAGATGAATGGTTTTCCAGTGGTAGGAGCAGCTAACAGTGGAGGTTTGGTAAGGTATGACTTGATATCTTGGAACACAGCTTCACAGTCAGCATCCCAGACAAAGTTTACACCTTTTTTCATCAACCGAGAGAATGGACGGCATTTCCCCGAAAGATTGGAGATGAACCGTTTGATGTAGGCCAATCTCCCTTGAAGCCCTTTGAGTTCTCTCAAGGTTCTTGGAGAGGGCATTTCTAGAATGGCTTTGACTTTTATGGGGTCAAGCTCTATTCTAGCTTTCCGAACTAAGAATCCGAGGAACTTACTCGACGAGATGCCGAAAAAGCATTTCAAAGGATTCATTCGCAGTTTGTGTTTGCAAAGTCGGAGGAAGACTTCTCGAAGGTCTTCGAGACGATCTTCCTTTCTTTTCCTTTTGACGGCGAGGTCATCAACGTAACATTTGACCGTCTTGTGCTGCATATCTTGGAATATCTTCATCATAGCCCTCTGATATGTGGCACCAGCATTTTTCAGACCAAATGGCATGACAGTGTAGCAATACACGCCAAATGGGGTCCGAAAGGATGTATGTTTTTCAACCTCAGGATGCATCTTTATCTGATTGTAGCCAGAGAAACCATCCATGAATGTCATTCGCTCGAATCCACAGGTATTATCAAAAATTACCTCTGGTATGGGGAGCGGAAATTCATCTTTTGGGCATGCGCCATTCAGGTCTCTATAGTCAATACAGACCTTGATCTGCCCGTTTTTCTTTGTCACGGGGATAATGTTGGCCAACCATTCAGGATGTTGTTCCTCACGGATGAAGCTGACGCTTTTGAGTTTTTGAACTTCTTGTTCAATTTTATCCATCACATCTGGACGGAATCTTCTTTGGCCCTGTTTGACAGGCTTGATGTCTTCTTGAAGATTAAGTCTGTGGACTGCTATTTTGGGGTCTAAGCCAGGCATTTCAGCGTAAGACCATGCAAAGCAATCAACGAACTCACGAAGAAAGGCGATATACTCCGGTAACTCATCATCCTTTATATTCTTGCTTATGAATACAGGACGTGGGTTATCAGGTGTTCCCAAATCTATCTTTTGAACAGGATCTTCTGTTGGAAGGTTCGAAGGTGGTTCCTCCACAATATTTTCGGAGGCTTCCAGCTAAACGAAACCTTCTGGGGTTTCAAGGGCATTTCTAGACCAAGGTTTTGTTCCTTTCCACGGGTCTTCTTGATCGGCGATTTTCTCAAGGTTTGCTATGAGATGATCCCAATCGCCTGTTGAAACCAGGTCGAAGTACGGTACTTCTTTTGGAGACGAGGATTCTTCTGGGTCAGAAGACCACATGTCTGTGCCATCGGACAACTCCTCTTCATTGTCAGAGAAATCGTACCAATTGGACGAGCTTCCCGGATCTTTATCAGGTGACTCATCGAAGAGATATCCAGGGAGATCGATGTCTTATGGATACGAGATGTTGAGGCATGGTCAGTAAATTGACTTTTAAGCCTTTGTGTCAACCGTCTCAGGGGAGTGTCGAGATCATACCCTAACCCATGTGAAGACTTTTCTACATAGCCGTAGACTCTCCAATCTTCCAGCTGGCTTTTGGTCAAGACGGGCCCCAATGGTGTGAGAATATCGCGGCCTTCTCCCAAACCGACTGGGTTTTGAGCGTCGTAGCCCATTTTCTTCATAATAGCTTGTGCCACATAACTATATAAGGATAGTTGAGGCATACCTTCATTTTGGAAAGGTTCAAGTATGGAGTTTGATGAAGAAACATCCGATCTATGGAAGAAGATCGGCTTTTCCTTTGCTGAAGTTGCTGGAACAACGAAAGAAGCTGACGTAGGATCTTCTATGTCAAAAGGTTTCTCCATTGGAGTAAGAGCAGGCTGAACTTGCTGAGTGTCAGCTTGGCTTGAAGATCCATTGATGATCATCACCAGAAGAATCCCAAAAGATGCAACACGGCCTGTGACTCTTAAACTGCTCAGCGACCACTTAATGCGATTAATTGACTAGCTTTATTACAGTTATTAATCCATTTCTTTGGACGGACCAATCAGAAGCAAGCATCCGGGAGTTACAAGTCAAGAGATTCATGGCATTTAACCCATGAAACTCCTCCCATCATGGCGATAAAAGGCGATTAAATGCCCTCAATCTCCTCCGGCCAATCAGAAGCCAAGAAAAAGGAGTTACAAAATAAAGAATTCAGTCTTGTAACTCCTCCCTTTATGTAGCTTTATGACAATTAAGGCACATAAACCCTCCTAAATGGCTACCTAAAAGCCTATAAATAAGAGAGCTCTCCAAGAAGAAAAGAGAGATGGACAAAGCACAGAAATTCAGAGAAGGAAAAGAGAGAAAACTCTGCGGAAGTTCTACACCGACCACCGCTACAAGGTGACAAAAGTCCCTTGGGAGGTACCCCCCAAGGTCCTTGCCTTCTCCTTCTGCCTCCAAATGGCTTAGACGTGGCTTTTCAGCCCGTCTACTCGACTTTTTATTGGAAATAGGACCTCCTTTTGGTCTTTGTTCTCTAAAAACCTGAGGTCATAGCCAAGCCAAGCGAATCAATAGCATCCTATGTTCTCATCTGCATGGATGATGGCGAAGTCCACATATGGCTTGAGACCGTCAATCTGAACGGGTCCCCCACAATCTCCTGAGAAGTTAGATCCTCCTTTTCTTGCTTTTCATTGTAGTTTGTATTTTTTTAAAAGAGACAAAAATCACAACTCTTGTCTTTCATTATTGATAAGGATTGTAAATCGGCTATAAACGCTAAAATCGGCTATAAACGCCAAAAAATCGGCTATAAACGCCAAAATCGGCTATAAATGCCAAAAAAATCGCCTTTCACGGCAAATCAAGAAAATGTCTCTTTTCTTAAATATATGTGCAATGGAAAACTTGAAAGAAGTTGATTTCTTTTTTACTTACGAAGGTTGATCTACGGATCACCACTTGCAATTCCAAGTAAAAAATAGAAAATCTGGCACACCCACACAAAAAAAATGTTGATGCATGCCCTTGCCCCCCGGTTACGAAAGGGTCGGACCCAACTGACTCCCACGTCCGCCGACCTCGGTAGAACCAGGCAGGAGCGTGGTCCATCAAGCTGGCTCCACCTGGTGGGACCCGGTCATTTGGGAACACGATGCTAGGAATGAAATATTTGCATATCATATCTTTTGCTCTATGCTTATATTTCTTTTCTTGATTCCTTGGCTACTTTCTAATTGGTGGCCTATGTTGGATTCCGCATCTAAAAAAAATTGAGATTAGATTTTTTGGAAATTTCTAATTCTTTGAATTTATTTCCACTCTTTCTCTTTTCAAAAATAAAAAAAAATCAGATTTTTCATTTTGGATTCAAAATTGAGAAACCTTGATCCTTTCCTATCGTTCATCGCGCTTGCAGAAATGTTGAGCCTGTTCGACTAAGGTTTTGGGCCATCGTTTCTCTTCGATGAGTTCATTAAAGATCTAAACAAAAAAATCAGATTTTTCATTTTGGATTCAAATTTGAGAAACCTTGATCCTTTCCTATCGTTCATCGCGCTTGCAGAATTGTTGAGCCTGTTCGACTAAGGTTTGGGGCCATCGTTTCTCTTCGATGAGTTCATTAAAGATCTAAAATATATATATATAAAATATATATAAAAAAAAAAAAAAACAAAAAATTAGATTTCTCGGTTTGAGTTCAAAATTGAGAAAACTTGATCCTTTCCTATTGTTCATCGTGCTTGCAGAAATGTTGAGCCTGTTCGACTAAAGTTTTGGGCCATCGTTTCTCTTCGATGAGTTCATTAAAGGTCTAAATATATATATATATAAACAAAAAAAAGACATAGACCACTAAGGTTAAACCAACTGCGTTCTTTGATCATGGTTGATTCAAGAAAAGCCTTGTCCAGAGTGTGGAGACAGCTTGACTGTTCTAGGCAAGGGTCCTCCAAACGGGTTCATTAAGTAATCCTACCCTTACCCGGGGCAATTCTATCAATCAAGATTTCATAAGACCGGGTTAGGAGGCCTATGTGTACTCTCTCGTCTTTTAAATAAATTTTTTCAAAAATAAAATTTTTAAAAATAAAAATTTTAAAATAAAAAATAAAAAAAATTTTCAAAAAAAAAAATCTTTAAAAAATAAATAAATAAATAAATAAATAATAAAGAAAAGATTTTTAAAAAAAAAAAACTTTCGTCATTTTTGGGTTTAGATTGGAGAAATCTTGGTCTTCTCCTTTCTGAGCACTGGCGCTCGCGGAAATCGCTGAGCCCGTGTTCAGATTGGAGTACCTTTTGATCTCTTTAATGAACCCGATATTGGCCTTTAAAAAAAAAAACTCGTCATTTTTGGATTCAGATCCGAGAAACTATGGTTCATTTCTTTCTGAGCACTGGCGCTCGTGGAAATCGCTGAGCTCGTGTTCAGATCGGAATAGCATCTGCTCTATTTGATGAATCCAATATTGACCTTTCAAAACAGAGAATCTCATCTCATGGATGCGGTCTCAAAACATTTGTGTCTAGCGGTACTAGTACGCCCTTTCAGGGTCTATTGTATTGCGACCGGCACATTTGTAACTCCAACTTTATATTCTTCTTACCTCGAGTAAGCTCTGCTTCTCGATAAGTCAAATTTAAGTTCACAATTGCTTCTAGCAGTCACTAGAACGCTCATTCTGGGCTTACCGTACTTGCAATCAGAACAATTGTACCCTTTATGGCGTTTTGCCTTCTTCATATTGCTTGGGTCATCTTCCTCGAGCAATTTGAAAAGACAAAACCATAGAACTTCCCATTTATGATCATTATATTCTTTTGATTACTAATGGATGTGGTCTTGTTTCAGAAACTTTTTGAAAACTAACAATGGCAGCTTCACTAACAATTACCTTCGATGAGGACAAGCACCAACTTATGCTTCAACAGAAGCAAACTACGCGCACCTACAAGCGCCCCATCAGCTGCCGAAGCGTCAACTCCCTCGGCAACTCTCTAAGCTTCGGGTCGACCTCGACTCCCCGGACTATTGTCTTTGGCACGTTGGGACCATTCCCACTACCTGAGGAACAAACTGCTCCTTCCAAGAAGCAGAAACTCGCCTCTCAACGTGTCACTACCGTGACACCAAAGGCGAGCACCAGAAGGCCCGAAGCCCGTGGCAGCCCCACGAAGCCTCGACCATCAAACGACCAGGTCTATCCCAAGACTTGGTCCCCAAGACCTTCACCAAAACAGAGAAGGTACCAAACATCTACCAAGCCAGCATTCCTGGCCCCACTCAAGGAGAACCAGTTCTACCCTCTTGCCTACATAAAAGAGGAGAGACCCATCTCCAACCTGACTCCCAAGTCAAACCAGCATGAGCCGGATTGTTCCTACATGCCCAAAATCAGATCATGCATCATAAGGCCTCTACAAGCACCTGCTAAGGCCTACAAACTTGTAGTTCGACCTTTCATCTCTACAGGGGCCGAACTCCAAAAGTTCAAAGCTTCGCTGCAACAGGCGAAGGACAGGGTTCGCACCCTGTCCTTGCCCAGCTACAAAGAAGAGAGGCTCGGCTGCTGCGCCCGAGGGAGCACATCCTTCATTGTCAAAGCCCAGCCAGAGCTGACCGAAGCTCAAGTTGCTCGTCGTATACACCGACGCGCGTCGTATCGGCAAAAGAGACTAGAGAAGCAAAGTTCCCAGCCTCCTACACTTCAAGTCTCTCCCAAATGGGTCGAAAAAGAAAGACCCAATCAAGTTACTGCCGTCCATATGGTTGGAAAAACCAGAAGGCGCCAAAAGTCAGCATCTAAAATCCATGTCCGACGTCCGATGACCCGCAGCGTCTCCAGGACAAGAAGACATTCAGAAGAATCCCCTACTCCTTCAAGCAAAGGATGGCAGAGTGATCCTTGCTCAAGCTCTTCATCAAAAAGAATGAGCCCCAGCTCAGTCACCAGGACAGTCTCTTCGTTCGAATCACGAAGGATGAACGTCTTGGCTACAAATTCTGAGCCACCACCCCGCAATCCACCTTAAGATGATGCGATCACCCGCATCCAGCAGTTGGAACAAGGCCAGCAGAGGATTGAGACTCTGATGGAAAACCTTCTCCTCGCCTTCCAAAATCAGGCGAATAACGAACCTCCTCCGAATCATCAAGACGATGAGGTAAATGGAGAAGAAAATGAGTCACGCGCCCTTACCAAAAAGGACGTAGACAGTATTATCGCTAAAGCAAAAGAAGAGGATATACTCAAGGAGCATGGGATCAAGCCACCATATCCCTTATGGACGGACCCGGTCCCGTTCCCCCACAAAATTCAAGCATCCTACTCTCCAAACATATACGGGGAAAGGATCAGCCAGACAACACGTCATCCACTTCAAGATCCTGACGGGAGCTATCGCGGATCAAGATGCACTCAAGATCCGCCTCTTTGCAAGTACCCTAAAAGGTACGGCCTTCGATTAGTACTCCACTCTGCCGGAGAACTCCATCCAAAACTGGACCATGCTAGAGACATGCTTCCTGACTCACTTCAAAGGTGAGGATCATCCCGCTACTATGGCTCAGCTGTGCAGCCTAAAACAGGGGGAGAATGAGTCAACATATGACTTCATTCACAAGTGGAAAGCAATGGCCTACAAATGCTCTGATGTACTGCCACAAGCGTCGCTAGTCGACATCTGCCGAAACAACATGAGAGCTAGAATCCGCTCCATGATCGTCGACAACAAATCAAAAAACCTGGGAGAACTCCTAGAAGCTTCCATGGATGCTGAAACGGTGATTAAAGACCTCAACAGTCAGAAATCATCAAGAAAGAGCCAACCGCCATTGCAACCTCTAAACCAAAAAAGAAAGAGGTCCTCAATGTGTAGACCAAGTCAGCTCCTCAGCCACCAAAGAAAGCTAAAAACAAAGCTGCTGGTAAGAGACCTGAACTCTCAGATGCCTTCAAAGAACGAGTAGAGAAGAAATACCCGTTTGGTGAAGATGTTAATGAAATCTTCGGGGCTCTTGTGGTAAACTGCAAGCTCACCTTGCCTGAACCAAAAAGACCGGGTGATGTTGGTAAAACCAACGATCCTCGGTACAGTCCATACCATCAGATGATCTCGCATCCTCTTAATCAATGCTTCGTTGTGAGGGAGAAAATAAACGAGATGTGGAAAAACGGAGTCATCACCTTTGACAAAAACTATGGGTCTGCCTCCGTCAACATGGTGACATGTGGACAAACATCGAAATCACCGAAGAAGAAGATCACTACTTCCTTCCAGGTGGTAAACTCAATACAAGCGTCCGAGGAACTGGTTCCTTACCCGACACCAGACGGACAACCCATATGGATACATCCTGATCTCCTGGAAGATGAAAATTGGGAGGTCGTGAAAACAAAGCCTACAGCTCAGCAGCGAAGGCAGGCTAGGAAACATCTCCTCAAGCTCAAACGGCAAGAAAAGACCCAGCCAAGACAAGAAGTCAAAGAAAAGGCAGAGGCTTCCTCTATCGCTTCACTGGAGGCAACAAAAACATCCCTTCTAAAGACTTCAAAGGGGGTAAGAAAATTCACTCTCAGTGATTTCATGCCACCTCAATTCAAAGAAGCCACGCAGGAGGCATCATACTGTTGCAGTTCTGTAGTTGGATTCTCCATTGATGGATACGAGTACAGCGACACCGATGATGGATTCGAATCCAACTACATAGATGAGTGGGAGGAGTCCCTAGAAACAGGAGAATACCTCTCCGATGAAGAATGGGTTCCTGAGACTGATCTTATGCCAGTAATCTGGTATAACCCTCTACAGCCACAAGGATCCTGGTCTGATGATGGAGAAGACCAAGAGGCTGTACAAGAAAATGCTGCCGACCCAGCACCTCTCATTGCTCCAGTGGAAATCAACCATGTTGAGACACAAAGAGTTGATGAAGAAGAAGATTTGGCTCCCATGCCTGATCTTGAAGAATATGCAAGGATCTTGCAGCGTCTCGCTCTAGAACAAGAGCAAGACCGCGTCAACGAGCCTCCTCGCAATCCAGAGCCTGAAGTCCCTGAAGACCATCAGGTACATCCTCCCCTAACTCCTGAAAATGGAGAAAATTGCTGGATAGACGATCCTCTTACATCCGAGGATGAGTCTGACTCCGAACAGGCAACGTCTCCCGTCAGAGCTTCCTATAATGTAATAATTCGGGATTATAGCTCTTCCGAAGTATCGTCTGATGAGAGCACTTACACTCCGGCGACGCCTAGCAATGTATCTTCTGGAGCCACCTCGTCTCACGTGACTTTCACTGAGATGACACCCTCTCAGGTTTTTTCTCCTGAGACTGTGACTTCAAAGTTCACACCCTTCCTGACTGAAGAATTCCCAGCTATTGATGCTTGGGACGATGAATTAGTCAACGAAAAAGAAAGGTTGCTGGATGCTGTTCAAGACTTGTTCCCGAAAAATGCTCCGTGCAACACAATCACTGAGGATGGCAACTCTGCTGCTGATACATCCTCAGCAAATGAAAAACGACAGCCTCTTGATCCTGAAGACAATCTTCCAAACGAAGACCCTTCTCAAGAAGCTCTCGAAGTTAGTAGAGGCACCCGCTCTGGATAGGACTACCACAAAAATTACAACCAATCTTCCTTTACATATGTAAATCCTTCGGGAAAAGATGTTGTAAGTGCCCCTAGTGGCAACAATGATGAACATGCAGGCCCTAAGGAGGCTTTCAAGTATGACTTGATTGAACACTTCAAGCACATACCTGCACGTCTGTACATCATAGATTTGTTGCGAATGTCTCCACACACTAGTGATAATCTCATCTCAGAATTACAAAAGCTGATGAGGATGTCGACAAACATGCCCCGCAAGTCCTCCAAATTGAAATGGATTACCGGGTCAAAAACTCAGAAGCCTCCTCAAAGGGAGAAAAGAAGAAAACTGAGGGATCATGCATTGAATGCCTCTTGGTTAAAAAAGCAGCCAATGCAACCATCGCCTTCACAAAGGACGACCTCCTATTTGGTGAAGCCAGGCACAACCGACCCCTGTACTTCACAGGGTACATCAAGGAAATGCCTATGCACAGAGTTCAGATTGACCCAGGTTCTGCACTCAACCTCATCTCCACATCAGCTCTCGAAGAGTTGGGCATCCCACCCAGCAAACTGAGCCACACATCTGTATCTATCTTTGGATACGATGGGAGTACTCAAAGGCCTATCGGCAAAATCAGGTTCAAGTTGCAAATCGGTGATCTTATTTCAGAGGTCACAGTGTATGCAATAAAAACCCCTTCATGCTACAACATCCTTCTCGGACGCCCTTGGATCCACGAGAATGGTGTTGTCCCTTCAACTCTACATCAATGCATCAAGTTTGTTGGCGACGACGACATGATACATCGAGTCTTTGCGAACAAAAAACCCTTCAAAGGTAAAGAAGTCCACTTTGCAGACTCACAAATGTATGAAGGTGAAAAAGAAGAAGAGGAGAAGCACACAGCACCCTTTGCCGAAAATCCCCAGAAAGATAAAGGCAAGGCTCCTCAACAATCACCGGAAGAAAACAAACCATCCGGTAAATCTGAAGAAAGCATTCAAACTCCCTTCATCATTTCCCTCAAATCTTCAAAGCCTTTGGTCATCACAACTAAAGTGAAGAAGGTAAAGCAAAAGCCTGAGGGCAAATTTGTTGTCTCTTTCGTGTCTATCATGCAAGACACGGACTCGGATTCAGAGCCAGAAGACGACACATCATCAAGCCAAGCTGACACTCAGCAAGTTCAGCCTGCTCTTACTCCAATGGAGACAACTTTTGACAAAGAAGATCCTACGTCAGCTCCTTCCTTGTTCCAGCAACTTCAGCAAAGGAAAAGCCGATCTTCTTCCATAGATCGGATGCTTCTTCATCAAACTCCATGCTTGAACCTTTCTAAAATGAAGGTATGCCTCAACTATCCTTATATAGTTCTGTGGCACAAGCTATTATGAAGAAAATGGGCTATGACGCTCAAAACCCAGTCGGTTTGGGAGAAGGACGCAGTATTCTCACACCATTGGGGCCCGTCTTGACCAAAAGCCAGCTGGAAGATTGGAGACTCTATGGTTATGTAGAAAAGTCTTCACACGGGTTAGGGTATGATCCCGACACTCCCCTGAGACAGTTGACACAAAGGCTTAAAAGTCAATATACTGACCAAGCCTCAACATCTCAAGTCCATGAAGACATCGATCTCCCTGGATATCTCTTTGATGAGTCACCTGACAAAGATCTAGGAAGCTCATCCAATTGGCATGATTTCTCCGAAAATGAAGAGGAGTTGTCCGATGGCACAGACGTGTGGTCTTCTGACCCAGAAGAACCCTCATCTCCAAAAGAAGTAGCCTACTTCCACCCGGTTTCAACAGGCGATTGGGATCATCTCATAGCAAGCCTTGGGAAAGTTACCGATCAAGAAGACCCGTGGAAAGGAACAAAACCTTGGTCTGGAAATGCCCTTAAACCCCAGAAGGTTTCGTTGAGCTGGAAGCCTCCGAAAATATTATGGAGGAACCACCTTCGAACCTTCCAACAGATGATCCTGTTCAAAAGATAGACTTGGGAACACCAGATAACCCACGTCCTGTATTCATAAGCAAGAATATAAAGGATGATGAGTTACCCGAGTATATCACCTTTCTTCGTGAGTTCGTTGATTGCTTTGCATGGTCTTACGCTGAAATGCCTGGCTTAGATCCCAAAATAGTAGTCCACAAACTCAATCTTCAAGAAGACATCAAGCCAGTCAAGCAAGGCCAAAGAAGATTCCGTCCAGATGTGATGGATAAAATTGAATAAGAAGTTCAAAAACTCAAAAGCGTCGGCTTCATCTGTGAGGAATAACATCCTGAATGGTTGGCCAACATTGTCCCCGTGACAAAGAAAAACGGGCAGATCAGGGTCTATATTGACTATAGAGACCTGAATGGCGCATGCCCAAAAGATGAATTTCCGCTCCCCATACCAGAGGTAATGATTGATAATACCTGTGGATTCGAGCGAATGACATTCATGGATGGTTTCTTTGGCTACAATCAGATAAAGATGCATCCTGAATATGAAAAACATACATCTTTTCAGACCCCATTTGGCGTGTATTGTTACACTGTCATGCCATTTGGTCTGAAAAATGCTGGTGCCACAGATCAGAGGGCTATGATGAAAATATTCCAAGATATGCAGCACAAGACGGTTGAATGTTACGTTAATGACCTCGCCGTCAAAAACAAAAGAAAAGAAGATCATCTCGAAGACCTTCGAGAAGTCTTCCTCGGGCTTCGCAAACACAAACTGGGAATGAATCCTTTGAAATGCTTCTTCAGCGTCTCGTCGGGTAAGTTCCTCAGATTCTTAGTTCGGAAAGCTGGAATAGAGCTTGACCCCATAAAAGTCAAAGCCATTCTAGAAATGCCCTCTCCAAGAACCTTGAGAGAACTCAAAGGGCTTCAAGGGAGATTGGCCTACATCAGACGGTTCATCTCCAATCTTTTAGGGAAATGTCGTCCATTCTCCCGGTTGATGAAAAAAGGTGTAAACTTTGTCTGGGATGCTGACTGTGAAGCTGCTTTCTAAGACATCAAGTCATACCTGACAAAACCTCCAGTGTTAGGTGCTCCTACCACTGGAAAACCATTCATCTTGTACACAAGAGCCCTTGATCACTCTTTACGAGCTCTGCTTGCGCAAGAAAATGATCAAAGAAAAGAAGCTGCTCTATATTACCTCAGCCGCATGCTAGTAGGTGCAGAGCATCGCTACTCTCCAGTCAAAAAAGAATGTCATGCAGTGATGTTCGCCGTACAAAAACTGCGTCACTACTTGCTTTCCAACACAGTCTACCCAGTCTCAAGGGTCAACTTCTTGAAGGTCCTTGTCACAAAGGCAGGTTCTCTCAACGCTCGACTGGCAAAATGGTCCATCCTTCTGTCATAATTTGATATTAGGTATGTACCACAAAAGGCAATAAAAGGGCAAGCTCTAGCGGACTTCCTCGCAAAGCATCCATTGCCTAAAGATTCTCCCCACTCAGAGATGATCTCCCAGACGAACCAGTCTACAATGTGGAGACTTTCTCGCAAAGTGCCTCCTGGGACATGTACTTTGACGGTGCAACCAGGACAAATAAAAAAAGACAGTTGATCTCGGGAGTTGGCATCCTCTTTGTTAGCCCCAACAAATACATGATTCCACACACTTTCTCGCTACTGGAACCATGCACAAACAATGCAGCTGAATATCAAGCTCTGATCCTAGGATTGGAACTCGCCATCGAATCTGGTATCACCATGCTGGAAGTCTTTGGAGACTCTCAACTGATCGTCAACCAGATGAATCAGAAATTTGAAGTCAGGAAGCCAGATCTGCTGCCTAACTACAATAAGGCACAATCACTTCTGCAAAAGTTTGACATCTGTCACATCACCCACATTCGTAGAGGTGAAAACATACGTGCAGATGCCCTGGCTGGACTTGCCGCATCTATGGCAATCCAGGAAGGGGAAAACATGCAAATCACAGTGTGCGAAAGAAGAACCCTTCCTCCTCTTAACACACACCAAGCAGTTGCTGAATGCCACCAAGTGGTTGGAAGTCGGATTTCAATCCTTCAAACTTCAATCGGCGACTGGAGGGATCCGTTCATTGATTACATTTTGTTCGGAATCCTACCTGAAGATCCAAAAGAACGGGTAAGCATCCAAAGGCGAACCCCAAGCTTTCATTTGGGTATTCCTTCAAAATTCCTTTACAGAAAATCTTTCAACGGAGTACTTCTACGCTGCTTGTCATAATAAGAGGCTGAAGAAACACTCAAAGAAGTTCATGCTGGTCTTTGCAGAGCTCATCAGGCTGGTCCCAAGCTCTATGATAAGATAAAAAGGTTAGGATATTACTGGCCTACCATGGTAGCTGACGCAATGCAATTTGCTAAGCGCTGCCAACAATGCCAAATTCATGGAGATTACATTCACATGCCTCCAGAATGGCTGCATCCTTCAGCGATTTCATGGCCTTTCGAAGCCTGGGGTATGGACATCATAGGTCCTATTTCTCCCCCTTCGAGCAAAGGTCATCACTTCATCTTCGCCGCTACGGATTATTTCTCCAAGTGGTCAAAAGCATTTGCGTTCAACGAAATGAAGACCTCATCAGTCCTTCAGTTCCTGCGCACCAACATCATTTGTCGTTTCGGCATACCCAAAAGATTCGTCCATGATAACGGACCACAACTCCTGGATCATCGATTCTACAAGTTCTGCGACAAATACAAAATCCAAAGCTGTCCTTCAACTCCATACAATCCGGCAGCAAACGGGTTAGCAGAAGCTTTCAACAAGACACTCTGCAAAATCCTCAAAAAAATTGTCTCTAGTCACAAAAGAGACTGGAGCGACAAAATATCTGAAGCTTTGTGGGCCTATCGAACCACCGTTCGAGGACCAACCCATAGCACACCATTCTCCTTGGTCTATGGATGCGAAGCTGTCGTGCCCCTGGAAGTACAAATTCCTTCCTTGAGGGTATCCTTGGAAAATGACATGACTCAAGAAAGCAATGTCAAATTGCGACTCCATGAGCTGGACAATCTCGATAAGAGACAGCTCGAAGCTCAACAAAGCATTGAACTTTACCAAGCATGCATGGCAGGATCTTTCGACAAAAAGGTCAGGCAACCCACCTACAAAAAAGGTGACTTGGTCCTTGCGGTAAAAAGACCAATGGTCTTCGCTCACAAGTCCAAAGGCGAATTTGGACTTCCAATGGCGCATACGCACTCCTAAACATGGAAGGTGACAGATGTATGCTACCCATCAACGGCAAGTCCTTAAAGCGGTACTACCCTTGAAGACTTACCCAACTGGGTAAGAGCAATGCCTGTACAGCCAAAACCGATTTCCAGGTACACGCTCGCTATACCGACCATTTTTTAGAATTTTCATATCAAACGTTGAAATTTCTAGAAATTTAAACAATGCTTACTTTCATCATTTCATTGTTCAAAAATCCAAGTTTTGGAACCTTTCCCTAACTTGACCAAAATTTTCAACCCTTGAACCTAAAATTCATGGTTTGAAACAAAATCCGGATTCAGGGATTTCCACCCTAGTCCACCCTGCCTTTTACCACCAAAATGGTTTTAGGTCAAAACTTATGACCCTCGTGAGACGACACCCTCTCAGGTTTCTTTTCCTGAGACCGTGACTTCAAAGTCCACACCCTTCCTGACTGAAGTATTCCCGATTATTGATGCTTAGGACAATGAATTAGTCAACGAAGAAGAAAGGTTGCTGGATGCTATTCAGGACTTGTTCCCGAAAAATGCTCCGTGCAACACAATCACTGAGGATGGCAACTCTGCTACTGATACATCCTCAGCAAATGCTACTTGATCCTGAAGATAATCTTCCAAATGAAGACCCTTCTCAAGAAGCTCTCGAAGTTGGTAGAGGCACCCGCTCTGGCCGGGACTACCACAAAAATTACAACCAATCTTCCTTTACATATGTAAATCCTTCGGGAAAAGATGTTGTAAGCGCCCCTAGTGGCAACAATGATGAACATGCAGGCCCTAAGGAGGCTTTCAAGTATGACTTGATTGAACACTTCAAGCACATACCTGCACATCTGTACTTCCTTGATTTATTGCGAATGTCTCCACGCACTCGTGATAATCTCATTTTAGAATTACAAAAGCTGAATGAGGTTGTCGACAAACATGCCCCGCAAGTCCTCCAAATTGAAATGGACTATCGGGTCAAAAACTCAGAAGCTTCCTCAAAGGGAGAAAAGAAGAAAACTGAGGGATCATGCATCGAATGCCTCTCGGTTCAAAAAGTTTCCAGTGCAACCATCGCCTTCACTAAGGAAGACCTCCTACTTGGTGAAACAAGGCACAACCGACCCCTGTACTTCACAGGGTACATCAAGGAAATGCCTATGCACAGAGTTCAGATCAACCCAGGTTCTGCACTCATCGTCATCTCCACATCGGCTCTCGAAGAGTTGGGCATCCCACCCAGCAAGCTCGGCCACACATCTGTATCTATCTTTGGATATGATGGGAGTACTCAAAGGCCTATCGGCAAAATCAAGTTCAAGTTGCAGATCGGTTATCTTATCTCTGAGGTCACTGTGTACGCAATAAAAACCCCTTCATGCTACAACATCCCCTGGATCCATAAGAATGGTGTTGTCCCTTCAACTTTACATCAATGCATCAAGTTTGTTGGCGACGACGGGATGATACATCGAGTCTTTGCGGATAGAAACCCTTCAAAGGTAACGAAGTCCACTTTACAGACTCACAGATGTATGAAGGTGAAAAAGAAGAAGAAGAGAAGCACACAACACCTTTTACTGAAAATCTCCAGAAAGATAAAGGCAAGGTTCCTCAACGATCACCGGAAGAAAACAAACCATCCGGTAAATCTGAAGAGAGCATTCAAACTCCCTTCATCATCTCCCTTAAACCTTCAAAGCCTTTGGTCATCACAACTAAAGTGAAGAAGATAAAGTAAAAGTCTGGGGGCAAATTTGTTGTCCCTTTCGTGTCTATCATGCAAGACACGGATTCGGATTCAGAGCCAGAAGATGACACATCGTCAAGTCAAGCTGACACTCAGCAAGTTCAGCCTGCTCTTACTCCAATGGAGATAACTTCTGACATAGAAGATCCTACGTCGGCTTCCTTCGTTATTCCAGCAACTTCAGCAAAGGAAAAACTGATCTTCTTCCATAGATCGGATGCTTCTTCATCAAACTCCATGCTTGAACCTTTCCAAAATGAAGGTATGCCTCAACTATCCTTATATAGTTATGTGGCAAAAGCTATTATGAAGAAAATGGGCTATGACGCTTAAAACCCAGTCGGTTTGGGAGAAGGACGCGGTATTCTTACACCATTGGGGCCCGTCTTGACCAAAAGCCAGTTATAAGATTGGAGACTCTACGACTATGTCCACACGGGCTAGGGTATGATCCCGACACTCCCCTGAGATAGTTAACACAAAGGCTTAAAAGTCAATTTACCGACCAAGCCTCAACATCTCAAGTCCATGAAGACATCGATCTCCCTGGATATCTCTTCGATGAGTCACCTGACAAAGATCCAGGAAGCTCATCCAATTGGTACGATTTCTCTAACAATGTGGAGGAATTGTTCGATAACACAGACGTGTGGTCTTCTGACCCAAAAGAACCCTCATCTCCAAAAAAAGTACCCTACTTCAACCCGGTTTCAACAGGCGATTGGGATCATCTCATAGCAAACCTCGAGAAAATTGCCGATCAAGAAGACCCGTGGAAAGGAACAAAACCTTGGTCTGGAAATGCCCTTGAAACCCCAGAAGGTTTTGTAGAGCTGGAAGCCTCCGAAAATATTGTGGTGGAACCACCTTCGAACCTTCCAACAGAAGATCCTGTTCAAAAGATAGACTTGGGAACACCTGATAACCCACGTCCTGTATTCATAAGCAGGAATATAAAGGATGATGAGTTACCCGAGTATATCGCCTTTCTTCGTGAGTTCGTTGATTGCTTTGCATGTTCATACGCTGAAATGCCTGGCTTAGACCCCAAAACAGCAGTCACAAACTCAATCTTCAAGAAGACATCAAGCCTGTCAAACAGGGCCAAAGAAGACTCCATCCATATGTGATTGATAAAATTGAACAAGAAGTTCAAAAACTCAAAAGCGTCGGCTTCATAAATGAGGAACAACATCCTGAATGGTTGGCCAACATTTTCCCCGTGACAAAGAAAAACGGGCAGATCAGGGTCTGTATCGACTATAGAGACCTAAACGGCGCATGCCCTAAAGATGAATTTCCGCTCCCCATACCAGAGGTAATGATTGACAATACCCGTGGGTTCGAGTGAATGACATTCATGGATGGTTTCTCTGGCTACAATCATATAAAGATGCATGCTGAAGATGAAAAACATACATCCTTTCGGACCCCATTTGGCGTGTATTGCTACACTGTCATGCCATTTGGTCTGAAAAATGTTGGTGCCACATATCAGAGGGCTATGATGAAGATATTCTAAGATATGCAGCACAAAATGGTCGAGTGTTACGTTGATGACCTCGCCGTCAAAAGCAAAAGAAAAGAAGATCATCTCGAAGACCTTCGAGAAGTCTTCCTCCGGCTTCGCAAACACAAACTGCGAATGAATCCTTTGAATGCTTCTTCGGCGTCTCGTCGGGTAAGTTCCTCGAATTCTTAGTTCGGAAAGCTGGAATAGAGCTTGACCCCATAAAAGTCAAAGCCATTCTAGAAATGCCCTCTCCAAGAACCTTGAGAGAACTCAAAGGGCTTCAAAGGAGATTGGCCTACATCAGACGGTTCATCTCCAATCTTTCGGGGAAATGCCGTCCATTCTCCCGATTGATGAAAAAAGGTGTAAACTTTGTATGGGATGCTGACTGTGAAGCTGCATTCCAAGATATCAAGTCATACCTGACCAAACCTCGAGTATCAGCTGCTCCTACCACTGGAAAACCATTCATCTTGTACACAAGAGCCCTTGATCACTCTCTGGGTGCTCTGCTTGTACAAGAAAATGATGAAAGAAAAGAAGCTGCTCTATACTACCTCAGCCGCATGCTAGTAGGTGCGAAGCATCGCTACTCTCCAGTCGAAAAAGAATACCTTGCAGTGATGTTCGCCATATAAAAGCTGCGTCACTACTTACTTTCCAACGCAGTCTACCTGGTCTTGAGGATCAACCTCTTGAAGATCCTTGTCACAAAAGCAGGTTCCCTCAATGCCCGACTGGCAAAATGGTCCATCCTTCTGTCACAATTTGATATTAGGTACGTACCACAAAAGGCAATCAAAGGGCAAGCTCTAGCGGACTTTCTCACAGAGCATCCATTGCCTAAAGATTCTCCACTTAGAGATGATCTCCCAGACGAACCAGTCTACAACGTGGAGACTTTCTCACAAAATGCCTCCTGGGACATGTACTTTGACGGTGCAACCAGGACAAATGAAAAAAGCCAGCTGATCTCGGGAGTTGGCATCCTCTTTGTTAGCCCCGACAAATACATGATTCCACACGCTTTCTCGCTACTGGAACCATGCATAGACAATGCAGCTGAATATCAAACTCTGTTCCTAGGATTGGAACTCGCCATCGAATCCGGTATCACCATGCTGGAAATCTTTAGAGACTCTCAACTGATCATCAACCAGATGAATCAGAAATTTGAATTCAGGGACCTTGATCTGCTGCCTTACTACAACAAGGCACAATCGTTCTGCAAAAGTTTGACATCTGTCACATCACCCACATTCATAGAGGTGAAAACATACGTGTAGATGCCCTGGCCGGACTTGCCGCATTTATGACAATCCAGAAAGGGGAAAACATGCAAATCACAGTGTGCGAAAGAAGAATCCTTCCTCCTCTTAACACACACCAAGCAGTTGCTGAATGCCACCAAGTAGTTGGAAGTCGGATCTCTATCCTTCAACATTCAATCGGCGACTGGAGGGATACGTTCATTGAGTAAACTATGTTCGGAATCCTACCTGAAGGTCCAAAAGAACGGGTAAGCATCCAAAGGCGAACCCCAAGCTTTCATTTGGATATTCCTTCAAAAATCCTTTACAGGAAATCCTTCAACGGAGTACTTCTACGCTGCTTGTCACAATAAGAGGCTGAAGAAACACTCAAAGAAGTTCATGCTGGTCTTTGCGGAGCTCATCAGGCTGGACCCAAGCTCTATGATCAGATAAAAAGGTTAGGTTATCACTGGCCTACCATGGTAGCTGACGCAATGCAATTTGCTAAGCGCTGCCAACAATGCCAAGTTCATGGAGATTACATTCACATGCCTACAGAATGGCTACATCCTACAGCGATTTCATGGCTTTTCGAAGCCTGGGGTATGGACATCATAGGTCCTATTTCTCCCCCTTCAAGCAAAGGTCATCGCTTCATCTTTGCCACTACGGATTATTTCTCCAAGTGGTCAGACGCATTTGCGCTCAACGAAATGAAGACCTCATCAGTCCTTCACTTCCTACGCACCAACATCGTTTGTCGTTTCGGCATACCCAAAAGATTCGTCCATGATAACGGACCACAATTCCGGGATCATCGATTCTACAGGTTCTGCAACAAATACAAAATCCAAAGCTGTCCTTCGACTTCATACAATCCGGCAGCAAACGGATTAGCAGAAGCTTTCAACAAGACACTCTGCAAAATCCTCAAGAAAATGGTCTCTAGTCACAAAAGAGACTGGTGCGACAAACTGTCTGAAGTTTTGTGGGCCTATCGAGCCACCGTTCGAGGACCAGCCCATAGCACACCATTCTCCTTGGTCTATGGATGTGAAGCTGTCGTACCATTGGAAGTACAAATTCCTTCCTTGAGGGTATCCTTGCAAAATGACATGACTCAAGAAAGCAATGTCAAATTGCAACTCCATGAGCTGGACAATCTCGATGAGAGACGGCTCGAAGCTCGACAAAGCATTAAACTTTACCAAGCACACATGGCAGGATCTTTCGACAAAAAGGTCAGGCAACGCGCCTACAAAAAAGGTGACTTGGTTCTTGCGGTAAAAAGACCAATGGTCTACGCTCACAAGTCGAAAGGCAAGTTTGAGCCAAAATGGGAGGGACCCTACGTCATCGACAAGGTTTTCTCCAACGGCGCATACGCACTCCTAAACATTGAGGGTGACAGATGGATGCTGCCCATCAATGGCAAGTTCTTAAAGCGGTACTACCCTTGAAGACTTACCCAACTGGGTAAGAGCAATGCCTGTACGGCCAAAATCAGTTTCCAGGTACTCGCTCGCTAAACCCACTCCTTTTAGAATTTTCATATCAAATGTTAAAATTTCTAGAAATTTAAACAAAGCTTACTGTCATCATTTCATTGTTCAAAAATCCAAGTTTAGGAACCTTTCCCAAACTTGACCAAAAATTTCAACCCTTGAACCCAAAATTCATGGTTTGAAACAAAATCCAGATTCAGGGAATTCCCCCTGGTCCACCCTACCTTTTACCACCTAAATGGTTTTAGGTCAAAACTTATGACCCTCGTGTCTTTAAACAAAAAAAAAAGGTTTTTCAAAAACCGCGGGGAAGCGACGCTTAGTCGATACTCGCATAAAACGGAAGCATGCGAACCACGTTCGACACTTCCAAAGTCGCAGGAAAGCGACATTTCGTCGATACTTGCAAAATCCAAAACCGTGGAGATGTAACATTTCAGTTGATATCCACAACCCAAATTTCAAAGGTTCGAAAAAACCAAGAAACCATGGAGATGCAACATTTCAGTTGATATCCATAACCCAAATTTCAAAGGTTCGAAAAAACCTAAAAACCATGAAGACGCAACATTTCAGTTGATATCCATAACCCAAAGGTTCGAGAAAACCACAAATTTCAAAAATCGTGGGGAAACGACATCAAGTCAGTCTTGCAAAACCAAATTTTTTTTAAAAGCAAGGATGCGACATTCCATCGATACTTGCACCCAAATCCGCGAGGATGCGACATTCCATCGATACTCGCAACCGAATGAGCAAGGATACGACATTCCATCGATACTTGTAAGACCATTCAGCAGGGAGGCGACTTTTAGTCGATACTTGCATTTTTTTTAAAAATAAAAAACCAGCTATAAATGCCACCAAACTGGCTATAAATGCCACAAACCGGCTAAAAATGCCACCAAAATAGGCTATAAATGCCACAAACCGGCTATAAATACCACCAAAACAGGCTATCAATGCCACCAAACTGGCTATCAATGCCACAAAACAAAACTGGCTATCAATGCCACAAACTAAAAACTTGGATTTCGAAAACCCGGCTATCAATGCCACAAAACAAACCGGCTATCAATGCCACCAAAACAGGCTATCAATGCCACAAAACAAAACCGGCTATCAATGCCACAAAATAAAATCGGCTATCAATGCCACAAAAAAGCTGGCTCTCATGCCAAAAAGGGCTTCCATGCCACAAACAAAATCTGGCTCCCATTCCAAAACAATCATTTGACAAAAGATTTTCACAAAATGACGAGCTTTTGATCAAATCCCATTTAGCAATTGCTTTCATCATAAAAAGATTTAAGTGAGCGTTGGGAAAAAAAAAATATATCCCATTTAGCAATTACTTTCATCAGAAAAAGATTTAAGTGAGCGTAGGGAAAACAAAAAAAAGGGCATCCCATTTAGCAATTGCTTAAACCACAAAAAGATTTAAGTGAACGTAGGGAAAACGAAAAAAGAGTACCAAAAAAATACATGCAGTACCAAAAAAAAGAAAGTGTTCACAAGCACTACAAAAAAAAGAGTAACAAAAAATACATGTGGTAATAAAAAAAAAGGAAGAAGGATAGATTCTGATACAAAAAATCAGGAGCTCAACCAAAAATGGTCTCGAGCCAAAATTTCAGCTCCTCAGGCAAACTTTTGGCCTCAGCCGTCAGGGTTTCCAACGCACGCTTCTTCAGAAACTTGCCATGAGATGCTGGAGAAGGCTGTAACCCTTCTTTTACACTAGGAAGCTTATCCCGAGCAGTTTGCCATTGTTTGTCCTCTTGAAACTTCCTTTTAAGGACTCGAGCAGCATCTGCAACCCGACGAATCAGAGCACTCTCCCTATCGCGAGCCTCTGTTATAGCAGACCACTATGCAGCGACTTGTGCCTTTAAATGCTCAAGATGTTTCCTGGCCTCATCGACCTCCCTATCAAGGATGTTAAGGTCATGTGTCAGCCCAATGATGGCTAGCTCTTCCAAGTTCTTCTCTCGGACTAGCTACTTCCTGCTTTGTGTAGCCTCATTCAGGTTAGACTTAGCCTTATCAGCAGGGTCCAAGAACATCTCCTTGAAGAACTGGTCATCAACAAAACCCATGGTCTCAAACCACTTGTCACCCAGTGTAATGATCCTATCAACGATCACCCTGGCACCTGTGACATCCAGACCAGCCTCTTCGGCATCACCGAGAATCTCCTGCACATGCTAGATCATGCCAAATCCAGCATCCAATTGTCCAGCGAGGAGAGTCTCAATCCAAGAGCTCAGAACCCACACCACCACCTTCTTCGCAAAAAGAAGAGATGGCCCAGCTGAAGATTCGCCCCCCTCCGTCGGTCGGCTGCTCATATCATGCCCCGTTGGAAGAGGAACAAAAGAACTCTTTCTAGTTGGAGCTGCTGGGGAAGGAATCTCAGCACGAGGTACCTCCTCCACCGTGTCAGAATTGGTTGCAAGAGTCTCTACCTCCGGATCAAACTCTGGCATCTCTTGCTCTGGTTCTAAAAGAAGCAATGGACTCTCCTCTGTTGCTTCAAAACCTGCCAAAGAAACACAAAAAGGTATGAATAAGATCATGTTTAAAAAAAATCATTATCGGGGTTATTACTATAAAATACCTTCTTCGACGACAGGCGGAACACTCTCTTCCTCCACGAACTCATTAGAAGCATCGTCAACATTTCATCCATCGATGGTTCAAAGTCATCGGAATCCTGTGGCAAATCAGCTGACAAGAAAAATGTTAGCAAACCAAGTCACAGACAAAAGAAAAAGAAGCAAAAGAAGTTATACCAATTGGAGATTCTAGATTCACTCCAGAGTCCCTCGGTTCTACATCAGGTGTCCCAATAGGATCCGTCACCAGCTCATCAGCAGGAACCTCAGGCATCGCCAGGTCTTCATCCTCTGCTAAAAAAAAAAAGAAGCAGCAGGGGGAGAAAAGAAATCAAGACATGGAAAATTCCATGAAAGAAACAGAAAGAGAAAGAGGAAGAATCATACCTTCACCGGCGGTCTCTTTTTCTCGGCTCCTCTTTTCCGGAGGCTCGTCGGCATTCCCTAGCACCTCCTCATTGATAGTAAGAGGGACTTCCAAGTCAGGAGAGTCCTCATGTTGCCCCTTGCTACGATGATGGCTCCTCTTCCTCTTACTTCTGCGGGCTCACTTCTTAGAGGAACCTGCCCCACCGTCAGAGTCAGGTCTCCCATTTGACTCCTCACTGGATGGTCTACTCTTGCCAGTAGACTCCACGGAAGCTTGCCTCTGTGCCGCTTGCATCCAAGCATCAAGCTCAGCTTCCTCTTGTTCTAGCTGCTCTAAAGCCTCATCAGGTATTTTTCGAACAGCTTCAGAACCAATGACGCCCTAGTCACCGATAAGGCCTATCTTGTGCTTCTCTCCAAAAAAGAAGGCCCAAACTTCCGACTTTCCAAGGCCTTTTCCAGATGATAGCTTCACATCAAGCTACCTCTTGGAAAGCCCTCGATATGCTGAAAATCTCTCCATGAACCACTTCGTGAAGCCGGCAGTCCGGGAAGTCGACAGCACAGGATAAGAGATCATGGCAGTAGTGTCTTCAGCACTATGGAAAGCCCATGCGTTTCTCCCATCCTGTAAACCTCCAAAGTGCTTCACCATGCTTGAAGGCGCTCCAACAACGCCTTGAGAAAAGCCCAACTGCAGAGCAAACTGAGAAGGTACATACGGCTGGATGTCGACAAAAAGATGTCTGCGGTACACCATCGTGCCGACACGTATGCTGAAAAGCTACTCTTTCTCTGCATTTGTCAAGGAGTAATGCATTCCCGACCCCGCCCTGGTAGAGTCGCGGAAGGCACCAAAATCAAAAGCCTTCTTTCGCAACTCCGGATAAAGCTTCACTGAAGACCGTCCCATTTGGACGTCCCTGAATCGTCGGATCCTCATGCGGGCAAACAAAAGTGATTCGGTCACGGCTTTTCCCTTAGCCAGCGGAATCATTAGAGGATCATCATCCTGTGCAACACCCAGCCGGTGGAAGCCAGGACAGTGGTACACGTACCACGAATAAAAGATGTGGGCTGAAAATACCCTATTCATAGGGAGCCCAAGCCAAACAAAAAAAGCGGCAGCCTGCAGTTCGGTACACAAGTAGGAGTAAAGAGCTGGCACCAAAGAAAGCTACTCTCCAAACGCCATCTGACAAGCCGGAAAAATACAATGCGGCCTGATGTGCGTTCCATCTCCTCCAGCAAAAATAGCCTCACCAAGCCAATAAGTGAGGAAAACAGCGAGATCTCTCCGCAGTGCAATGTCAGGACATATGGCGCTTGTACTCACGAAGAAATCTCTCAACTCTTTTTGCATGGCCAATGTCTTCCTCCTGTCTTCCCGAGTCATACTATCAGAAGACTCCCTGCTGTAAAAAAAGTTGAGGAACGAAGAACCATAACTCTTCCAACTACTGGATCTAACTTTCAAGCCCTCTTTCTCCTTCAAAAAATCATAGAAGGCAACGAGCTGAAAGTATAGAAGCCTGAACTCCTCAGACTGCTCCTTAAGGACGCTGTCGATCGGTATAAACTCCTCATAGATTCTGCCAAGGATGGGCAATCTAGTAATGGCACTCAGCTCCTTCAAAGAGAAACCAATCTCACCATTCGCCACAATGAAGGTATTGGTTTGTGGAAGGAATGACTCCAACATAGCCATGAAGGCCTCATCGGAAAAGATCACGGTCTCCCTAAAGGCGCGGACCGCATCAAAAATCTCGGCTTCCTTCAAAACGGCGCCACCAATCAGCAGGATGCGATCAGTCCAGGACTTCCGCTCGGAGTCAGCACTGAAATGGCCACGAAGTCGAAAAGGCTTCACCTAATTGCTGCCGTCACCGCTGAAAATGCCAAGGCCCACCGGTCCCAAATCAACCGACGGATAATCAGAGCACTGGTAGCCGCTGGCCAACATCAACATGTCCATGTCAGCAGGCGACTTCTCCGCATATCCAGGAGAACCGCCAACAAAAACCCCAGTCTTGATTACATTTGTCCTTCTCACCAAGCTTGGAGGATCTTCCCTCTTAGAGCACGTGGGGGCAAGGCTCATGATCGAGACGGTGCGATCAAACGTCAACCGGGTAGCAACAGTCTTCTTCTCACCATCTGCTGTGAAAGAGAACTGAAAACATCTTCTCGGGTATGTCATGTCATCAGGGACTGCATCACCAAAGAAGAAGGTAGGCTTGGGCAAAACCCTCTGATCATCAATCACCCATGGACGACTGCTTACCATGATCTTATAGAATTCCTCTCCCTTGAGAGCGATCAGTCGCTGCCTCATCTCATCTTTGTTGAGAGAGTCACACTCTTCCATGTTTCTCTCAACATACTGGACCTTCTCCCAGGCCTGCTGAATGGCCGGATTAGAAGATCTAGCAGATCGACGAGGTACGCTGGTAGCAGGCTCTTTACCCTTGTTCGTTCTGGAGGAACCACCTGCAAGGGATGGAAAAGAAAAAGATCAATCATCAAAATGACAGGATTTCATTAAAGGAAAATCTGGCGAAATTTTGACATGATTCCGGGGCAATTCCGAAGAAAAGGAACTACTCCGAAAGAAATAGAAAGCTTAAAGATGGGCTCAACATTGCTGCGAGCTCCGAAACTCCAAACTTTCGAAACCTCAAAGTCTCCACAAAATCAGGAAGGGTTCAACATCGCTGCGAGCTCCAAATTCTCAAATTTGCAAAAAATTTCAGGTATGTTATCATATCATGCTACAAATTTACAAAAAATGCATGCATGAACATCTTGGTTTGCCAAAAAATGCATTATCATGATGAGAAAAAAAAAGAAGAAAAAAAGAAACTTTTGCAAAAAAAAGGGGGAGAAAGAAAAGAACAAAAAAAAATAGAAAACTTTTTTTAAAAAAGGGAGAAAAAGAAAACAAAAAAAAGAGGTGGCTGGCCCAGAGGCCACATGGCCGTACGGCCAGATCCATACGATCTGTCCGTACGGCCCACAAAAAAATGCAAAAAAAGAAAGCATAAAAAAAGGGAAAAAACGTGTAAAAAAAAGAGAAGAGAACACGTGAAAAAGAAAAGAAAAGAAAAGAAAAAAACAAAAAAAAGAAAGAAATTTTTATCATCCTATTTCCTACAATGGAGTTTTCTTGAAAAAAACGAACTTACTTGAAGCCGTTGATGGAGAGGAAGAAGAAAAGTCTTGAAGATCTTGAAGAAGAAGAACTCTTGGTCTTGAAGCCCTCTTGGAATTGTCGCAAAAGAAAGCAATAAGAGCAAGAGGTCCAACCTCCTCCTTGTTTTTATAGAAGAGAGCAAACCAAAGAAGGAAAGAAGAAAGAGGTAAGTGTTACTAATTAGTAACCTTACCAAAAGAAAGAAATTAGAAAGATTCTTTCCCAAAAGAAAGATATCTTGAGGGATTCTCTCCCAAAAAGAAATCAATGAGAGATTTTCTCCCAAAAGATAGGAGATTTGAGATATTCTCTCCCTAAGAAAGATATCTTGAGATATTCTCTCCCAAAATAAAGGGAACATGAGAGATTCTCTCAAAATAACGATATTCTTAGATATTCTCTATCCAAAGGAGATATTTTTAGATATCCTTTACAAAATGACACCATATCAAATTTAAGCCATTTCAAAAGCTTAAGGTCCCATGGGTTAGCCCATATGAGCCAGGTTTGACCACCTAGGCACTAAAAAAAAAATTTTGGGCTTTTAGTCAAAGAGAAATCCCTCTTACCAAGAGCTTACAAAAGTGGTTCCATGCCTCTTTTGAGTTGATTGGACCATACAAAAAAGAATTACAAGCCCCATGAGCTTCCAAAAATCAAAGCATCCAGTCTCATATACCAAATTGAGCCAAAATCTTGAAATTGACATTCCACAAAAATCCAAACCAAATCCTGGTCCCCTAACTTGCCACATACAACTTGTTAGGTCACAAGACCAAAACCAAAAACCAAAACCTGATCCCCAAACTTGCCACATACAGCCTGTTAGGTCACAAGATCAAAACCAAAATCTACACCCCAACATTCCACATACAGCTTGTTGTGTCACACGGTCAAAACCAAACCCGACCCCCTAACCTGCCACATACAGCTTGTTAGGTCACAAGGTCAAAACCCAAATCCATATCCCTGATGTCATCTTCAAAACTTTGCCTCGAGATGGTACGTGATCCCTTTCACTACCATAAAATTCCCCTGGAAGCTCAAAAGGCTATAAATACCAAAAGAAAGACTGCACAAAGACTCTTGGTCAAGTCACAAGCTCTCCTTTAAAATCTCTTTGAGGCACGTCGACTACAAAAGTTAAGCACCTCGTCACTGCACCACGAGGGGGCATTTGTTGACACCAAAAATGTCACTTTGCCTCTTCAAGATCCAAAAAGCTGCATGAAGTCACAGCCTGCCATAAATAGGCAACGCTACTTCCAAAAATCAAATCTTGTCAGAATCAAACAAAAACTGCAAGATTCTTCAAGACAGACAAAAGAGGAGTACAAAAGAAGTTTCGGGCCATTTCAAAATCATTTGGCCTAACTTCGCTTCTCCGACAGTTAAAAAGGAGCTCCCGGCGGCGAAAGCATCGGAGACACCAAATCTTCGATCAGAGCCGATGGATGGTCTCAAAATACATCCAAAAGGCACCACGTCAAGTTCCGAGTCAAACCGACAACGTTTGACCCAACATCAACCCTCGAACAGCTAAATCAAGCCTCTCGGCGGCGAGAACCACCGAGGCCATCACTCATCAGATAGAGCACATGGACGGCTTCAAAATGCTTACAAAGGGCTACATGTCAAGTTTCAGGTCATTTCGACAACATTTGACCAGACATTGACGCTCGGAAGCCAAATCAGGCCTCTCGACGGTGAAGCTCCCCGGGACTATGGTTTCCAAGACAGAGCCTATGGATCATCTTAAAATGACTATAATAGGTTCCCTGTCAAATTTTAAGTCAATCGGACATCGGTTGACCACACATCAAGTCGCAACATCTTCATCGCGAAAAGAACAAGTCTACTGATGATAGGATCCCAGACAGCTTCAAAACTCAAACAAAAGCCTATGATTGGTCTTATTTATTGCTCAGAAGGCTTCACCCCAAATTTCAGGTCATTCCGACATCGTTTGACCCAATTCAGCTTCTAAAGGAAAATCGGCAGCTCTGCGCGACAAAGTCTTCGGCTTTCCCGGAAAATTGGAAACTTTGCACTAAAAACATGCAAGGATTCTCATCAAGTTTTCTACAGGGAAATCAGGCCAATAAATGATCAAAATGTCAAGAAAAAACACAGAAGAAAAAGAATTGAAAAACATAAAAAACGGACGCAAAACGGGACAAAAGGAGGGAAAACCCCCCAGGGTCGCAGGCCCCTGCGACCATGGAGCCCGGAATCGTCGGGTGGGCCCCAGAAGGCCCGTTCTCGTTTTTCGCGATTCGAAGTGTCCGACTCCTGGGATTTTCCAAAATTCATACTTTTGAGACACCAAATCCTTTGACATCCGTCAAAATCACGGGTTAATCATCAAGAGTATCAAAATCAACATTGATCGCCAACCGGTCAACCAAAAAAGTGTGCTTTCTACCCGACCGATCGAGAAATCGACAGGACAGATGGCACCGACCCGTTGTTGGCAACCAATCCCTGAAGTTACATGGTCATCCGATGTCGATCTACATGAAGATCCATCGATGATCATCGCCAGAAGAATCCCAAAAGACGCGGCACAGCCCGTGACTCTTCAACTGCTCGGCGACCACTCAATGCAATTAATTGACTAGCTTTATTAAAGTCATTAATCCATTTCTTTGGATGGCCCAATCAAAAGCAAGCATCCGGGAGTTACAAGTCAATTGATTCATGGCATTTAACCCATAAAACTCCTCCCATCATTGCGATTAAAGGCGATTAAATGCCCTCAATCTCCTCCGGCCAATCAGAAGCCAAGAAAAAGGAGTTACAAAATAAAGAAATTAAATCCTGTAACTCCTCCCATTATGCGGCTTAATGACAATAAAAGCTCATAAACTCTCCTAAATGGCTATAGACAACCCCAAGCATTCCAGAGAGACTGAAGATAATCCGGAAATTCAGACAGAAAAAGACATCAGAAATCTAAGAGAAAAAAATAGAGAAAACTATGCGGAAGTTCTACACCGACCACTGCTACAAGGTGACAAAAGTCCCTTGGGGGAGTACCCCCCCCCCCCCAAGGTCTTTGCCTTCTCCTTCTGCCTCCAATGGCTTAGATGTGGCTTTTCAGCCCGTCTACTTGGTTTTTTATTGGACATAGGACCTCCTTTTGGTCTTTGTCCTCTAAAAACCTGAGGTTAGAACCAAGCCAAGCGAATCGAGAGCATCCTCTGTTCTCATCTGCATGGATGATGGCGAAGCCCACATATGGCTTGCGACCGTCAATCTGAACGAGTCCCACACAATCTCCTGAGAAGTTAGATCCTCCTTTTCTTGCTTTTCATTGTAGTTTGTATTTTTTTAAAAGAGACAAAAATCACAACTCTTGTCTTTCATTATTGATAAGAATTGTAAATCGGCTATAAACGCCAAAATCGGCTATAAATGCCAAAAAAAATCGCATTTCACAGCAAACCAAGAAAAATGTCTCTTTTCTTAAATATATGTGCAATGGAAAACTTGAAAGAAGTTTATTTTTGTTTTAATTGCGAAGGTCGATCTCCGGATCACCACTTGTAATTCCAAGTAAAATAGAAAATCTGGCACACCCACACAAAAAAATATTGATGCACGCCTCTACCCCAAGTTACGAAAGGGTCGGACCCAAACGGACTCCCACGTCCGCCGACCTCGGTAGAACCGAGCGATGAAGCGCTGTCCATCAACTGGCTAGTAATAGAAGGGGATTATCTAGAAGGGGATTATCACGTGGCTTGGTTGTCTTGTACTGTTTTGGAAGAGATAATCCCTATGATCTTGTCTTATATATGGAACTAGCCAGACTTGCTTGTCTTGTTTGTCCTTGTGTCAGAGCCACTTTATTATTATTTGCATATCATGGCCATCTGCAGTTTAGGATTTTAATGATGAACCAGTTACTCGGTTGTCGGGGTGGACAGTCGACTTTGGACGGTGTCCATGGCATTGAATAGCTGGGAGCGGGCTAGGACCATGCTGCTATTTCCAGGACCGGGAGCTAAGATCTTACTGGAACCGGACTTTGGTATCAGTAGTCCGGATTGGATTGTTACTGGCACCCCGAGAGGTGGCTTTGGACATCCTCAGAGTCTCCCTCTTGTTCTTGTTTTGCATTGCATGGATAGTGGTTATTGCTAGATGATTGCTAGGATTCTTTTTATTGTTTCTATTGAAGATTATTCTTGGTTTATGCCTAGCCTCGTTATTCTTGTATTCGCATGATTAGTACTTGTCATTACTCTACACTTGATGCGTATCATGTTTAGTATGCCTTGTTTATCTATTGCTCAACATGTCGTTGACTCTGTTCCTTTGTGTGCAGACACATCAGGTGACTTCTATTAAGAGGAGCAGGCCGGTAAGGAGATCCTAGAGAATCTCCAACCAGCAGAAGAGGCATGAGAGTGGCATGCCGATGACGTAGAGTAGCGTCATCGCTTCCGGCATGAGAGAGATTCATTTGGGTCTTTATTTAGATTATTCTTTTAGTATTTCTCTCGTTGGACCTTTTACTTTATTGACTTCAGTTCTTTTAATTGGCTTTATTTATTGGGTTGGCCAATGTAATAAAATATCTTAACTCCTTGACTAGTTTATGTTTATTCTTTCTTGTAAACTTTAAATTTAATGAGATTTATATTCATTGTTGATGTTCCATATGCTAGAGTTCTTTGAACTCAATGATTATTGTATTACATGAGGCTTGAAATGTATTATCCTCACAGCGGACTTACGATTCGTGGGCCCAAAGGACAAAAATTTTAATTAGTCCTAAATTCCACTCTCCGGATCCGATTTATTCTTTAATCGGGTTCGGGGGACGTGACATGATGGTATCAGAGCAGTGGATGGTTTCTCAGGGTAAAAATTATAGAAACTATAGGACGCGTGTGAGGATTCCGTTAGTTAGTAGGTTGATCTTTTATATTTGTTCTGGCATTGTTTGTTAGCTTGGGGCATATAGAAACTAACCTTGATTATTTTGCAGGGAATGTCATAGAAGGTACACTTTTAGTTTGTGGATTTGATGCTAAAGTTTTGTTTGATCATGGATCCACACACTCGTTTGTTGCACCAACATTTGCACTGCATTTGGGGGAGGATAAGGAGATACTACCATATGATTTGAGCCACCCCTGTAGGTAGACATGTAGCTTGTAATGTTATCTACCCTAGGTGTAGTATTCAGATTGGGGAAGTTAAGCTGTCCGTCGGTTTGATCATCCTACCAATGGCGGAGTTCGATGTGATACTTGGTATGGATTGGTTAGCAGCGAGCCGAGCTGTGTTAGATTGTTTTAACAAGACCGTGAAGTTGCTGAGTGCAGACCGTAGTGTTGAGTTTATTGGAGCTGAAAATCCCATCTCCACTCGGATGATTTCTGCATTGAAGGCAGAGCGGTTGATGAGGAGCGGTTACGAAGGGTTTATCGCATTTATTGCAGAAGATAAGGAGTCCAAGACTGTTGATGAGATTCCAGTGGTACGAGAATTCCCGGATGTGTTTCCGGATGAGATTCCTGGTTTGCCACTTGTTCATGAGTTGGATTTCACAATAGAATTGCAGTCAGGGACAGCACCTATTTCGAAGGCCCCTTATAGGATGGCACCAGCAGAATTGAAGGAGTTAAAAACTCAAATTGGAGATATTTTGGATAAGGGTTTCATCAGGCCCAGTGCTTCACAGTGGGGAGCTCCGTTGATATTTGTGAAGAAGAAGGACGAGACCATGAGGATGTGTATTGACTACAGACAATTGAATTAGGTGACTGTTAAGAATAAGTACCCATTATCGAGGATCGATGAGCTATTCGATCAGTTACAAGGAGCCCAATTCTTTTCAAAGATAGATCAGCGTTCCGGTTACCACCAATTGCGAGTCGGAAAGGAGGATGTTCCTAAGACTGCATTCCGGATGAGATATGGTCATTTCGAATTTCTAGTGATGCCTTTCGGGTTGACGAACGCTCCAGCAGTCTTTATGGCATTGATGAATAAGGCATTTGCTCCTTTCTTAGATCAGTTTGTAGTTGTCTTCATAGATGATGTGTTGGTGTTTTCGAAGACTATTGAGGAGCATGATCATCAGTTAAGAACATCTTTGCAGCTTTTAAGGGAGAACCAACTGTATGCTAAGTTGAGCAAATGTGAGTTTTGGTTGGAGCAAGTGGCATTTTTGGGTCACATTATCTCCAAGGAAGGACTGACGGTGGATCCTAAGAAGATTGCAGCAGTTGTCAATTGGAGTAGTCCGCGGAATGTAGTGGAGATTCGTAGTTTTCTTGGCCTTGCAGGTTACTACAGGAGGTTTGTGAAAGGATTCTCTACCATAGCATCTCCGTTAACTAAGTTGACGAGGAAGGATATTCTGTTTGTGTGGACGGAAGGGTGTGAAAAGAGTTTCCAAGAATTGAAGACAAGATTGACTACAAGACCCATACTTGCTTTACCCGGTGGAAGTGGAGGATTTGTGATTTTCACAGATGCATCAGGGATTGGTTTGGGATGTGTTCTCATGCAGCATGAGAAGGTGATGACATATGGGTCGAGGCAATTGAAAGACCATGAGAAGAAGCATGCCACACATGACTTGGAGCTAGCAGCAGTAGTGTTTGCATTGAAGTTGTGGAGACATTATTCGTATGGAGAGAGATTTGAGGTGCATACATATCACAAGAGCCTGCAATACCTGTTTACACAGGGTGATCTGAATAACAGGCAGGGGAGATGGATGGAATACATAAAGGATTATGATTTTCCGATCAAGTACCATCCTAAAAGGGTGAATGTGGTAGCAGATGCTCTCAGTAGGAAGGCAGCATTCAGTGGGTGTATAATGCCTAAATGGAGATGGATGGAGCAGTTTAGAGACATGGATGTGGAAGTCTGGCCAGTCAATGAGAAAGTCCTAGTTGCTACTATGGGAGTTTGGGAGCCATAGATGGTGAACAGAATCAAGGAAGTTCAGAAGGATGATCCAGAGTTGCAGAGAATCATTGATCATATGGATGACAATCCAGAGTTCAGATTGATTGATGGAGTTTTGTACTGCAAGGATAGGTTGTATGTGCCAGATGTTCGAGACATCAAGTCAGAGTTGATGACAAATGCACACCATACCAGATATTCTATTCACCTTGGGAGCACCAAGATGTATCAGAATTTGAAGAATCAATATTAGTGGGTGAAAATGAAGAAAGAGATAGCAGAATTCATTTCCAAGTGTATGACTTGTCAGCAGATTAAGGTAGAGCACAAGAAGCCTCCTGGTTTACTTCACTCATTGGAGATTCCACAGTGAAAATGGGAGAATATCACCATGGATTTCGTGTCAGGGTTGCCGAACACCAAGAAATGCAATAATGCTATTTGGGTGATTGTGGATAGATTGACTAAATCAGCTCATTTCCTACCATTCAAGACTGGACAGTTTATGGATAAAATGACTAATATGTACAGGGACAATATAGTCAAGTTGCATGGAGTGCCTAAGTCCATAGTGTCCGATCGAGACACTAAGTTTGTCTCTCGGTTTTGGTCTACTTTCCAGTCATCTATGGGTAGTCAGTTGAAGTTCAGTATAGCTTACCACCCTGAGATAGATGGACAGTCTCAGCGTACCATTCAGACACTGGAAGATCTCCTCAGAGCATGCTTTTTGGATTTCAAGGAGAGTTGGGATGAGAGTTTGCCTCTATGTGAGTTTGCCTACAATAACAGTTATCATTAAAGTATTGGTATGGCATCATTTGAGGCATTGTATGGAAGGAGATGCAGGACCCCGGTATGTTGGGAGGAAGTTATAGTTCGAAGTTTTCATGGCCCCTCGGAGATTGCTGATTCCAGTGAAAAGGTCAAGGTTGTTCAGATGCGGATGAAGGAGTCACGTGATCGTCAGAAGAGTTATGCAGACAAGAGACGGAGACCTTTAGAATTCCAAGTGGGAGATATGGTTTTCCTGAAAGTGTCTCCGACGAGAGGTGTTGTTAGATTCGGGCAGAAAGGGAAGCTTGCCAAGAGGTTTGTGGTACCATTTGAGATAAACAGCAGGATTGGAGACGTGGCCTATCGTTTGTTGCTACCGCCAGAGTTAGCCGGTGTGCACAACGAATTTCATCTCTCAATGCTTCGGAAGTACATTCCGGATCCCACTCACATATTACAACACGAGCCACTTCAGCTTCAGGTAGATATCACCTACATAGAGCGGCCAGCGCAGATCATTGACACTAAGGAGATAGTGTTGCGTACTAAGACCATCCAATGGGTCAAAGTACAATGGGAGAACCACAGCCCGGAGGAAGCTACGTCGGAGCTGAAGGATCAGATTTTGAAAGCGTACCCCTATTTTTTCCAGATGAGGTATATTTAGGCATTTGGGGGACCAAATGTTCTTTTTATTTGTGATAGTTGTAAGGTTTGTGACCTTAGTGCGTCAGTTGGGCCCAATATAAGGCCCTGACCCGTTTAATTTGCTATTATTATAATTAATTATATTTTAGATATTTAAGTGGGTTTAGATCATGAACAAGTTTCTTTTAGCATTAGAATAGTGCCTGCGAAGTTTCGTGCGATTCCGAGTTCGTTTGATCTTAGCAGGGGGTAGTTTGCAATTTAGGGAAAATTGAGTGTTTTTTCGAGATATTTCAAACGCCGTGATTTTTGGGTTCATTGGAAAGGTTTCGTCGCGATGATCATTTTTGTATCTTGACTCGTCGCGATCCGACAATCAGAAACCCTTCAAGTGGTCCATTCTTCACCGGACCCACTAAATTGGCAACTTAGACATTTCCTCCCTCTTCTTCTTAAATAGGATTAGCACTAATTCTCTATTCGTTACCTCTTCAACTGAATGAGAGCAGCAGCCCTCTTTCTTCTTCCTCTTCCTTTCTCAAGCCAGAAGTCTACCCTAGAAGATCCTACTTGAAGATCCGATCCGCTAGACTTCTTCCTCTCGATCTTCTCTTTCTTCTGGTACCAATTTGGTAAGACTTCTCGCAATCTCATATTTTCACTTTATCATTTCTTTGGTTAGATTAGGTCCGATCTTGATTCTTTTCCTTTCTTTCTTCTCCTTTACGTTCTAGGTTGTATTTGTTCGGGTTAGATTGTTGATTTCGGGGTAGAAAGGCTTCTCCTCAAGTTTCACCCAATTTCAATCTTCTTCTTGGTTGAGGCAAGTAGATATGCATTTTATAATATTTATGTCTATATTGTTTCATTGATTAATGATATATATTCATGATAGATTTCCCTTCAATTCCAAGCCTGTTGTGATTTTAATTGGAAATTATATGTTAGGTTAGATTTTTAGGAAAAACTAGATTGAAATGGAAAAATACATGATAATAGGTTGTTTAGAATTGATTAATGGAATGGAATGAATGGATGGAATGGATTGTTGACGAGAGCAGGAGGCTCTATTTTATGCAGGTTGTAACCCTTGGAAAGGCTTGGGAATGGATGAAAACAAATTGGGAAGGAAAGGTTAAAAAATGACCTGAACCCGTACGAATTCCGTACCGTCGGTCAGCTCATCGGTTCAGTGTCGGTCAACCGACAGCATGGTGTCGGTCAGCCGAGCCTCGTGTCAGTCAGAAAGCCAGAGAGCCCTATTTTGGCCTTTTGAACGTCGGTCAGCCGACAACCTTTACGTCGGTCAACCGACAACTATCATGTCGGTCAGCCGACACTGACCTCGGTTCCAAAACCAGAGAGCGGAAATTGGCTCATGTTCCGTCGGTTAGCCCTCGGTTCATGTCGGTCAACCGACACCATCATGAGGGTCAGCTGAAATTGGCCATTTTTGCCTTGTTGTTCCGGACTAAGATTGAAGCTTAGGATTTTAGGACTTAGATGCTAGAAACCTCTAGCCTACTATCACATGACCATGAATGGGATTAAAATCGAAACACGTAGCATGGTGATTTCGACGGGTTTTCTAGGTATTCGTGTATTACGCATGGTCTAACCGAATGCGTATGAAATTGTCTCAATAGATGCTTAACATGATTGTACACCAAGGGACTTCCCTAGAAGCATCATTGATTCAATTTCTACATGTACTCTGATAGGACGTGTCAGATACATGGATGACACCACTTGACTAGGATTGGATTGTAATTCTTCTTTGAATTGTGACTTGTATCCGTTGATAACATTCCTTGTACACTCTCTTGACATAAAACACTTAACAAAATATGAAACATAAATTCTAATAGAAATTAGGACTTGGACCTGACTTAGAGTATACTTAGGAACCTGTGTCATGTATTGATAAACATGACTGGCTAGTAATGGAAAGGGATTATCACGTGGCTTGGTTGTCTTGTACTGTTTTGGAAGAGATAATCCATATGATCTTGTCTTGTACATGGAACTAGCCAGACTTGCTTGTTTTAGGATTTTAATGATGAACCGGTTACTCGGTTGTCGGGGTGGGCAGTCGACTTTGGACGGCATCCATGGCATTGAATAGCTGGGAGCGGGCTAGGACCGTGCTGCTATTTCCAGGACCGGGAGCTAGGATCCTACTGGAGCCGGACTTTGGTATCAGTAGTCAAGATTGGATTGTTACTGGTACCCCGGGAGGTGGCTTTGGACATCCTCGGAGTCTCCCTCTTGTTCTTGTTTTGCATTGCATGGATAGTGGTTATTGCTAGATGATTGCTAGGATTCTTTTTATTGTTTTTATTGAAGATTATTCTTGCTTTATGCCTAGCCTCGTTATTCTTGTATTCGCATGATTAGTACTTGTCATTACTCTACACTTGATGCATGTCATGTTTATTATGCCTTGTTTATCTATTGCTCAACATGTTGTTGACTCTGTTCCTTGGTGTGCGACACATCAGGTGACTTCTATTATGAGGAGCAGGCCAGTGAGGAAATCCCAGAGGATCTCCAACCAGTAGAAGAGGCACGAGAGTGGAGTGCCGATGATGTAGAGTAGCATCATCACTTCCGGCACGAGAGAGATTCATTTGTGTCTTTATTTAGATTATTCTTTTAGTATTTCTCTCGTTGGACCTTTTACTTTATTGACTTCAGTTTTTTTAATTGGCTTTATTTATTGGGTTGTCCAATGTAATAAAATATCTTAACTCCTTGACTAGTTTATGTTTATTCTTTCTTGTAAACTTTAAATTTAATGAGATTTATATTCACTGTTGATGTTCCATATGCTAGAGTTCTTTGAACTCAATGATTATTGTATTACATGAGGCTTGAAATGTATTATCCTCACAGCGGACTTACGATTCGTGGGCCCAAAGGACAAAAATTTTAATTAGTCCTAAATTCCACTCTCCGGATCCGATTTATTCTTTAATCGGGTTCGGGGGACGTGACAAGGTGAGTTTCTGGAACCCATTTTTCATTGGAGAGATATTCTCATGTTTCAAGGGATTCCACCCATTCGTCGGTGCTTTTGTATTCAAATCCATCATCGGTGTCGCTAGACTCGTATCCATCAATGGAGAATCCAACTACCGAATTGCAAGAGTGTGATGCCCGCTGCATGGCATCTTTGAATTGAGGTGGCATGAAATCACTGAGAGTGAATTTTCTTACCTCCTTTGAAGTCTCTGGAAGGGACATTTTTGTTTTCCCCAATGAAGCGGTAGAGGAGGCCTCTACCTTATCATAGACTTCCTGTTTTGGCTGGGTCTTCTCTTGCCGTTTGAGCTTGAGGAGATGTTTCCTAGCGAGCCATCGCTGTAGAGCTGTCGGCTTTGTTTTCACGACCTCCCAGTTTTCATCTTCCAGGAGATCGGGATGTACCCATATGGGTTGTCCGTCTGGTGTCGGGTAAGGAACCAGTTCTTCGGACGCTTGGATTGTGTTTATCACCTTAAAGGAAGCAGTGATTTTCTTCTTCGGTGATTTTGATGTTCGTCCACATGACACCATGTTGACGGAGACAAACCCATAGTTTTTGTGACGCCTCGGAGTTCCACATCAAAGTGATTGGGATTATATGTGAAGCTTACACCCTTACCTTGCATGAGGCCTTTTGATGGGTTGAGGCCCATCAGAGACAAAACCGTACGGCTAGTGGGACAAAGCGGACAATATCATGCATGCGTATAGGGTGGGGCCTTACAAATGGTATCAGAGCCGACTCTCGACTAGTTCGAGTGTGGGTCCCCTGCCGTGTTCTGGTGCAAGTGGGCGGGTTTCCATTTGGGCGGGCCAAGAGGGCTGGCAGGCTACTGCACAGGGACGTGCAGCCCTAAGGGGGGTGGAATGTGACGCCCCGGAGTCCCACATTGAAGTGATTGGGATTATATGTAGAGCTTACACCCTTACCTTCCATGAGGCCTTTTGATGGGTTGAGGCCCATCAAAAACAAAACCGTGAGGCCAGTGGGCCAAAGCGGACAATATCATGCATGCGTATAGGTTGGGGTGTTACAGTTTTTGTCGAAGGTGATGACTCCATTTTTCCACATCTCATTTATTTTCCCTCTCACAATGAAGCATTGATTGAGAGGATGCGAGATCATCTGGTGGTATGGACAGTACCGAGGATCATTGGTTTTGCCAACATCTCCTGGTCTTTTCGGTTCAGGCAAGGTGAGCTTGTCGTTTTCCACGAGGGCCCCGAAGATTTCATCAATATCTTCATTGAACGGGTATTTCTTATCTACTCGCTCTTTGAAGGCATCTGAGAGTTCAAGTCTTTTACCTGCAGCTTTATTTTTAGCTTTCTTTTGTGGCTGAGGAGCCGACTTGGCTTATACATTGTGGACCTCTTTTTTCTTTGGCTTTGAGGTTGCACTGGCTTTTGGCTTTTTTCTTGATGATTTCTGACTATTGAGGTCTTGAATCACCGTTTCAGCCTCCATGGAAGCTTCTAGGAGTTCTCCTAGGTTCTTTGATTTGTTGCCGAAGATCATGGAGCAGATTCTAGCTCTCATGTTGTTTCGGCAGATGTTGACTAGCGACGCTTGTGGTAGTACATCAGAGCATTTGTACGCCATTGCTTTCCACTTGTGAATGAAGTCGTATGCTGACTCATTCTCCCCCTGTTTTAGGCTGCACAGCTGAGCCATAGTAGCAGGATGATCCTCACCTTTGAAGTGAGTTAGGAAGCATGTCTCTAGCATGGCCCAATTTTGGATGGAGTCCTCCGGTAAAGTGGAGTACCAGTCAAAGGCCTTACCTTTTAGGGTACTTGCAATGAGGCGAATCTTGAGTGCATCTAGATCCGCGATAGCTCCCGTCAGGATTTTGAAGTCGATGACGTGCTGTCTGGCTGATCATTTCCCCATATATGTTTGGAGAGTAGGATGCTTGAGTTTTGTGGGGAACGGGACCGAGTCCATCCATAAGGGATATGGTGGCTTGATCCCATGCTCCTTGAGTATATCCTCTTCTTTTGCTTTGGCGAGGATACTGTTTACGTCCTTTTTAGTAAGGGCGCGTGACCCATTTCTTCTCCATTTACCTCATCATCTTGAAGATTCGGAGGAGGTTCATTGTTCACCCGATTTTGAAAGGCGAGGAGAAGGTTTTCCATCAGAGTTTCAATCCTCTACTGGTCTTGTTCCAACTGCTGGATGCGTGTGAGCGCATCATCTTGAGGTGGATTGCGAGGTTGTGGCTCAGAATTTGTAGCCAGGACGTTCATCCCTCGGGATTCGAACGAAGAAATTGTCCTGGTGACTGAGCTGGGGCTCATTCTTTTTTATGAAGAGCTTGAGGAAGGATCACTTTGTCGTCCTTTGCTTGAAGGAACAGGGGATTCTTCTGAATGTCTTCTTGTCCTGGAGACGCTGCCGGTCATCAGACCTTGGACATGGATTTTTATTGCTGACTTTTGGCGTCTTATGGTTTTTCCAACCATATGGGCAGCAGCAATTTGGTTGGGTCTTTCTTTTTCGACCCATTTATAGGAGACTTGAAATGTAGGAGGCTGGGTCATTTTCTTCTCTAGTCTATTTTGTCGATACGACGTGCGACGGCATATACGACGAGCAATTTGAGCTTACATCAGCTTTGACAATGAAAGATGTGCTCCCTCTGGCGCAGCAGCGAGCCTATCTTCTTTGTAGCTGGGCAAGGACAAGATGCGAACCTAGTCCTTCGCCTGTTGCAGTGAAGCTTTGGATTTTTCGATTTCAGCCCCTGTAGAGATGAAGGGTAGAACAGCAGGATTGTAGGCCTTAGCAGGTGCTTATAAAGGCCTAATGATGCATGATCTGATTTTGGGCTTATAGGAACAAGCCGGCTCATGCAGGGTTGACTTGGTTGTCAAGTCAGAGACGAGTCTCTCCTTTTTCCTGTAAGCAAGAGGGTAGAACCGGTTCTCTTTGAGTGGGGCCAGGTATGCTGGCTTGGTAGATGTTTGGGACCTTCTTTGTTTTGGTGAAGGTCTTAGGGACCAAGTCTTGGGATAGACCTGGTTGTTTGTGGGTCGAGGCTTCGCGGGGGTGCCGCGGGCTTCGGGCTTTTTGGTGTTCGCCTTTGATGTCACGGTACTGACACGTTGAGAGGCGACCTTCTACTTCTTAGAAGGAGCAGTTTGTTCTTCAGGAAGTGGGAATGGTCCCAGCATCCCAAAGGCGATAGTCCGGGGAGTCGAAGTCAACCCGGAGTTCAGAGAGTTGCCGAGGGAGTTGACACTTCGGCAGCTGGCAGGGCGCTTGTAAGTAAGCGTAGTTTGCTTCTGTTGAAGCATGAGTTGGTGCTTGTTCTCATCAAAAGTAATGGTCAAGGAAGCTGCCATTGTTAGTTTTTAAAAATTTCTGAAACAAGACCACATCCATTAGCAATCACAAGAATCTAATGATCATAAATGGGAAATTCTATGATTTTGTCTTTTCAAATTGCTCGAGGGACATGACCCAAGCGACATGAAGAAGGCAAAAGGCCATAGATGGTACAATTGTTCTGATCGTAAGTATGGTGCGCCTAGAATGAGCGTCCAACTGACTGCTAGAAGCAATTGTGAACCTAAATTCGACTTATCGAGTAGCAGAGCTTACTCGAAGTAAGAAGAATAAAGGTTGGAGTTACAAATGTGCCGGTCGCAAATACATTAGACCCTGAAAGGGCACACCAGTACTGCTTGGCACAAATGTTTGGAGACCGCATCCATGAGATGTGATTCTCTATTTTGAAAGGTCAAGACTGGATTCATCAAAGAGAGCAGATGGTATTCCGATCCAAATACGGGCTCAACGATTTCTGCGAGCGCCAGTACCCAGAAGAAAAGGAACCATAATTTCTCGGATCTGAACCCAAAAATGATGAGAGTTTTTTTTTTTTTGAAAGGCCAAGATCGGATTCATCAAAGAGAGCAAAAGGCATTCCAATCTAGACACGGGCTCAACAATTTCCGCGAGCGCCAGTTCCCAGAAGGGAAGAAACCAAAATTTCTCAGATCTGAACCCAAAAATGATGGAAGTTTTTTTTTAAGATTTTTTTTAATTATTTTATTTAAGATTTTTTTGAAAATTTTATTTTATTTTTAAGATTTTTTTTGAATTTTTTTTATATATTTAACATTTTTTTTTTGAAAAATCTTTTTTTAAAGATTTTTTTTTGGAAAAGACAAGAGTTGTGATTTTTTGTCTCCTTTAGAAAAATACAAACTACAATGAAAAGCAAGAAAAGGAGGATCTAACTTCTCAGGAGATTGTGGGAGACTCGTTCAGATTAACGGTCGCAAGCCATATGTGAACTTCGCCATCATCCATGCAGATGAGAACAGAGGATGCCCTTGATTCCCTTGGTTTGGCTATAACCTCAGGTTTTTAGAGGACAAAGACCAAAAGGAGGTCCTATGTCCAATAAAGAGCTAAGTAGACGGGCTGAAAAGCCACGTCTAAGCCATTGGAGGCAGAAGGACAAGGCAAGGACCTTGGGGGGGGGGTACCCCCAAAGGGACTTTTGTCACCTTGTAGTAGTCGCTGGTG
Source organism: Litsea cubeba (assembly GCA_012931725.1). Lineage (NCBI taxonomy): Eukaryota > Viridiplantae > Streptophyta > Magnoliopsida > Laurales > Lauraceae > Litsea > Litsea cubeba. The sequence continues at coordinate 48,805,814 of CM022947.1, read as the reverse complement.
CAGAACTTTCGCAGAGTTCTCTCTCTTTCTTTCTCTGGATTTTCTGTGCTTGGAAGCTAATCTGGTTCTGATCTCTGGGAGTTGTTTGATTTTTTCTCATCTCTGGGAGTTATTTGATTTTTTCTGATATAGATTTCTTTGGATTGCTCTCCTTTTTATAGGCTCTTCGTAGCCATTTACGAGAGTTTATGAGCTTTTATTATCATTAAGCCGCATAATGGGAGGAGTTACAGTGTTTAATTCCTTTATTTTGTAACTCATTTTTCTTGGCTTTTGATTGGCCGGTGGAGATTGAGGGCATTTAATCGCCTTTAATCGCCATGATGGGAGGAGTTTCATGGGTTAAATGCCATGAATCAATTGACTTGTAACTCCCATGTGCTTGCTTCTGATTGGACCGTCCAAATAAATGAATTAATGATTGCAATAAAGCTAGTCAATTAATTGCATTAAGTGGTCGCCGAGCAGTTGAAGAGTCGCGGGCTGTGCCGCATCTTTTGGGATTCTTCTGGCGATGATCATCGATGGATCTTCATGTAGATCGACATCGGATGACCATGTAACTTTAGGTATTAGTTGCCAACAGCGGGTCGGTGCCATCTATCCTGTCGATTTCTCGATCGGTCGGGTAGAAAGCACACTTTTTTGGTTGATCGATTGGCGATCAATGTTGATTATGATAGTCTTGATGATTGACCCATGATTTTGATGGATATCAAAGGATTTGGTGCCTCAAAAGTATGAATTTTGGAAAATCCCAGGAGTCAGAAGCTTCGAATCGCGGAAAAATGATGAAAAAAGGATTTTCTGGGGCCAACCAGGTGATTCCAGGCTCCATGGTCGCAGGGGCTGGTGACCCTGGGCCAGGGTTGCAGGGGTCTGCGACCCTGGGGGGAATTTTCCCCTTTTTGTCCTGTTTTGCTACAGTCCTATTGGAGTCATTTTGAGATGATCCATAGGCTCTGTCTTGGAAACCATGGTCCCGGGGAGCTTCGCCACCGAGAGGCCTGATTCGGCTTCCTAGCGTCAAAGTCTGGTCAAATGTTGTCGAAATGACATGAAACTTGACGTGTAGCCCTTTGTATGCATTTTGAAGCCGTCCATGTGCTCTGTCTGATGAGTGATGGCCTCGGTGGTTCTCGCTGCCGAGAGGCTTGATTTAGCTGTTAGAGGGTTGATGTAGGGTCAAGTGTTGTCGGTTTGACTTGGAACTTTACGTGGAGCCTTTTGGATGTATTTTGAGACCATCCACAGGCTCTGATCGAAGATTTGGCATCTCCGATGCTTTCACCTCCGGGAGCTCCTTTTCAGCTGCCGGAGAAGCGAAGTTAGGCCAAATGATTTTGAAATGGCCCGAAACTTCTTGTGTACTCCTCTTTTGTCTGTCTTGAAGAATCTTGCAGTTTTTGTTAGATTCTGACAAGATTTGATTTTTTGGAAGTAACATTGCCTATTTATGGCAGGCTGCGACTTCATGGAGCTTTTTGGATCTTGAAGAGGCAAAGTGACATTTTTTGTGTCAACAAATGCCCCCTCGAGGTGCAGGGACGAGTTGCTGAACTTTTGTAGTCGATGTGCCTCAAAAAGATTTTTGAAGGAGAGCTTGTAACTTGACCAAGAGTCTTTTAGCAGTCTTTCTTTTGGTATTGTAGCCTTTTAGCTTCTAGGGGAATTTTTATGGTAGTGAAAGGGATCGCGTACCATCTCGAGGCAAAGTTTTGAAGATGACATCAGGGATGTGGATTTGTTTTTTGACCTTGTGACCTAACAAGCTGTATGTGGCAGGTTAGGGGGTCGGGTTTGATTTTGACCGTGTGACCCAACAAGCTGTATGTGGAATGTTGGGAGTCGATTTTGGTTTTGAGCTTGTGACCTAACAGGCTGTATGTGGCAAGTTAGGGGATCAGGTTTTGGTTTTTGGTTTTAGTCTTGTGACCTAACAAGCTGGATGTGGCAAGTTAGGGGTCCAGGATTTGGTTTCGATTTTTGTGGAATGTCAATTTCAAGATTTTGGCTCAATTTGGTATATGAGGCTGGATGGTTTGATTTTTGGAAGCTCATGGGGCTTGTGATTCTTTTTGTATGGTCCAATCAGCTCAAAAGGGGCATGGAACCATTTTTGTAAGGTCTTGGTAAGAGGGATTTCTCTTTGACTAAAAGCCCAATTTTTTTCTTCTAGTGCCTAGGTGGTCAAACCTGACTCATATAGGCTAACCCATGGGACCTTAAGCTTTTGAAATGGCTTAGATCTCCTATGGTGTCAATTTTGTAAAAAATATCTAAAAATTTCTCCTTTGGATAGAGAATATCTAAGAATATATTTATTTGGAGAGAATCTCTCATGTTCCCTTTATTTTGGGAGAGAAAATCTCAAGATATCTTTCTTTAGGAGAGAATATCTCAAATCTCCTATCTTTTGGGAGAAAATCTCTCATTGATTTCTTTTTGGGAGAGAATCCCTCAAGATATCTTTCTTTTGGGAAAGAATATTTCTAATTTCTTTCTTTTGGTAAGGTTACCAATTAGTAACGCTTACCTTCTTCTTCTTTCCTTCTTTGGTTTGCTCTCTTCTATAAAAGCAAGGAGGAGGTTGGATCTCTTGCTCTTATTGCTTTCTTTTGCAACAATCCCAAGAGGGCTTCGAGACCAAGAGTTCTTCTTCTTCAAGATCTTCAAGACTGTCTTCTTCTTCTCCATCTATGGCTTCAAGTAAGTTCCCTTTTTCAATAAAACTCCATTGTAGGAAATAGGATGATAAAAAAAAAAGTTCTTTTTTTTTGTTTCTTTCTTTTCTTTTCTTTTTTTTCTTTTTCACGTGTTTTTCCCTTTTTTTACACATTTTTTCTTTTTTTTTTTCTCATGCTTTTTTTTTGTGGGCCATACGGACAGATCCGTACGGCTACGTGGCCTGTGGGCCAGTCCCTCTTTTTTGTTTCCTTTTTTTTTGTTCTTTTCTTTCTCGCCCCCTCTTTTTTTTGAGAAAGTTATTTTCTTTTTTTTTTCCTCATCATGATAATGCATTTTTTTGGCGAACCTCAAAGAGTGCCACTCTCTCAATAAAGATGAGATGAGGCAGCGACTGATCGCTCTCAAGGGAGAGGAATTTTATAAGATCATGATAAGCAGTCGTCCATGGGTGATGGAAGATTAGAGTGTTTTGCCCAAGCCTACCTTCTTTTTTGTTGATGCAGTCCCTGACGACGTGACATACTAGAGGAGATGTTTTCAGTTCTCTTACACAGCTGATGGGGAGGAGAGAACTATTATTACCTGGTCGACGTTTGATCGCACCATCTCGATTATGAGCCTTACTCCCACGTGCTCTAAGAGGGAAGATCCTACAAGCTGGGTGAAGAGGACAAATGTAATCAAGACCGGGGTTTTTGTTGGCGGTTCTCCTGGATATGCAGAGAAGTCACCTGCTGACATAGACATGTAGATGCCAGCCATCGGCTACCAGGGCTCTGATTGACGGCAGCAATTGGGTGAAGCCTTTTTTACTTTGTGGCCGTTTCAATTCTGACTCCGAGTGGAAGTCGTGGACTGATCGCATCCTGCAAATTGGTGGCACCGTTTTGAAGGAAGCTGGGATTTTTTATACGGTCCGCGCCTTTAGGGAGACCGTGATCTCTTCCGACGAGGCCTTCATGGCTATGTTGGAGTCATTACTTCCACAAACCAATACCTTCGTTGTCACGAATGGTGAGATTGGTTTTTCTTTGAAGGAGTTGAGCGCCATTACTGGATTGCCCATCCTTGGCAGACTCTATGAGGAGTTTATGCCGATTGAGAGCGTCTTTGAGGAGCAGTCTCAGGAGTTCAGGCTTTTGTACTTTCAGCTCATCGCCTTCTATGATTTTTTTAAGGAGAAGGAGGGCTCAAAAGTAAGATCCAGCGGTTGGAAGAGTTTCAGCTCTTCGTCTCCCAACTTCTTTGAAAGTGGGGAGCCTTCTGATAGCATGACCCGAGAAGACATGGCTAAGGATCCGGGTTCGAAGAAGATTTCGGCTATGCAAGAAGAGTTAAGAGATTTCTTTGCGAGTTTAAATGTCATATGTCCTGACATTATACTGCGGAGAAATCTTGTTGTTTACCTCACTTATTGGCTAGGTGAGGCCGTTTTTGCTGGAGGAGACGTAATGCACATCAGGCCGCACTGTATTTTTCTGGCTTATCAGATGGTGTTTGGAGAGCAGCTTGCTTTGGTGCCAGCTCTTTACTCCTACTTGTGTACCAAGCTGCAGGCTGCTGCTTTTTTGGTTCGGCTTGGGCTTCTCATGAACAGGGTATTTTCAGCCCATATTTTCTATTCGTGGTACGTATACCACTATCCTGGCTTCCACCGGCTGGGTGCTGCACAGGATGATGATTCCCTCATGATTAGACTGGCTGAGGGCAAAGCCGTATCCAAATCACTTTTGTTTGCCCGCATGAGGATCCGACGGTTCAGGGATGTCGAGATGGGGCAGTCTTCAGTGAAGCTTTCTCCGGAGCTGCGGAAGAAGGCTTTTGATTTTGGTACCTCCCGAGACTCTACAAGGGCATGGTCGGGAAGGCATTACTCCTTGACGAATGCAGAGAAGGAGTGGCTTTTCAGCATACGTGTCGGCACGATGGTGTATAGTAGACATCTTTTCGTCGATATCCAGCCGTATGTGCCTTCTCGCTTTGCACTGCAGTTAGGCTTTTCTCAAGGCGTTGTTGGAGCACCTTCGAGTATGGTGAAGCGCTTTGGAGGTTTGTAGGATGGCAGAAATGCATGAGCTTTTTATAGTGCTGAAGACACTACTGTCGTGATTTCTTATCCTGTGTTGTCGACTTTTCGAACTGTCGGCTTCATGAAGTGGTTCACGGAGAGCTTTTCGGCATATTGAGGGCTTTCCAAGAAGGAGCTTGATGTGAAGCTGTCATCTGGAAAAGGCCTTGGAAAGTCGGATGGCGTCCAGCGAGAGGAAGTTTGGACTTTCCTTTCTAGAGAGAAGCACAAGATAGGTTTTCTCGGTGACCAGGGTGTCATTGGTTCGGAAGCTGTTCGAGAAATACCTGATGAGGCTTTAGAGCAGCTAGAACAGGAAGAAGCTGAGCTTGATGCTTGGATGCAAGCAGCACAGAGGCGAGCTTCCATGGAGTCAACTGGCAAGAGTAGACCATCCAGTGAGGAGTCAAGTGGGAAACCTGACTTTGACAGTGGGGCAGGTTCCTCTAAGAAGCGAGCCCGCAGAAGTAAGAGGAAGAGGAGTCATCATCGCAGCAAGGGGCAAATGAAGGTTCTCCTGATTTGGAAGTTCCTCTTACTATCAATGAGAAGGTGCCAGAGGATGCTGACGAGCCTCCAGAAAAGAGAAGCAGAGAAGAAGAGACTGTCGGTGAAGGTATGATTCTTCCTCTTTCTCTTTCCATTTCTTTTCATGGGATTTTTCCATGTTCTGATTTACTTTCTCCCCCTGCTGCTCTTTTTTTTAGTAGTGGATGAAGACTTGGCGACGCCTGAGGTTTCTGCCGATGAGGTGATGACGGATCCGGTTGCGGCACTAGAAAAAAAGAACCGAGGGACTCTGGAGTGGTTCCAGAATCTCCAACTGGTATGACTTCTTTTGCTTTCTTTTTATTGTGTCTGTGACTTGGTTTGCTAACATTTTTCTTGTCAGCTGACTTGCCACAGGATTTCGATGACTTTGAACCATCGATGGACGCAAATGTTGACGATGCTTTCGATGAGTTCATGGAGGAAGAGAGTGTTCCACCAGTAGTCGAAGAAGGTATTTTATAGTAATAACCCTGATAATGATTTTTTAAGCAAGATCATATTCATACCTTTTTGTGTTTCTTTGGCAGGTTTTGAAGCGACAAAGGAGAGTCCATTACTTCCTTCAAAACCAGAGCAAGGGATGCCGAGGTTGATCCGGAGGTAGAGACTCTTGCAACAAATTCTGACAGGGTGGAGGAGGTACCTTGTGCTGAGATTCCTTTCCCAGCAGCTCCAACTGGAAAGAGTTCTTTTGCTACTCTTTCAACGGGGCATGACATGAGCAGCCGACCGATGGAGCAGGGCGTATCTTCAGCTGGGCCATCTCTTCTTTTTACGAAGAAGGTGGTGGTGCGGGTTCTGAGCTTTTGGATTGAGATTCTCCTTGTTGGACACTTTGATGTCGGATTTGGCATGATCCATCATGTGCAGGAGATTCTTGGTGATGCCGAAGAGGCTGGTCTGGATGTCACAGGTGCCAGGGCGATCGTTGATAGGATCATTGCACTAGGTGACAAGTAGTTTGAGACCATTGGTTTTGCTGACGACCAGTTCTTCAAGGAGATGTTCCTGGACCCTGCTGATAAGGCTAAGTCTGACCTGAATGAGGCTACACAAAGCAGGAAACAGCTAGTCCAAGAGAAGAACTTAGAAGAGCTGGCCATCATTGGGCTGACACATGACCTTAATATCCTTGATAGGGAGGTCGATAAGGCCAGGAGACGTCTTGAGCATTTGAAGGCACAAGTCGCTCCCAAGTGGGCTGCTATAACAGAGGCTCACGATAGGGAGAGTGCTCTGATTCGCCGCGTTGCAGATGCTGATCGAGTTCTTGAAAGGAAGTTTCAAGAGGACAAACAATGGAAAACTGCTCGAGATAAGCTTCCCGTTGTGAAAGAAGGGTTACAGCCTACCCCAGCATCTCATGGCGAGTTCCTGAAGAAGCCTGCCCGGGAAACTCTGACGGCTGAGGCCAAAAGTTTGCTTGAGGAGCTCAAATTTTGGCTGGAGACCATTTTTGGTTGAGCTCCTGATTTTTTGTAGCAGAAACTATCCTTCTTTTTTTTTTAGTACCACATGTATTTTTTGGTACTTTCTCTTTTTTTTTTGTAGTGCTTTGTAAACACTTTTTTTTTGTACCACATGTATTTTTTTGGTACTCTTTTTTTTTTGTTTTCCCTACGCTCACTTAAATATTTTGTGATGAAAGCAATTGCTAAATGGGATTTGATCAAAAGTTTGTCATTTTGTGAAAATCTTTTGTCAAATGATTGTTTTGGCATGGGAGCCAGATTTTGTTTGTGGCATGAGAGCCGATTTTTCGTGGCATTTATAGCCGAGTTTGTTTTTTTTTTTTTTTTTGAAAGCCAAGTTTTGGTTTGTGGCATTGATAGTCGGTCTTATTTTGTGGCATTGATAGCCAGTTTGTTTTGTGGCATTGATAGCCGATTTGTGGCATTTATAGCCTGTTTTGGTGGCATTGATAGCCGGTTTGTGGCATTTGTAGCAGGTTTTGGTTTTCAAAAAATGCTAGTATCGACTACAAGTCGCCTCCCTGCTAAATGGTCTTGCAAGTATCGATGGAATCTCGCATCCTTGCTCATTTGGTTGCGAGTATCGATGGAATGTCGCATCCTCGCGGATTTGGGTGCAAGTATCGATGGAATGTCGCTTCCTTGCTTTCCAAAAATTTTGGTTTTGCGGGTACTGACTTAATGTCATTTCCCCATGATTTTTGAAATTTGCGGTTTTCTCGAACCTTTGGGTTATGGATATCAACTAAAATGTTGCGGCTCCATGATTTGTAGATTTTTTCGTCCCTTTGAAATTTGGGTTGTGGATATCAACTGAAATATTGCGTCTCCACGGTTTTTAGCTTTTATCGAACATTTTAAATTTGGGTTGTGGATTCAACTGAAATGTTGCGTCTCCATGGTTTATTTTTATTTATTTTGCAAGATCGACAAAATGTCGCTTCCCTGCAATTTTGGAAATGTCGAACATGGTTCGCATTCTTCCGGTTTATGCGAGTATTGACTAAGCGTTGCTTCCCCTCGATTTAAAAAAAAAAAAATTTTTTAAAGACACGAAGGTCATAAGTTTTGACCTAAAACCATTTTGGCGGTAAAAGGCAGGGTGGACTTGGGTGGAAATCCTTGAATCCAGATTTTGTTTCAAACCATGAATTTTAGGTTCAAGGGTTGAAAATTTTGGTCAAGTTAGGGAGAGGCTCCTAAACTTGGATTTTTGAACAATGAAACGATGAAAGTAAGCATTGTTTGAATTTCTAGAAATTTCAACATTTGATATGAAAATTCAAAAAAGAGTGGGTTTAGTGAGCAAGTACTTGGAAACCAGTTTTGGCCGTACAGGCATTGCTCTTACCTAGTTGGGTAAGTCTTCAATGGTAGTACCGCTTTAAGAACTTGCCGTTGATAGGCAGCATACATTTGTCACCCTCCATGTTTAGGAGTGCGTATGCGCCGTTGGAGAAAACTTTGTCGAGGACGTAGGGTCCCTCTCATTTTGGCTCAAACTTGCCTTTAGACTTGTGAGCGAAGACCATTGGTCTTTCTACCGCAAGAACCAAGTCACCCTTTTTGTAGGCGCGTTGCCTGACCTTTTTATCGAAAGATCCAGCCATGCGTGCTTGGTAAAGTTCAATGCTTTGTCGGGCTTCGAGCCGTCTCTCATCGAGATTGTCTAGCCCATGGAGTCACAATTTGCCATTGCTTTCTTGAGTCATGTCATTTTGCAAAGATACCCTCAAGCAAGGAATTTGTACTTCCAAGGGTATGACAGCTTCGCATCCATAGACCAAGGAGAATGGTGTGCTATGGGTTGGTCCTCGAACGGTGGTTCGATAGGCCCACAAAGCTTCAGACAATTTGTCGCTCCAGTCTTTTTTGTGACTAGGGACCATTTTCTTGAGGATTTTGCAGAGTGTCTTGTTGAAAGCTTCTGCTGATCCGTTTGCTATCGGATTGTATGGAGTCGAAAGACAGCTTTGGATTTTGTATTTGTCGCAGAACCTGTAGAATTGATGATCCCGGAATTGTGGTCCGTTATCATGGACGTTGGGTATGCCGAAACGACAAACGATGTTGGTGCGCAAGAAGTGGAGGACTGATGAGGTCTTCATTTCGTTAAGCACAAATGCTTCTGACCACTTGGAGAAATAATCCGTAGCGGCGAAGATGAAGCGATGACCTTTGCTCAAAAGGGGAGAAATAGGACCTATGATGTCCATACCCCAGGGATCGAAAGGCCATGAAATCGCTGTAAGATGCAGGATCTTCTGTTGGAAGGTTCGAAGGTGGTTCCTCCACAATATTTTCGGAGGCTTCCATCTCTATAAAACCTTCTGGGGTTTCAAGGGAATTTCCAGACCAAGTTTTTGTTCCTTTCCACGGGTCTTCTTGAACAACAATTTTTTCAAGGCTTGCTATGAGATGATCCCAATCGCCTGTTGAAACCGGGTCGAAATAAGGTACTTCTTTTGGAGACATGGGTTCTTCTGGGTCAGAAGACCATACGTCTGTGCCATCGGACAACTTCTCTTCATTGTCAGAGAAATCGTACCAATTGGATGAGCTTCTTGGATCTTTGCCAGGTGACTCATCGAAGAGATATCTAGGGAGATTGATGTCTTCATGGATTTGAGATGTTGAGGCTTAGTCAGTAAATTGAATTTTAAGCCTTTGTATCAACTGTCTCAGGGGAGTGTCGGGATCATACCCTAGCCCGTGTGAAGACTTTTCTATATGGCCGTGGAGTCTCCAATCTTCTAGCTGGCTTTTGGTCAAGACAGGCCCCAATGGCGTGAGAATACCGCGTCCTTCTCCCAAACCGACTGGGTTTAGAGCATCATAGCCCATTTTCTTCATAATAGCTTGTGCCACAGGACTATATAAGGATAGTTTAGGCATACCTTCGTTTTGGAAAGTTTCAAGCATGGAGTTTGATGAAGAAGCATCCGATCTATGGAAGAAGATCGGCTTTTCCTTTGCTGAAGTTGCTGGAACAACGAAAAAAGCTAACATAGGATCTTCTATGTCAGAAGTTGTCTCCATTAGAGTAAGAGCAGGCTGAACTTGCTGAGTTTTAGCTTGGCTTGACGATGTGTCGTCTTCTGGCTCTGAATCCGAATCCGTGTCTTGCATGATAGACACGAAAGAGACAACAAATTTGCCCCCAGGCTTTTGTTTTGCCTTCTTCACTTTAGTCGTGATGACCAAAGGCTTTGAAGGTTTGAGCAAGATGATGAAGGGAGTTTGAATGCTCTCTTCGGATTTACCGGATGGTTTATTTTCTTTCGGTGATTGTTGAGGAGCCTTGCCTTTATCTTTCAGGAGATTTTTGGCAAAGGATGTTATCTCCTCTTCTTTTTTTTCACCTTCATACATCCGTGAGTCTGCGAAGTGGATTTCTTTACCTTTGAAGGGTTTTATGTCCGCAAAGACTCGATGCACCATGTCGTCGTTGCCAACAAACTTGATGCATTAATATAGAGTTGAAGGGACAACACCATTCTCGTGGATCCAGGGGCGTCCGAGAAGGATGTTGTAGCATGAAGGGGTTTTTATTGCATATACAGTGACCCCAGAGATAAGTCACCGATCTACAACTTCAACCTGATTTTGCTGATAGGCCTTGAGTATTCTCATCGTATCCAAAGATAGATACAGATGTGTGGCTCAGCTTACTGGGTGGGATGCCCAACTCTTCAAGAGCCAAAGTGGAGATGAGGTTGAGTGCATAACCTGGGTCGATCTGAACTCTGTGCATAGGCATTTCCTTGATGTACCTTGTGAAATACAGGGGTCGGTTGTGCCTTGTTTCGCCAAGTAGGAGGTCTTCCTTAGTGAAGGAGATGGTTGCACTGGCTGCTTTTTGAATCGAGAGGCATTCGATGCATGATCCCTCAGTTTTCTTCTTTTCTCCCTTTGAGGAAACTTCTGAGTTTTTGACCCGGTAGTCCATTTCAATTTGGAGGACTTACGGGGCATGTTTGTCGACATCCTCATTCAGCTTTTGTAATTCTGAAATGAGATTATCATGAGTGTGCAGAGACATTCACAATAAATCTAGGATGTGCAGACGTGCAGGTATGAGCTTGAAGTGTTCAATCAAGTCATACTTGAAAGCCTCCTTTGGGCCTGCATGTTCATCATTGTTGCCACTAGGTGCGCTTACAACATCTTTTCCCAAAGGATTTACATAAGTAAAGGAAGATTGGTTGTAATTCTTGTGGTAGTCCCGGCCAGAGCGGGTGCCTCTACCAACTTCGAGAGCTTCTTGAAAAGCGTCTTCATTAGGAAGATTGTCTTCAGGATCAAGAGGCTATCATTTTTCATTTGCTGAGGATGTATCTGCAGCAGAGTTGTCATCCTCAGTGATTGTGTTGCACGGAGCATTTTCCGGGAACAAGTCCTGAACAGCATCCTGCAACCCTTCTTCTTCGTTGACCAATTCATCATCCCAAGCATCAATAGCTGGGGATTCTTCAGTCAGGAAGGGTGTGAGCTTTGAAGTCATAGTCTCAGGAGAAGAAACCTGAGAGGGTGTCGTCTCAGTGAAAGTCACGTGAGATGAGGTGGCTCCAGAGGATACATTGGTAGGAGTCGTCGGAGTGTAAGTGATCTCATCAGACGATGCTTTGGAAGAGCTATAATCCCGAATTATCACATTACAAGAAGCTCTAACAGGAGACATTGCCTGATCGGAGTCAGACTCGTCCTCGGATGTAAGAGGATCGTCTATCCAGCAATTTTCTCCATTTTCAGGAGTTAAGGGAGGATGTACCTGATGGTCTTTAGGCTCGGGATTGCGAGGAGGCTCGTTGACGCGGTCTAGCTCTTGTTCTAGAGCGAGATGCTGCAAGATCCTTGCATATTCTTCAAGATAAGGCATGGCAGCCAAATCTTTTTATTCGTCTGCTCTTTGTGGTTCAACATGGTTGGGTTCCATTGGAGCAATGATGGGTGCTGGTTCAACAGCATTTTCTTGTACAGCCTCTTGGTCTTCTTCATCATCAGACCAAGATCCTTGTGGCTAGAGGGGGTTATACTAGATTACTGGCATAAAGTGAGTTTCAGGAATCCATTCTTCATCGGAGAGATATTCTCCTCTTTCAAGGGATTCCACCCATTCGTCGGTGTAGTTGGATTCGAATCCATCATCGGTGTCGCTGGACTCATATCCATCAATGGAGGATCCAAATACCGAGTTGTAAGAGTATGACGCCCCCTGTGTGGCTTTTTCTTTGAATTAGGTGGCATGAAATCACTGAGAGTGAATTTTCTTACCCCCTTTAAAGTCTCTGGAAGGGATGTTTTTGTTGCCTCCAATGAAGCAGTAAAGGAGGCCTCTGCCTTTTCTTGGACTTCTTGTTTTGGCTGGGTCTGCTCTTGCCGTTTGAGCTTGAGGAGATGTTTCCTAGCCTGCCTTCGCTGTTGAGCTGTAGGCTTTGTTTTCACGACCTCCCGATTTTCATCTTCCAGGAGATCGAGATGTACCCATATGGGTTGTCCATCTGGTGTCGGGTAATGAACCAATCCTTCGGACGCTTCGATTATGTTTATCACCTTGAAGGAAGTAGTGATCTTCTTCTTCGGTGATTTTAGTGTTTGTCCACATGACACCATGTTGACGGAGGCAGAGCCATAGTTTTTGTCGACGGTGATGACTCCATTTTTCCACATCTCATTTATTTTCTCCCTCACAATGAAGCATTGATTGAGAGGATGCGATCATCTAGTGGTATTGACAATACTGAGGATCGTTGGTTTTGCCAACATCACCTTGTCTTTTGGGTTCAGGCAAGGTGAGCTTGCCGTTTGGCATAAGAGCCCCGAAGATTTCATCAACATCTTCATCAAACAGGAATTTCTTTCCTACTCGTTCTTTGAAGGCATCAGAGAGTTCAGTTCTCTTAGCAGCAGCTTTGTTTTTAGCTTTCTTTGGTGGCTGAGGAGCCGACTTGGTTTGCACATTGTGGACCTCTTTTGCCTTTGGCTTTGAGGTTGCAATGGCGTTTGGCTTTATTCTTGATGATTCTGACTATTGAGGTCCTTAATCACCGTTTCAGCCTCCATGGAAGCTTCTAGGAATTCTCCCAGGTTCTTTGATTTGTTGCCGATGATCATGGAGCGGATTCTAGCTCTCATGTTGTTTCGGCAGATGTCGACTAGCGATGCTTGTGGCAGTACATCAGAGCATTTGTACGCCATTGCTTTCCACTTGTGAATGAAGTCGTATGTTGACTCATTCTCCCCCTGTTTTAGGCTGCAAAGCTGAGCTGTAGTAGTAGGATGATCCTCACCTTTGAAGTGAGTTAGGAAGCATGTCTCTAGCATGGCCTAGTTTTGGATGGAGTCCTTCGGTAAAGTGGAGTACCAGTCAAAGGCCGTACCTTTTAGGGTACTTGCATAGAGGCGAATCTTGAGTGCATCTTGATCCCCGATAGCTCCCGTCAGGATTTTGAAGTGGATGACATGCTATCTGGCTGATCCTTTCCCCGTATATATTTGGAGAGTAGGATGCTTAAATTTCTCCGATCTGAACCCAAAATTGATGGAAGTTATTTTTTTTTTGAAGATTTTTTTTAAATCTTTTTTTTTTGAGAAAAATCATTTTTTTAATTTTTTTAAGATTTTTTTTTGAAAACTCTTTTTTTATTTAAAATTTTTATTTTGAGAACAATTTTTTATTTAAAAGACGAGAGAGTACACATAGGCCTCCTAACCCAGTCTTATGAAATCTCGATTGATAGAATTGCCCCCAGGTAAGGGTAAGATTACTTAATGAACCCGTTTGGAGGACCCTTACCTAGAACAGTCAAGTGAAAGACCAAGATCGAATCCTAGAGGGGGGGGGGGGGGGAGTGAATAGGATGCTACTAAAAATTTAGACCACTTCTGAACATTTTAGTTTTTAGGTGACTTATGCTTTGATGATGGTAAATTAGCTTGAGAAGAGAGAGAGTTTCTAAGTTATGCATACAAAATCAAAAGACAACTACAAACTCTATTCAATCTCACACCCAAACATAAAGCCAACAATCATAAAAAGAAAGGTAAACACAAATCACCATAACACAACCAATTATAGTGGTTCTGCCAAATTGCCTACATCCACTCCCGGTAACCCTACCGGATTTCACTAATCAATTCAAGGTTTAGGATCACCTCAAACCTTACAACCTCATCACTATGCTTTTCAAGGATAAACATAAACCTTTACATCACAACAAGTGCTTTTTAGGGCTGAACACCAACCTTTACAACACAACAAGTGCTTTTTATGGCTAAACACCAACCTTTACAACATAGATTTTTCTCTTAAGTAAAATGCCTATTTATGCATGGGTAAGAGAACAAATTGAACACAATGGTTTACCTCTAGATAGGCTGAATAGACAATGATAACTCAACTACTAGAAGCATGCATATGAATGATAATGTTTATGACTAATGCATGGACTAGAAAGCACTCTTTCTCTTTTAAAAAGATGAAACTTCAAATGATGCAAAAGATGATAATCATATGTAAGAGAAAGAGTTGTATTACTCAACACATGTTTTTCAAAAGATCAAACTTGAAGAAAGAGAGAGAGTACAATCTTAAGATTGATAAAATGGATTTGAAAGTTAATGTTCAAAAACACATGTGAATGAAAAGACATATGTTGATTTCATAATGCTATAAAGGTTTTCAAAGATCAAAGCATGTTATGAAAAGAAACAACATCTTAAGAAGAGGGCTAACAATTTGATCATGCTTAAAAGAAAACAAAGATGAAGAATCTAAGCATGAAATAGAAATAGAGATTTAGAAAGCACACCCATTTTAAAGATCAAAGATTGAAAAGTTGGAATGCCTCCATAATCCCTTTTGAAAAGCTCTTGAAAAGTTCCTCTCCTTTGGGCTCAAAAGTTCTCAAAAAATCAGCAACTTTCCCCAAAGAGAAAGTCACTTTTTATAGAAAAAGTGCTCCCAATGGATAGCTCTCAGTTAGCCGACAACTAGGTGTCGGTCAACCGACGGCCCAACGGTCACAACCCAATGGCTATATTTTTGAAAAAATTGCTGACCAAGAAACACTTGGCGGTTTGACCGACATCATCGGTCGACCGACACGGAACCGACACAGGAACTAACAGAGCAAAAATGCTAAAAATGAGGCTCTCTGATATTGGAACCGACGAGCTCTCGGTCTTGAAATTTAAGCATTATCGGTTGACTGACAGGAGCCGAAGAGCTGACCGACAGAGAAGATCTGAAAATTGTAGCTCTCTGGAAATGGAATGTACAGGACTCTCAGCTGGTCTCGGTTCTTATGTCGGCTGACCGATAGGAGCCGACAGATTGACCGACAGACTATACAATCAGAAATCCCAAAGTTCTGAAGGTTTTTCAAATAAAGACAAAGATTATGGAAGCAAGATATGCATGAGGATCCTGAGAAGGAGAGCATGAATGAGAGAGAGGTCAAGCTAAGACAATGACTGCATCCAATCAAATTGCAACAACATAAAAACTCTAACAATCTCCCCCTTTGCAATTTGATGGCAACTCTAGAAGCTTGACACCCTTTCATACTCCAAGAACTAGAACACCAACTGCTTTGGACATTTAAGGAGCTTGGATGCTTTGGGACATTGGAAATTTTGGAGCTTTGGATTTTCCTTGCGAGAGCAACTAGGCAAAGCTTCTCCCCCTCAATTTGATAGACCTTGATTTTACTCCCCCTCAAATTGAGACCACTTACTATCATTCTCTCCCCCTTTGACATCTAATTGCAAAGGATCCTGCGCATCTATAAGAAGACACAAACCTTGTCAGTAGTACCTGTTTATAAGAGGTATAATAAAAAGGAAATGCAATGACAGGTGATTAGTCAACAAGATTTCAGATTTCAGGGCAAGGGCCAATGCCCAATTGATGTCTTAGTTTGATAAATCTTTCATTTCCAAGGGGTTTAGTAAATAGGTCAGCCAATTGAGAATCAGTTGGAACAAAAAGTAACTCAATAGAGCCTTGATCAGCATGATCACGCAAAAAGTGATAGCGAATGTCAATGTGTTTAGTGCGAGAATGCTGAACATGATTTTTTGAAATGCTAATGGCACTTGAGTTATCACACATGAGAGGCATACAATGTTGTGGAACATTATAATCTAACAAGGTTTGTTTCATCCACAACAATTGAGCACAACAGCTACCTGCCGCTATATATTCAGCTTCTGCAGCAGACAGAGATACTGAATTTTGCTTTTTGCTATGCCAAGCTACTAAGAAATTTCCTATGAAGTAGCAACATCCACTGGTGCTTTTCCTATCATCTATTGATCCTGCCCAATCAGCATCACTATATCCAATTAATTGTAAAGATGAATCACAAGGATACCAGATGCCATAATGAGATGTCCCATTGATATATTTAAAGATACGTTTAACAGCTTTGAGATGGGACTCACGAGGATCCAATTGATATCTAGCACAGATTCCAACACTAAAAGAGAGATCAGGTCTACTAGCAGTAAGATAGAGAAGGCTTCCTATCATACTACGATAGAGTTTTTGGTCGACTTTGGTACCTTTTAGATCACTAGAAAGTTTTGAAGTAGATCCCATGGGGTTGCTATTAGGCTTAGAGGTTTCTAGACCAAACTTCTTAATGATTTCCAAGGCAAATTTGGACTAGCTAAGAAAAATTCCTTTCTCAGTTTGGTTAACTTGGAGACCTAGGAAGAATTGCAGGGGATCAACTAGACTCATCTCAAAGGTGGAACTCATTATTTCTGAAAATCCTTGAGCCAATTATTCTGTAGATTCAAACACAATATCATCAACATAGATTTGAGCTACAAGAATGTCTTGATCAATTTTCGTGATAAACAGAGTCTTATCAACTTTCCCACAGTCAAAGTGATTTTCAACCAGATGATTTGTAAGCTTTTCATACCAAGCCCTTGGTGCTTGTCTTAATCCATAAAGAGCTTTCTTGAGTTTGTAGACATACTCAAGATGATAAGAGTCCTCAAAGCCTTCTGGTTAAGTAACATAAACATCTTCTTCAATTTCTCCATTCAAGAAGGCACTTTTGACATCCATCTGAAATAGTTTGATTCTCATGCTACTCGCATAACTCAATAGGATTCTTATGGACTCCAAACAGGCTACAGGAGCAAAAGTTTCTTCAAAATCAATTCCTTCTATTTGGGCATATCCTTTTGCTACTAGTCTTGCCTTGTTTCTCACAACATTTCCAGATTCATCTGACTTGTTCTTGTAAATCCACTTAGTGCCAATGGGATTTTTCTCTGTAGGTAATGGAACAAGATCCCAAACATCATTTTTCTTAAATTGATTCAATTCTTCTTGCATAGCTTCCATCCATTCCGATTTTGATTCACCCTCAGAAAAATTCTTGGGCTCGATTTGAGAGACAAAGGAGTAATGAGCACATAGATTATGAACTCGTCTCCGGGTCGTGACCCCACTATTGATATCTCCAATAATATTCTCCAATGTATGATCTTTCATAATTTTGGTTGGAACTGTAGCTTTGGATGGAATGATATCACTTTTATCTTTAGGAATTGGTTGATTAGTATCAAATTCAACTTCATCATCATCTTGAAGAGTTCTTCCAATTTGATTCATATGATCGATGACAACATGAGCTGACTCCATTATGGTCATGGTTCTATGATTAAATACTCTGTATACTTTGCTCCTTTCAAAATAGCCTAGGAAAATTCCTTCATCAGATTTAGGCTCAAATTTCTCCAACTGCTCCCTATCTCTTAGAATATAACATTTGCTTCCGAACACTTTCAAATACCCCAAATTAGGTTTTCTTTCAAAATAAAGTTCATATGGGGTCTTGTTGGTATTCTTAGTGAGATAGACTTTATTTATAAGATAGCAGGCAGTATTCACAGCTTCAGCCCATAGATTACGAGGAAGATTCTTTTCATTGAGCATGGTCCTAGCCATTTCTTGAGTCACTCTATTTCTTCTTTCTACTACTCCATTTTGTTGAGGGGTTTTAGGAGCTGAAAATTGATGATTAATCCCATGATTTTCACAAAATTTGGCAAATTTCTCATTTTCAAATTCTCCTCCATGATCACTTCTGATCTTCTAAATTTTACAATCTTTTTCAACTTGTATCTTGTTGCAAATTGTTATGATATTGTCTACAGCATCTGATTTAGCATGAAGAAGGCAACCCAACCAAAACGAGAATAATCGTCTACCATAACCAGAATAAATTTCTTTCCTCCAACACTTTGCACAGGTGCAGGTCCAATCAAGTCCATGTGGATTAATTCTAGAGGACGAGACGACGATATATCCTTTAAACCTTTGAAGCTCTTCTTTATTTGTTTACCCAGTTGGCATGCCTTACAGATTTCAGATTTTTCAGCACTCAACTTGGGAATTCCTTTCACAATTTCATTCTTGGATAGGATTTTCATCAATTTAAAGTTTATGTGACCCATCCTTTGGTGCCATAAGTAATTCTCTTGATCTTTAGTTATCAAGCACCTAGATTCATTGTCATCACATTTTTCTAATAATGTAAATATTTCCTTTTGTCCTTGATCCAGTAAGAATAACTTGATTAGTTCTATCATTTACCACTTTGCATGAATGACTGTCAAAGACAACTTTGTTTCCTTTGTCACATAATTGGCTAATGCTAAGGAGATTATGCTTCAATCCTTCCACAAGAAATACATCATTTAGAGTTGGTATTTGATCTCCCTTCACACTTCCCTTGCCAATGATTTGAGCTTTACTATTGTCTCCAAAAGAAACATTTCCTCCATCATAATCCACTATAGAGCTGAATCTAGATCGGTCTCCTGTCATGTGTTTTGAACAACCACTATCTAAGAACCAAGTAGGGTTTTTTTTTTTTTGCTTTTAAAGCGGTTTGAACTAGGAGACTCTCAAAGTTTGTTCCTTTAACAATCCAACTAGATAGAGGAGATTTATAGGGAATGGTCTTGGGGACAAATTTGAAAGGTATATTAATGGGAATGTTGAGAGATAACCTGATTTTGTATGGGCAATTAGGGACCAAATGACCACTACGATTGCAAAAATGACAAGTCCATCTAGTGGTATAATTTCTCTCAACTATAGGTTTGCGGACACTCTTAGTAAATATTTGAGAGCTATTCTTCATGTTACTAGGGGAACCTTCAAACCTATTCCACTCTTATCACCATAAATTTTATGCATGCCTAACATTTGATAAAACTTATCATTTCCCAAGGTGAATTTGTCAACAATGAATTTTCCTTTGTTGAGTTTTAATTGTAGCGAGTTTGTTTCAAGTTGACTAGATTCAAGCTTGGATTGTAAGTTATGAATGTGATTTTGAGCAAGAGCTAGATCTTTAGTTAGGGTGATGAATTTATGTTCCAAGTTGATTTTGTCATTTATGGTTAGTTTCAATTCATCTTTTAAAATATTTACTTCATTAACCAGTTTGTTGGATTCTTCTTTTAACATTTTATTTTTCTTAATTAAGATCTCAGAATTTTCATATAGATCATTATAAGCTTGCTGGATCTCAATTTCTTCATCTTCATCATAAGTTTCATCTTCCCTTAATGTGTCATCTATTAATGTGTTATGATCATCGATCTCTTCAATAGAAGCAATAAGAAGCCAATTAGGTGGATTTTCATCTTCATCATTTTGGGATTCATTTTTGTCACTATCTTCGTCTTCCTCATCCCAAGTTATGTTTAAAGCTTTCTTTGCTTTCTTATCTCCTCTTTCAAATTCTTTAGGAGTGGAGCAATTTTGAGCAATGTGTCCAAACCCCTTGCAATTGTAACATTGCACATCCTTTTTGATAAAAGATCCTTTGGAACTTCTTTGAAATCTAGGGCTTTTGCTGCTTTCATCAGATTTTCTAATGTTTTTGTTATTCCTAAAGAATCTCTTAAAGTTTTTGACAAGTAAAGCATTACCATCATTACTATCATCTTCACTTTCATTTTCATTAGATTGAGAGGAAAAGGCTACTCCTTTCTTTTTATCTTTAACTTCAAAATCTAGTTCATATGTGAGTAGATTTCCTCTTAGTTCTTCAATTTTGATTTGGTCCACATTTTTACTCTCTGTTATGGCAATAATCTTGGGTTTGAATCTTCTAGGAAGAGATCTTAAAATTTTTCTCACAGTTTTAGATTCATCCATCTTTTCTCCTAGTCCTATAAGAGAGTTGATTAATTTCATAATTTTTGTGTAGAACTCATCAAATGTTTCTTCTTCCAGCATTTTAATATCTTATAAATTAGAGGTCAACATTTGAATTTTGGCTATCTTGACCTGACCTGTACCTTCATGGGTGGTCTCTAGAGTGTCCCACACTTCCTTAGCAGTATTGCAATTAATAACTCTATTGAATTCCGCTTGAGATTAGGCACAATATAGAGAGTTTTTTGCTTTAGCATTCAGATTAGCTCTATCCTTTTCCCCTTGAGTCCAAGCACTCTTAGGTTTGAGAGTTAGGGATATGATATTACCTTCATAATCTTTTTCTGTGGCAGTGGGGAGATGAAAGCCTTCTTCAATGATGTTCCACACATCTAAGCTTTGGGATTCTAAGAATACTTGCATCTTAATTTTCCAATACCTATAGTGTGTTCCATTAAACAAAGGTGGTCTATTGGTGGCATTGCCCTCACCCAAATGAGATTGCATAATGGCAACAAAAGAAAAACACTCACTAGGATTCAACTCTAGGCTGTAAGACCTAAACCAGAGAAACTTGGCTCTGATACCAATTGAAAGACCAAGATCGAGTCCTAGAGGGGGGGGGGGGGGGGAATAGGATGCTACTAAAAATTTAGACCACTTCTGAACATTTTAGTTTTTAGGTGACTTATGCTTTGATGATGGTAAATTAGCTTGAGAAGAGAGAGAGTTTCTAAGTTACGCATACAAAATCAAAAGACAACTACAAACTCTATTCAATCTCACACCCAAACATAAAGCCAACAATCATAAAAAGAAAGGTAAACACAAATCACCATAACACAACCAATTATAGTGGTTCTGCCAAATTGCCTACGTCCACTCCCGGTAACCCTACCGGATTTCACTAATCAATTCAAGGTTTAGGATCACCTCAAACCTTACAACCTTATCACTATGCTTTTCAAGGATAAACATAAACCTTTACATCACAACAAGTGCTTTTTAAGGCTAAACACCAACCTTTACAACACAACAAGTGCTTTTTATGGCTAAACACCAACCTTTACAACATAGATTTTTCTCTTAAGTAAAATGCCTATTTATGCATGGATAAGAGAACAAATTGAACACAATGGTTTACCTCTAGATAGGCTGAATAGACAATGATAACTCAACTACTAGAAGCATGCATATGAATGATAATGTTTATGACTAATGCATGGACTAGAAAGCACTCTTTCTCTTTTAAAAAGATGAAACTTCAAATGATGCAAAAGATGATAATCATATGTAAGAGAAAGAGTTGTATTACTCAACACATGTTTTTCAAAAGATCAAACTTGTAGAGAGAGAGAGAGAGAGTACAATCTTAAGATTGATAAAATGGATTTGAAAGTTAATGTTCAAAAACACATGTGAATGAAAAGACATATGTTGATTTCATAATGCTAAAGGTTTTCAAAGATCAAAGCATGTTATGAAAAGAAACAACATCTTAAGAAGAGGGCTAACAATTTGATCATGCTTAAAAGAAAATAAAGATGAAGAATCTAAGCATGAAATAGAAATGGAGATTTAGAAAGCACACCCATTTTAAAGATCAATGATTGAAAAGTTGGAATGCCTCCATAATCCCTTTTGAAAAGCTCTTAAAAAGTTCCTCTCCTTTGGGCTCAAAAGTTCTCAAAAAATCAGTAACTTTCCCCAAAGAGAAAGTCACTTTTTATAGAAAAAGTGCTCCCAACGGATAGCTCTCGGTTAGCCGACAACTATGTGTCGGTCAACCGACGGCCCAACGGTCACAACCCAACGGCTATATTTTTGAAAAAATTGCTGACCAAGAAACACTTGGCGGTTTGACCGACATCATCGGTTGACCGACACGGAACCGACACAGGAACCGACAGAGCAAAAATGCTAAAAATGAGGCTCTCTGATATTGGAACCGACGAGCTCTCGGTCTTGAAAAATTTAAGCATTATCGGTTGACCGACAGGAGCCGAAGAGCTGACAGACAGAGAAGATCTGAAAATTGTAGCTCTCTGGAAATGGAACCGACAGGACTCTCGGCTGGTCTCAGTTTT
Source organism: Litsea cubeba (assembly GCA_012931725.1). Taxonomy (NCBI): domain Eukaryota; kingdom Viridiplantae; phylum Streptophyta; class Magnoliopsida; order Laurales; family Lauraceae; genus Litsea; species Litsea cubeba. The sequence goes on along the minus strand of CM022947.1, from coordinate 48,783,749 downwards.
TATGTCGGCTGACTGATAGTAGCCGACAGACTGACCGACAGACTATACAATCAGAAATCCCGAATTTCTGAAGGTTTTTCAAATAAAGACAAAGATTATGGAAGCAAAATATGCATGAGGATCCTAAGAAGGAGAGCATGAATGAGAGAGGGGTCAAGCTAAGACAATAATGCATCCAATCAAATTGCAACAACATAAAAACTCTAACATTAAGCTGTCTCCACACTCTGGACAAGGCTTTTTCTGGAATCAACCGTGATCAAGGAACGCAGTTGGTTTAACCTTAGTGGTCTATGTCTTCTTTTTTTTTAGATCTCAAATAGACTCATCGAAGAGAAACGATGGCCCAAATCCTTAGTCAAACAGGCTCAACACTTCTGCAAGCACAATGAACAATAGGAGAGGATCAAGGTTTCTCAATTTTGAATCCAAAGTGAGAAATTTTATTTTTTGTTTTTTTTTTTAGATCTCTAATGAACTCATTGAAGAGAAACGATGGCCCAAATCCTTAGTAGAACAGGCTCAACATTTCTGCAAGCACGATGAACGATAGGAGAGGATCAAGGTTTCTCAATTTTGAATCCAAACTAAGAAATCTGATTTTTTTTTTAGATCTCTAATGAACTCATCGATGAGAAACGATGGCCCAAATCCTTAGTCGAACAGGGTCAACATTTCTGCAAGTACGATGAACGATAGGAGAGGATCAAGGTTTCTCAATTTTGAATCCAAACTGAAAAATCTGATTTTTTTTTGTTTAGATCCCTAATGAACTCATCGAAGAGAAACGATGGCCCAAATCCTTAGTCGAACATGCTCAACATTTCTGCAAGCACGATGAACGATAGAAGAGGATCAAGGTTTCTCAATTTTAAATCCAAACTGAGAAATCTGATTTTTTTTAAAAGAGAAAGAGTGGAAATAAATTCAAAGAATTAGAAATTTCCAAAAAATCTCATCTCATTTTTTTTAGATGCGAAATCCAACATAGGCCACCAATTAAAAAGAAGCCAAAGAATCCAGAAAAGAAGTATAAGCATAGAGCAAAAGATATGATATGCATATATTTCATTTCTAGCATCGTGTTCTCAAATGAACGAGTCCCATCGGGTGTGCCAGCTTGATGGATTGCGCGTTCCGCTCGGTGCTACCGAGGTCGGCGGACGTGGAAGTCCGTGGGGTATGACCTTTTCGCGACCGGGGGGCAAAAGCAGGCATCAACATTTTTTTGTGTGAGTTTGCTGGATTTTCTATTTTATTTGGAATTGCAAGTGGTGATCCGGAGATCGACCTTCGCAAGTAAAAAGGAAATCAACTTCTTTCAAGTTTTCCGTTGCACATATATTTAAGAAAAGAGACATTTTCTTGATTTGCCGTGGAAGGCGATTTTTTGGCATTTATAGCCGATTTTTTGGCATTTATAACCGATTTTGGCATTTATAGCCGATTTTTGGCGTTTATAGCCGATTTACAATTCTTATCAATAATGAAAGACAAGAATTGTGATTTTTGTCTCTTTTAGAAAAATACAAACTACAATGAAAAGCAAGAAAAGGAGGATCTAACTTCTCAGGAGATTGTGGGGGACTCGTTCAGATTGACGGTCGCAAGCCATATGTGGACTTCGCCATCATCCATGCAGATGAGAACAGAAGATGCTCTTGATTCGCTTGGCTTGGTTATAACGTCAGGTTTTTAGAGGACAAAGACCAAAAGGAGGTCCTATGTCTAATAAAAAGCTAAGTAGACGGGCTGAAAAGCCACGTCTAAGCCATTGGAGGCAGAAGGAGAAGGCAAGGACCTTGGGGGGTACCCCCCAAGGAACTTTTGTCACCTTGTAGTAGTGGCTGGTGCAGAACTTTCACAGAGTTCTCTCTCTTTCTTTCTCTGGATTTTCTGTGCTTGGAAGCTGATCTGATTCTGATCTCTGGGAGTTGTTTGATTTTTTATCATCTCTGGGAGTTGTTTGATTTTTTCTGATCTAGATTTCTTTGGAGTGCTCTCCTATTTGTAGGCTCTTGGTAGCCATTTAGGAGAGTTTATGGGCTTTTATTGTCATTAACCCGCATAATGGGAGGAGTTACAAGGTTTAATTCCTTTATTTTGTAACTCATTTTTCTTGGCTTTTGATTGGCCGGTGGAGATTTAGGGCATTTAATCGCCATGATGGGAGGAGTTTCATGGGTTAAATGTCATGAATCAATTGACTTGTAACTCCCATTTGCTTGCTTCTGATTGGGCCACCCAAAGAAATGAATTAATGACTGTAATAAAGCTAGTCAATTAATTTCATTAAGTGGTTGCCGAACAGTTGAAGAGTCGCGGGCCGTGCCGCGTCTTTTGGGATTCTTCTGGCGATGATCGTCGATGGATCTTCATGTAGATCAACATCGGATGACCATGTAACTTCAGGTATTGGTTGCCAACAGCGGGTCGATGCCATCTGTCCTGTCGATTTCTCGATCGGTCGGGTAGAAAGCACACTTTTTTGGTTGACCGGTTGGCGATCAATGTTGATTTTGATACTCTTAATGATTGACCCGTGATTTTAACGGATGTCAAAGGATTTGGTGCCTCAAAAGTATGAATTTTGGAAAATCCCAGGAGTCGGAAGCTTCAAATAATGGAAAAATGACGAAAAGGGGCTTTCCGGGGCCAACCCGGCGATTCCGGGTTCCATGGTCGCAGGCGACCATGGGCCAGGGTTGCAGGGGTCTGCGACCATGGGGGTAATTTCCCCATTTTTGTCCCGTTTTGCAACCATTTTTTATATTTTTCGATTCTTTTTTCTTCTGTATTTTTTTCTTGACAATTTTGATAATTTATTGGCCTAGTTTCCCTGTAGAAAACTTAACGAGAATCCTTGCATTTGGGAGTGCAAAGTTTCCAATTTTCCGGGAAAGCCAAAGACTTTATCGCGTAGAGCTGCCGATTTTCTGTCAGAAGCTGAAACTGGGTCAAACGATGTCGGAATGACCTGAAATTTGGGGTGAAGCCTCCTGAGCAATAAATAAGACCAACTATAGGCTTTTGCTTGAGTTTTGAAGCCGTTTGGGGTCCTATCGCTAGTAGACTTGTTTTTGTCGCGAGGGGGATGTCCCAGCTTGATGTGCGGTCAACCGATGTCCGATTGACTGGAAATTTGACAGGGAACCTATTGGAGTCATTTTGAGATGATCCATAGGCTCTGTCTTGGAAACCATGGTCCCAGGGAGCTTCGCTGCCGAGAGGGCTGATTCGGCTTCCAAGCGTCAAAGTCTGGCCAAATGCTATCGAAATGACCTGAAACTTGACGTGTAGCCCTTTGTAAGCATTTTGAAGCTGTCCATGTGCTCTGTCTAATGAGTGATGGCCTCGGTGGTTCTCGTCACCGAGAGGCTTGATTTAGTTGTTCGAGGGTTGATGTAGAGTCAAACGTTGTCGGTTTGACTTGGAACTTGACGTGGAGCCTTTTGGATATATTTTGAAACCACCCACAGGCTCTGATCGAAGATTTGGTGTCTCCGATGCTTTCGCCGCTGGGAGCTCCTTTTCAGTTGCCGGAGAAGCGAAGTTAGGCCAAATGATTTTGAATTGACCCGAAACTTCTTGTGCACTCCTCTTTTGACTGTCTTGAAGGATCTCGCAGTCTTTGTTTGATTCTGACAAGATTTGATTTTTTGGAAGTAGCATTGCCTATATATGGCAGGTTGCGACTTCATGGAGCTTTTTAGATCTTGAAGAGGCAAAGTGACATTTTTGGTGTCAACAAAGCCAAACTGAGAAATCTGATTTTTTTTTTTGTAAATTCCTCTTTTTTTTTTAAGATTTCTAATGAACTCATCGAAGAGAAACGATGGCCCAAATCCCAACTCGAACAGGCTCAACATTTCTGCAAGCACAATGAACGATGGGAGGGATGAAAGTTTCTCAATTTTGAATCCAAACTGAGAAATCTGATTTTTTTTAAAGATCTCTAATAAACTCATCGAAGAGAAACGATGGCCCAAATCCCAACTTGAACAGGCTCAACATTTCTGTAAGCACGATGAACGATGAGAGAGGATCAAAGTATTTCAATTTTGAACCAAACTAAGAAATCTGATTTTGTTTTTAAATCTCTAATGAACTCATCGAGAAGAAACGTTGGCCCAAATCACAACTCGAACAGGCTCAACTTTTTTACAAGCAAGAATGAACGATAGGAGAGGATCAAAGTTTCTCAATTTTGAATCCAAACTGAGAAATCTAATTTTTTTTTTTCGAAAAGAGAAAGAGTGGAAATAAACTAAGAATTAGAAATTTCCAAAAAATCTCATCTCATTTTTAGATGCGAAATCCAGCATTGGCCACCAACTAGAAAGTAGCAAAGGAATCCGGAAAAGAAGTATAACCATAGAGCAAAAGATATGATATGCAATATTTCATTTCTAAGCATCGTGTTCTCAAATGAACGAGTGCCACCGGGTGTGCCAGCTTGATGGACCGCACTATCCGCACACTATTCTACTGAGGTCGGCAGATGTGGGAGCCCGTGGGGTGTGACCCTTTAGTAACCGGGGGCAAAAGCGGGTATCAACATTTTTTTGTGTGGGTGTGCCAGATTTTCTATTTTACTTGGAATTACAAGTGGTGATCCGAAGATTGACCTTCGCAAGTAAAAAGGAAATCAACTTCTTTCAAGTTTTCCATTGCACATATATTTAAGAAAAGAGACATTTTCTTGATTTGCTGTGAAAGGCGATTTTTTTGGCATTTATAGTTGATTTTTGGCGTTTATAGTTGATTTTAGCATTTATAGCCGATTTACAATTCTTATCAATAATGAAAGATAAGAGTTGTGGTTTTTGTCTCTTTTAAAAAAATACAAAATACATTGAAAAGCAAGAAAAGGAGGATCTAACGTCTCAAGAGATTGTGGGGGACTCATTCAGATTGACAGTCGCAAGCCATGTTTAGACTTCGCCATCATCCATGCAGATGAGAACAGATGATGCTCTTGATTCGCTTGGCTTGGCTATAACCTCAGATTTTTAGAGGACAAAGACTAAGAGGAGGTCCTATGTCCAATAAAAAGCTAAGTAGACGGGCTGAAAAGCCACGTCTAAGCCGTTGGAGGCAGAAGGAGAAGGCAAGGACCATGGGGGGGGTACCCCCCAGGGGACTTTTGTCACCTTGTAGTGGTGGCTGATGCAGAACTTCAGCAGAGTTTTCTCTCTTTCTTTCTCTGGATTTTCTGTGCTTGGAAGCTGATCTGATTCTGATCTTTGGGAGTGCCTTTGAATGCTTGGAGTGCTCTCCTATTTATAGGCTCTTGGTAGCCATTTAGGAGGGTTTATGGGTTTTAATTGTCATTAAGCCGATAATGGGAGGAGTTACAGGGTTTAATTCCTTTATTTTGTAACTCCTTTTTCTTGGCTTCTGATTGGCCGGTGGAGATTGAGGGCATTTAATCACCATGATGGGAGGAGTTTCATGGTTTAAATGTCATGAATCTCTTGACTTGTAACTCCCATTTGCTTGCTTCTGATTGGGCCATCCAAAGAAATGAATTAATGACTGCAATAAAGCTAGCCAATTAATTGCATTAAGTGGTCGCCGAGCAGTTGAAGAGTCGCGGGCCGTGCCGCGTCTTTTGGAGTTCTTTTGGCGATGATCATCAATGGATCTACATGCTGATCAACATCAGAAGACCATGTAACTTCAGGCATTGATAGCTAACAGCAGGCTGGTGACATCTGTCCTGTCGATTTCTCGATCGATCGGGTAGAAAGTGCACTTTTTTGGTCGACCGGTTGGCGATCAATGTTGATTTTGATACTCTTGAAGACGGACCCGTGATTTTGACGGATGTCGAAGGATTTGGTGTCTCAAAAGCTTGAATTTTGGAAAATTACAGTAGTTAGAAACTTTGAAATGCAAAAAATGATGGAATACGGGGCTTTCCGGGACGAATCCGGCAATCTGGGGCTCCATGGTCGCCGGCGACCCTGGGAGGATTTTTCCCCTTTGGTTCCTGTTTTACGGCCGTTTCAATATTTTTTCTGATTCTTTTTTCTTCTGTATTTTTCTTGACACTTTTGCACATTTATTGGGTTGATTTCTCTGTAGAAAACTTGATGAGAATCCTTGCATTTTGGGGTGCAAAGTTTCCAATTTTTCGGAAAAGCCGAAGACTTTGTAGCGTAGAGCTGCCGATTTTCCGTCAGAAGCTGAAATTGGGTCAAACGATGTCGAATGGCCTAAAATTTGAGGTGAAGTCACCTGACCAATAAATAAGACCAACCATAGGCATTTATTTGATTTTTGAAGCCATATGGGGTCCTGTCGCCAGTAGACTTGATTTTGTCGCGAGGAAGATGTCGCGCCTTGATGTGCGGTCAACCGATGTCCGATTAACTTGAAATTTGACAGAGAACCTATTGGAGTCATTTTGAGATGATCCATAGGCTTTGTCTTGGGAACCATGGTCCCGGGGAGCTTCACCGTCGAGAGGCCTGATTTGGCTTCCGAGGCTCAAAGTCTGGTCAAATGTTGTCAAAATGACCTGAAACTTGACGTGTAGCCCTTTGTAAGCATCTCGAAGCTGCCTATGTGCCCTTTTTGATGAGCGATGGCCTCGGTGGTTCTCGCCACTGAGAGGTTTGATTTAGCTGCTCGAGGGTTGATGGAGGGTCAAACGTTGTTGGTTTGACTTGGAGCCTTTTGGATGTATTTTGAGATTATCCATAGGCTCTGATTGAAGATTTGGTGTCTCCGATGCTGTCGCTGCTGGGAGCTCCTGTTCAGCTATCGGAGAAGCGAAGTTAGGCCAAATGATTTTGAAATGGCCCGAAACTTCTTGTGTACTCCTCTTTTGGCTGTCTTCAAGGATCTTGCAATCTTTGTTTGATTCTGACATGATTTGATTTTTTGAGAAGTAGCATCGCCCATTCGTGGTAGGCCACGACTTCATGTAGCTTTCTCGATGTTGAAGGGGCAAAGTGACATTTTAGGTGTCAACACTCTCCGGGATCATGGTTTCCAAATCGGAGCTAATGGATAATCTCAAAATGACTCCAATAGGCTCCCTGTCAAATTTCAGGTTGTTCGGACATCGGTTGACCGCACATCAAAGCGCGACATCTTCTTCGCGGCGAAATCAAGTCTACTTGTGATTGGACCCAACATGGCTTCAAAACTCAAACAAAAGCCTATGGTTGGTCTTATTTATTGCTCAGGAGGCTTCACCTCAAATTTCAAATCATTCCGACATCGTTTGACCCAGTTTCGGCTACTGATAGCAAATCTGCAGCTCTACGCGACAAAGTCTTCGACTTTTCCTGAAAATTGGAAACTTTGCACTCCAAAATGCAAGGATTCTCATCAAGTTTTCTATAGGGAAATCAGGCCAATAAATGTTCAAAAATGTCAGGAAAAATACAAAAGAAAAAAGAATTAGAAAAAGACGGACGAAACGGCCGAAAACCGGCGACCAAAGGGACCAAGTCCCCATGGTCGCCGGTGGCCCTGCCCCATGGTTGCCGGCGACCCTGAGTGCATGGTCGCTGGCGACCCTGGAAACCTGGATTTCCACCGAAAGGGCATTTTTCGACCCCTTTCGCATTTCGAGATTTTTGGCCCCTGTGGTTTTCCAAAATTCTAACTTTTGAGGCACCAAATCCGTCGATCTTCGTCAACATCACAAGTCCGTCTCTAAGAGTATCAAATCATCATTAATCACCAACCGGTAAACCAAGAATGTGCACTTTCTGTCCCATCGATTGAGAAATCAACATGACAGATAGCACTGGCCCGCTGTTAGCAATCATTGTCTGAAGTTACATGATCATCCAATGTCAATCAGCATGAAGATCCATCGATGGCCATCTCAAGAAGAATGCCAAAAGACGCGGCACCGCCCGCGACTTTTCGACTGCTCAGGCGGCCACTTAATGGAGTTAATTGACCTATCTATGGCAACTTATTGTGGTTATTAACTCATTATTTTGGACGGCCCAATCAGAATCAAGCAAAAAGGAGTTACAAGTCCAAGCAATCATGGCATTAACTCCTCCCGTCATGGAGATTAAAGGTGATTAAATGCACTTATATCTCCACCGACGAATCAGAAGCCAAAGAGAAGGAGTTACAAAATAAATCAATTAAATCTTGTAACTCCTCCCATTATGCGACTTTATTAAATTTAAAGCCTATAAACTCTCCTAAATGGCTGCCAAAGGCCTATAAATAAGAAAGCATTCCAAGAAATCCAAATCAAGAAAAATCCAAGCATAGATCCGAAAAAAACCAGAGATCAGGTCCAGAAAAATTAATCTAAATCCTGAGATCCAGACAGACAGAATCCAGAGAAAGAGAGAAAACTCTACTGAAGTTCTGCACCGACCACTGCTACAAGGTGACAAAAGTCCCTTGGGGGGCAGTGCCCCCCCAAGGTCCTTTGCCTTCTCCATCTGCTTCCAATGGCTTAGACGTGGCTTTTTAGCCCGTCTACTTGGCTTTTTATTAGACATAGGACCTCCTCTTTGTCTTTATCCTCTAAAAGTCTAAGGTTATAGCCAAGTCAAGCGAATCAAGAGCATCTTCTGTTCTCATCTACATCGATGATGGCGAAGTCCACATACGATTTGCGACCGTCAATCTGAATGAGTCCCCCACAATCACCTGAGAAGTTAGATCCTCCTTTTCTTGCTTTTCACTGTAGTTTGTATTTTTCTAAAGAGACAAAAAAATCACAACTCTTGTCTTTCACTATTAATAAGAATTGTAAATCGGCTATAAATGCCAGAAAATCGCCTTTTACGGCAAACATCGCCTTTAATGGCAAAATAAATGAAATCGCCTCTTACGGTTTTTCAAAACCATGTCTCTTTTCTTAAATAAATGTGCAATGAAAACTCGAAAGAAGTTGATTTCCTTTTCTACTTGTGAAGGTCAATCTCCGGATTACCATTTGCAATTCCAAGAAGAGTAGAAAATCTAGTACACCCACCCAAAAAGAAAAAATGTTGATGCTCGCTTCGCTCATCCAGGCGCGAAAGGGTCAAAACCCACAGACTCTCACGTCCGCCGACCTAAGTAGGCGCCGAGCGCAAAATGCATGTCCATCAATTGCTTCCGCAAAGTTTGTGTACAGTAAATGTGATTGTTAGATCTGAAGGATCAATTTTCGAGGATCCTTACCGTGAAAACTTGTGGGAAACTAGCGTGTGCGGGATGAATTTTTCAGCTCGCTGCGCCACGACCTCAGATTAAGGACTATCCTGATTGGTTCTAGGTTCGGGGGCGTGACAGGCTTGGTATCAGAGCGAGAAAAATTTGAGGCAATAAAAAATGGACTAGAAACATAGGGACGTGGCAAGGATCTGTTAGAATGTTCGTTGGTTAGTATCGTCTGGGACTTGGGTACGCTTTAATTACTATCTTTTGTTGTACTAACGAGTGGTTTTGCAGCATCATGCCTCCCCGCAAAAATCCATCTAATGCAAATGGATCGGGCTGTAATAGTGGTTGTGAAATATTTATAACTTTTATCTCGAAGGACGAACAATCTCAAGGGGTGAAGAACATCCCTATAGTGTGTGAATTTCCAAATGTATTTCCAGAGGTAATTCCAGGTTTACTACCAGTCAGGGAGATTGAATTCACGATAGAGTTAATACCAGGGACTACTCCAATCTCCATTGCTCTGTACAGAATGGCTCCAGCAGAGTTAGGTGAATTAAAATTATAGTTGCAAGAGTTGTTAGAAAAAGGCTTCATTAGGCCAAGTGTTTCACCTTAGGGAGCTCCAATATTATTCATCAAGAAGAAGGATGGAAGCTTGAGGATGTGCATAGACTACAGGAGTTTGAATCAAGTGACCATCAAGAATAAATATCCTTTGCCAAGTACTGACGAATTATTTGACCAGTTACAAGGAGCAGAGTATTTTTCAAAGATTGATTTTAGGTTCGAATATCATCAATTAAGAGTTAGATAATCAGATATTCCGAAGACAGCCTTTCGGACTAGATACGGGCACTATGAATTTTTGGTGATGCCCTTTGGACTGACAAATGCACCAACTGTGTTCATGGCACTAATGAATAAGATCTTACACCTTATTTGGATCAGTTCACAGTCGTCTTTATTGATGACATATTGGTGTACTCCAAGTCAAGAGAAGATCATGAACAACATCTGAGGACTTCACTCTAGCTTTTGAGAGATAATCAATTTTATGCGATGCTTGGGAAGTGTGAGTTTTGGCTAGAACAAGTCACCTTTCTAGGCCACATTATCTCCAAAAAAGGGTTGGCAGTTGATCCGGCTAAAATTGAAGCAGTTGTCAAGTGGGAAAGACCGAAGAATGTCACAGAAACCAGGAGCTTTCTGGGTTTAGTAGGCTACTACAAAAGATTTGTATAAGGATTTTCATCCATTGCAGCACCCTTAACCAAACTAACCCGGAAGAATGTACCGTTTGTATGGTCAGAAAAATGTGAAGCCAGCTTTGAGGAATTTAAGAAGAGATTAACTTCAGCACCTGTTCTCACCTTGCCCTCAGGGAGTGGCGGCTTTGTTATCTACACAAATGCTTCAAATGTAGGGCTTGGTTGTGTGTTGATGCAAAATGAAAAGGTCATAGCGTATGGCTTAAGGCAGCTGAAGGAGCACGAGAAAAATTATGCAACGCATGACTTGGAATTGGCAGCAGTTGTTTTCGCATTGAAAATGTAGAGACATTATTTATATGGAGAAAAGTTTGAAGTTCACTCGAACCACCGCAATCTTCAATATTTATTTTCTCAGAAGGAACTAAACATGAGACAGAGGAGATGGATGGAGTACATTAAAGATTATGATTTTCCAATCATTTATCATCCAGGGAAAGTTAATGTGGTAGTAGATGCGTTGAGCAGAAAATCAGTGAATCTGGCCAGTTTGCAAGGATTTTATAATTTTCAGCAATTTGAAGAACTGGGAATAGAATTTCAGCCCTTGAGAAAAGGAGTCAAGTTGGCGAATATGTTGATGCTCGAGCTTATCTTCATTTAGAAAATTAAAGATAATCAGATGCAAGATCCAGATTTGGCTAAAATTGTGGAGCACATCTTAGAACGCCTCAATTTTCAAATCATGAATGGAGTTTTGTACTTCCGAGGCAGACTATGCATCCCTAAGATAGATGATTTGAGAAATGATATTATGGTGGAAGCTCATAACACGAGGTACTCTATGCACCCAGGGAGTACGAAGATGTACCACAATTTGAAGAGAAGATTTTTGTGGAATAATATGAAGAGAGAGATAGTAACCTTCGTGTCCAGATGCATGACTTGTCAGCTAGTGCAGGCTGAACATCAGACGCCACCTGGTCTTTTACAGCCATTGGAATTTCCGCAGTGAAAGTGGGAACATCTTATTATGGATTTCGTCTCAGGTCTACCAACTACCAACAGAGCGAACAATGCAATTTGGGTCATAGTGGACCGTTTAACGAAGCCTGCACACTTCATTCCGTTGAAGACTGGGAAGAAGATGCACATGCTACCTCTTGCGGAAGCTTTTGTGAATGAGATTGTTAGTTGTCATGGTCAACCAGTCTCTATTACTTCAGACTGGGATAGTAGATTTGTTTTAAGATTTTGGAAGACCTTGCACGAGTCCAAGGGTACAAAGCTTCAATTCAGTACAACATATCATCCCCAAACAGATGGACAGTCAGAGAGAACCATTCAAACACTTGAAGACATGCTTTGAGCTTGTGTACTCGACTTTAAGACATAATGGGATGAGAATTTGCCTCTCTGCGAATTTGCCTACAACAACAGTTACCATTCGAGCGTAGGGATGACCCCTTTCAAAGCGTTGTATGGCAGGAAGTGTAAAACCCCAATGTGTTGGGAGGAAGTCGGGGAGCATAGTTTTCATGGACTTGGTTGGGGAGACAAGTGATAAGGTCAAACTCATCCAAGAACGTCTGAAGAGTGCTAGAAGCCGGCAAAAGAGCTATGCCGATGTTCGAAGGAAGGATCTCCAATTCCAAGTAGGTGATAAAGTATTTTTGAAGGTATCTCCGGTCAGAGGAACATTGAGATTTGGACAGAAGGATAAATTGTCTAAGAGATTCATTGGACCGTACGAGATCTTGAGTCGTGTTGGTGAAATGGCCTACAAATTAGTTTTGTCTCCAGAGCTTTCGGGTGTACACAATGTGTTTCACGTGTCGATGTTGAGGAAATATGTTTCAGATCCTTCACACGTGTTGCATCACAAACCATTGGAAGTTCGGGAAGATGCCACCTACATTGAGAAGCCGGTCAAGATTATCGACACAAAAGAACAAGAATTGAGGAGTAGAACGATACATTAGGTAAATATTCTTTGGGAAGATCATGGACCTGAAGAGGCTACATGGGAGTTGTGTGATCAGGTTCAGAAGAAATATCCATATCTTCTACCAGAGGTTAGTGTTCATTTGGAAGAGCAAATGCTTTAAGGGGTGGAGGATGTCAGACCCCGACCCAGGTTTGGTATATTTAATTAATATTTTAACCATGATTAGTTTATAAGTGGGTTTAGAGGATGATTAGCTTAATCCTAAGCTAGAATAGACTTTTGAATACCTTTGGAAATTTTTGAGAGCCGATAGACTTAACTTGACGCGGGCTGGGGCGCCAGTGTGTCGCGTGTGAATTTAGGAGGAATTTATTCTTATTTTGAAAAAAATCTAGTTTTTATTTCTTTTGACTCATTTTATTGATATTAACAACTTTAATGTTTTGTCTATTTGAATTTGAGGCTCAGAAAGTGCGTTTCTCAAGAAAAAGTGCAAAACGTCTTTTTATACTAAATTTGTACCTAAATTTTGAAAATTTCAGGAATTAGGGAAAATATACTTTTTGGAAAGTAGATATTTCGGCGAACAATTTTGTCTTCTTCGTCATTTTCATGCGGGGCCCGCAAATACCAATTTCAGCCGCTTGAACCTTGGGGCCCATTGGGACCCACTTGCCCACCTTATAAAAAGGAATAGTTCTCTTCCCCATTTCTTTTCCATCTTTTTCCTGCAACTTTCTTTCTCAAAGAGCGTTCTTTTCCAGCACTTTCTCTCTCATCTTGCAAGCTCTTTTTGCATGCTAAGTGGAGATTTGATCTCCTAATCCTCTTCCTCACCTCTCAAGCTCTCCAAAGATATCTTTTTCAAGGGATTTAAGCTAGATCTAAGTTCTTTCTCAAGCTCTTCTTCTTGGTTTGAACTTCTAATCTTTTCAATCTTTTCAATCTTGGGTTTCTACATAATTTAGAATGTTTTGTCATACATGCAAAAGGGTTTCATGGACATTTTCAAACGATTGATTTTAGGGTTTTCCTAGGGTCATTTTGGGGTTTTTTGTAGATTGGAGCTAGAAGCCTTGAGAGTTCATCTTAGAGTGTCCTATCCCATCTTCTTGACCAAGGAAACGGATTATTTCAGTTAATATGGTGATTGTGCTCAATGTGCATGATTTCATGATATTTCCATTCTATAATATGTTATGATTCATGAATTTATTTTGAAAAGCTTTTGAGTAATGTTTTACATGTTATTGTAGAGGATAGTGATTTGTCTTCTTTAGATTTCTGAATTTTCTTGAATTAGTCCCATACATCTTATTGTTAGTATATATATATATATATATGTGGTGAATGAAAGAGCCTAGTTTACATCAAATGTTGTTTGGGATAGTGGAATGAATTATTGTTTGGATGATGGAATGATGGTTATTGAAGTTGGAAGAAACTTTAAAATGTGTATGAATGTATGGAAGAAGAAGGTGGAAATGATAGATGGAAGAAGAAGGAAGAAAAATATGAAAGTTTGCTTCAGGAAGTTGTTTCCAGTAGCTGGCGGTCACCCAGCGGCTAGCCGATCCCAACTCGGTCACTTTCCCAAGAGCAACATTTTTGCTCTGAAACTAGCAGTCAGCTAGCGGTCACCCGGCGGCTAGCCGCATGGTGACCGACAGCCAACCGAAATTGGCAGTCAACTTTCCCGAGAGCTGCATCCAACTAGGCATTGGCAGCCAACCCCGCGGTCAGCCAGCGGCTAACCGCCAAACCCTTCGGCGTCTAATCGCAGGCTAACTGCCAGGGTGACCGAAATTTCCCAGCAATTTGTAAATGGGAGGGATTTTAATGTTTGGATTTTTGGGGGATAAGTCTCAAGTTTTAATACACACTTTACACATTAATTGTTGAAGATCTTCAGTGGTACCAAACTTTATTTATAAATCGATATTAAGGGTATTAAGTGTGTATCGAAATGATCCAATCATTGTACACTATTTCATTCCATGATAACAAATTTGTATGTTTACTACAATTGATCTGAAAGTAGAATTTATTGGTTCACCATGTTTAAAAATGTCGATAATGCTACTCATTTAATTTGTTTGAAATTTGTCCAAAATTATGTGTTCAGGAGTAGTTCTTTTATCAATTTTGGAAATGTATTATTTTTATGATTTGATGCATATCGATACAGGTTTTGATTTAAATGGCACCACTAAGCTTAGGTTACCTTGTTGGGCTGATCAACCGGCTTGGGATCTTTAAAATTCTACTAACTGCAATTTGGATTCTGTTTGTACTGACCATGGCAACGGTTCTATTTTTCCGGTTGTTGACACCAAAAATGTCACTTTGCCTCTTCAAGATCCAAAGAGCTACATGAAGTCGCAACCTGCCATAAATAGGCAATGCTACTTCCAAAAATCAAATCTTGTCAGAATCAAACAAAAACTGCAAGATCCTTCAAGACAGCCAAAAGAGGAGTACACAAGAAGTTTCGGGCCATTTCAAAATCATTTGGCCTAACTTCGCTTCTCCGACAGCCGAAAATGAGCTCTCGGCGGCAAAAGCATCGGAGACACCAAATCTTCGATCAGAGCCGATGGATGGTCTCAAAATACTTCCAAAAGGCTCCACGTCGAGTTCCGAGTCAAACCGACAATGTTTGACCCTACATCAACCCTCGAACAGCTAAATCAAGCTTCTCGGCGGCGAGGACCACCGAGGCCATTACTCATCAGATAGAGCACATGGACGGCTTCAAAATGCTTATAAAGGGCTACAAGTCAAATTTCAGGTCATTTCCAAAACATTTGACCATAGTTTGACACTCGGAAGCCAAATCAGGCCTCTCAGCGGCAAAGCTCTCTGGGACCATGGTTTCCAAGACAGAGCCTATGGATCATCTTAAAATGACTCCAATAGGTTCCCTGTCAAATTTCAAGTCAATCGGACATCGGTTGACCGCACATCAAACCGCGACATCTTCATCGTGACAAAAGCAAGTCTACTGGTGATAGGACCCCAAAACGCTTCAAAACTCAAACAAAAGCCTATGGTTGGTCTTATTTATTGCTCAGGAGGCTTCACACCAAATTTCAGGTCATTCTGACATCGTTGACCCAGTTTCAGCTTCTGACGGAAAATCGGCAGCTCTGCGCGACAAAGTCTTCGGCTTTCTCAGGAAATTGGAAACTTTGCAAAATAAAATGCAAGGATTCTCATCAGGTTTCCTACAAAGAAATCAGGCCAATAAATGGTCAAAATGTCAAGGAAAATACAGGAGAAAAAAGAATCAAAAAACAGCAAAAACGGACACAAAACGGGACACAAAGGGGGGAAAACCCCCCCAGGGTCGCAGGCCCCTGCGACCCTGGCCCAAGCTTGCGACCTGGGCCAGGGTCGCCGGCGACCTTGGAGCCCGGGGTCGCCGGGAAGGCCCCGGAAACCCCGGTTTTTGCCATTTTTTCGCGATTCGAAGCGCCCAGCCTCTGGTACTTTCCAAAATTCATGCTTTTGAGACACCAAATCCTCTGACATCCGTCCAAAACACGGGTCAATCATCAAGAGTATCGAAAACAATATTGATCGCCACCCCGGTCAACCAAAAAAAGTGTGCTTTCTACCCGACCGATCGAGAAATCGACAGGACAGATGGCACCGACCCGCTATTGGCAACAAACACCTGAAATTACATGGTCATCCGATGTCGATCTACATGAAGATCCATCGATGATCATCGACAGAAGAATCCCAAAAGACGCGGCACGGCCCGCGACTCTTCAACTGCTCGGCGACCACTTAATGCGATTAATTGACTAGCTTTATTACAGTCATTAATCCATTTCTTTGGATGGCCCAATCAGAAGCAAGCATTCGGGAGTTACAAGTCAAGAGATTCATGGCATTTAACCCATGAAACTCCTCCCATCATGGCGATTAAAGGCGATTAAATGCCCTCAATCTCCTCCGGCCACTCAGAAGCCAAGAAAAAGGAGTTACAAAATAAAAAATTCAATTTTGTAACTCCTCCCTTTATGTAGCTTTATGACAATCAAAGCTCATAAACCCTCCTAAATGGCTACCTAAAAGCCTATAAATAGGAGAGCTCTCCAAGAAGAAAGTATCATCAGAAAAAAGCACAAACACACAGACAGACAAAGCACAGAAATCCAGAGAAAGAAAAAAGAGAGAAAACTCTGCGGAAGTTCTACACCAACCACCGCAACAAGGTGACAAAAGTCCCTTGGGGGGTACCCCCCCCCAAGGTCCTTGCCTTCTCCTCCTGCCTCCAATGGCTTAGATATGGCTTTTCAGCCCGTCTACTCGGTCTTTTATTGGACATAGGACCTTCTTTTGGTCTTTGTCCTCTAAAAACCTGAGGTTATAGCCAAGCCAAGCGAATCAATAGCATCCTCTGTTCTCATCTGCATGGATGATGGCGAAGCCCACATATGGCTTGCGACCGTCAATCTAAACGAGTCCCCCACAATCTCCTGAGAACTTAGATCCTCCTTTTCTTGGTTTTCATTGTAGTTTGTATTTTTTTAAAAGAGACAAAAATCACAACTCTTGTCTTTCATTATTGATAAGGATTGTAAATCGGCTATAAACGCCAAAATCGGCTATAAACGCCAAAAATCGGCTATAAACGCCAAAATCGGCTATAAATGCCAAAAAGATCGCCTTTCACGGCAAACCAAGAAAATGTCTCTTTTCTTAAAAATATGTGCAATGGAAAACTTGAAAGAAGTTGATTTCCTTTTTACTTGCGAAGGTTGATCTCCGGATCACCACTTGCAATTCCAAGTAAAATAGAAAATCTGGCACACCCACACAAAAAAAGAAATGTTGATGCACGCCCCTGCCCCCCTGGTTACGAAAGGGTCGGAACCAAACGGACTCCCACGTCCGCCGACCTCGGTAGGAACCGAGCAGGAGCGCAGTCCATCAAGCTGGCACACCCGGTGGGACTCGTTTATTTGAGAACACGATGCTAGAAATGAAATATTTGCATATCATATATTTTGCTCTATGCTTATATTTCTTTTCTCGATTCCTTGGCTACTTTATAATTGGTGGCCTATGTTGAATTCCGCATCTAAAAAAAATGAGATGAGATTTTTTGTTTGGAAATTTCTAATTCTTTGAATTTATTTCCACTCTTTCTCTTTTCAAAAGAAAAAAAACAAAAAAAAATCAGATTTTTCAGTTTGGATTCAAAATTGAGAAACTTTGATCCTCTCCCTTCTGGGCACTGGCGCTCACGAAAATCGCTGAGACCGTGTTCGGATCGGGGATTGGGCCATTGTTTCTCTTCGATGAGTTCATTAAAGATCTAAAAAAATATAAAAAAAAATATAAAAAAAATTTAGATTTCTAAATTTGGATTCAAAATTGAGAAACCTTGATCCGTTCCTATCGTTCATCGCGCTTGCAGAAATGTTGAGCCTGTTCGACTAAGGTTTTGGGCCATCGTTTCTCTTCGATGAGTTCATTAAAAATAAAAATATATATATATATATAAAAAGACATAGACCACTAAGGTTAAACCAACTGTGTTCTTTGATCATGGTTGATTCAAAGAAAAGCCTTGTCCAGAGTGTGGAGACAGCTTGACTGTTCTAGGCAAGGGTCCTCCAAACAGGTTCATTAAGTAATCCTACCCTTACCTGGGGGCAATTCTACCAATCAAGATTTCATAAGACCGGGTTAGGAGGCCTATGTGTACTCTCTCGTCTTTTAAAATAATTTTTAAAAAAGAAATAAAAAATTTGTTAAAAATAAATAAATAAAATTTTAAAATAAAAAATAAAAAAATAAAAAACAATTTCAAAAAAAAATCTTAAAAAAAAATAAAAAATAAAAAAAAATATTTTTTTTAAAAAAAATATTTTTTTTTAAAAAAAAATCTTCAAAATCTTCAAAAAAAAAAACTTCCGTCATTTTGGGTTAAGATTGGAGAAATCTTGGTCTTCTCCTTTCTGAGCACTGGCGCTCGCGGAAATCGCTGAGCCCGTGTTCAGATTGGAGTGCCTTTTGCTCTCTTTGATGAACCGATATTGGCCTTTCAAAAAAAAAACTCGTCATTTTTAGATTCAGATTCGAGAAATTATGGTTCATTTCTTTCTGAGCACTGGCGCTCGCGGAAATCGCTGAGCCCGTGTTTAGATTGGAATACCATCTGCTCTCTTTGATGGATCCAATTTTGACCTTTCAAAATAGAGAATCTCATCTCATAGATGCGGTCTCAAAACATTTGTGTCTAGCGGTACTAGTACGCCCTTTTAGGGTCTACTGTATTGCGACCGGCACATCTGTAACTCCAACTTTATATTCTTCTTACCTCGAGCAAGCTCTGCTTCTTGATAAGTCGAATTTAAGTTCACAATTGCTTCTAGCAGTCACTGGGACGCTCATTCTGGGCTTACCATACCTGCGATCAGAACAATTGTACCCTCTATGGTGTTTTGCTTTCCTCATATTGCTTGGGTCATCTCCCTCGAGTAATTTGAAAAGTCGAAACCATAGAACTTCCCATTTATGATCATTATATTCTTGTGATTACTAATGGATGTGGTCTTGTTTCAGAAATTTTCGAAAAACTAACAATGGCAGCTTCACTAACCATTACTTTCGATGAAAACAAGCACCAACTCATGCTTCAACAGAAGCAAACCTCGCACACTTACAAGCGCCCCATCAGCTGCCGAAGCGTCAACTCCCTCGGCAACTCTCTGAACTCCGGGTCGACCTCGACTCCCCGGACTATTATCTTTGGGACGCTGGGACCATTCCCACTTCCTGAGGAACAAACTGCTCCCTCCAAGAAGCAGAAACTCGCCTCTCAACGTGTCACTACCGTGACACCAAAGGCGAGCACCAGAAGGCCTGAAGCCCGTGGCAGCCCCACGAAGCCTCGACCTGCAATCAACCAGGTCTATCCCAAGACTTGGTCCCCAAGACCTTCACCAAAACAAAGAAGGTCCCAAACATCTACCAAGCCAGCATTCCTGGCCCCACTCAAGGAGAACCAGTTCTACCCTCTTGCTTACATGAAAGAGGAGAAACCCATCTCCAACCTGACTCACAAGTCAAACCAGCATGAGTCGGCTTGTTCTTATAAGCCCAAAATCAGATCATGCATCACAAGACCTCTACAAGCACCTACTAAGGCCTACAAACCTGCAGTTCGACCCTTTCATCTCTACAGGGGCCGAACTCCAAAATTCAAAGCTTCGCTGCAACAGGCGAAGGACAGGGTTCGCATCCTGTCCTTGCCCAGCTGCAAAGAAGACAGGCTCGGCTGCTGCGCCCGAGGGAGCACATCCTTCATCGTCAAAGCCCAGCCAGAGCTGACCGAAGCTCAAATTGCTCGTCGCATACGCCGCCGCACGTCGTATAGACAAAAGAGACTAGAGAAGCAAAGGACCCAGCCTCCTACACTCCAAGTCTCTCCCAAATGGGTCGAAAAAGAAAGACCCAACCAAGTTGCTGCCGTCCATATGGTTGGAAAAACCAAAAGGCGCCAAAAATCAGCAACAAAAATCCATGTCCGACGTCCAATGACCCGCAGCGTCTCAAGGACAAGAAGACTATTCAGAAGAATCCCCTGCTCCTTCAAGCAAAGGACAGCAGAGTGATCCTTCCTCAAGCTCTTCTTCAAAAAGAATGAGCCCCAGCTCAGTCACCAGGACAGTTTCTTCGTTCGAATCACGAAGGATGAATGTCTTGGCTACAAATTCTGAGCCACCACCCCCGCAATCCACCTCCTAGAAGATGCGATCACCCGCATCCAGCAGTTGGAACAGGGCCAGCAGAGGATTGAAACTCTGATGGAAAACCTTCTCCTCAGCCTTCCAAAATCAGGCGAACAATGAACCTCCTCCGAATCATCAAGACGACGAGGTAAATAGAGAAGAAAATGAGTCACGCGCCCTTACCAAAAAGGACGTAGACAGTATCCTCGTCAAAGCAAAAGAAGAGGATATACTCAAGGAGCATGGGATCAAGCCACCATATCCCTTATGGATGGACTCGGTCCCGTTCCCCACCAAATTCAAGCATCCTACTCTCCAAACATATACGGGGAAAGGATCAGCCAGACAGCACGTCATCCACTTCAAGATCCTGACGGGAGCTATCGCGGATCAAGATGCACTCAAGATCCGCCTCTTTGCAAGTACCCTAAAAGGTACGGCCTTCGATTGGTACTCCACTCTGCGGAGGACTCAATCCAAAACTGGGCCATGCTAGAGACACGCTTCCTGACTCACTTCAAAGGTGAAGATCATCCCGCTACTATGGCTCAGCTGTGCAGCCTAAAACAGGGGGAGAATGAATCAACATATGACTTCATTCACAAGTGGAAAGCAATGGCATACAAATGCTCTGATGTATTGCCACAAGCGTCGCTAGTCGACATTTGCCGAAACAACATGAGAGCCAGAATCCGCTCCATGATCATCGGCAACAAATCAAAAAACCTGGGAGAACTCCTAGAAGCTTCCATGGAAGCTGAAACGGTGATTAAAGACCTCAACAGTCAGAAATCATCAAGAAAAGAGCCAACCGCCATTGCAACCTCTAAACCAAAGAAAAAAGAGGTCCTCAATGTGCAGACCAAGTCAGCTCCTCAGCCACCAAAGAAAGCTGAAAATTAAGTTGCTGGTAAGAGACCTGAACTCTCAGATGCCTTCAAAGAACGAGTAGTGAAGAAATATTCGTTTGATGAAGATATTGATGAAATCTTCGGGGCTCTTGTGGCAAACGGCAAGCTCACCTTACCTAAACCAAAAAGACCGGGTGATGTTGGCAAAACCAACGATCCTCGGTACTGTCCATACCACCAGATGATCTCGCATCCTCTCAATCAATGCTTCGTTGTGAGAGAGAAAATAAATGAGATGTGGAAAAACGGAGTCATCACCTTTGACAAAAACTATGGGCCTGCCTCCGTCAACATGGTGACATGTGGACAAACATCAAAATCACCGAAGAAGAAGATCACTACTTCCTTCAAGGTGATAAACTCAATCCAAGCATCCGAGGAACTGGTTCCTTACCCGACACCAGACGGACAACCGATATGGGTACATCCTGATCTCCTGGAAGATGAAAATTGGGAGGTCGTGAAAACAAAGCCTACAGCTCAACAGCGAAGGCAGGCTAGGAAACATCTCCTCAAGCTCAAACGGCAAGAGAAGACCCAGCCAAAACTAGAGGTCAAAGAAAGGCAGAGGCTTCCTCTACCGCTTCACTGGAGGTAACAAAAACATCCCTTCCAGAGACTTCAAAGGGGGTAAGGAAATTCACTCTCAGTGATTTCATGCCACCTCAATTCAAAGAAGCCATGCAGGAGGCATCATACTCTTGCAATTCGGTAGTTGGATTCTCCATTGATGGATACGAATCCAGCGACACCGATGATGGGTTCGAATCCAACTACACAGATGAGTGGGAGGAGTCCCTTGAAACAGGAGAATATCTCTCTGATGAGGAATGGGTTCCTGAGTCTCATCTTATGCCAGTAATCTGGTATAACCCCCTACAGCCACAAGGATCCTGGTCTGATGATGAAGAAGACCAAGAAACTGTACAAGAAAATGCATCTGACTCAGCACCTCTCATTACTCCAGTGGAAATCAACCATGTTGAGCCTGATCTTGAAGAATATGCAAGGATCTTGCAGGGACTTGCTCTAGAACAAGAGCAAGACCGCATCAACGAGCCTCCTCGCAACCCAGAGCCTGAAGTCCCTGAAGACCATCAGGTACATCCTCCCTTAACTCCTGAAAATGGAGAAAATTGCTGGATAGACGATCCTCTTACATCCGAGGATGAGTCTGACTCCGAGCAGGCAACGTCTCCCGTTAAAGCTTCCTGCAATGTGATAATTTGGGATTATAGCTCTTCCGAAGCATCGTCTGATGAGAGCACTTACACTCCGGCGACGCCTAGCAATGTATCTTCTGAAGCCACCTCGTTTCACGTGACTTTCACTGAGATGACACCCTCTCAGGTTTCTTCTCCTGAGACTGTGACTTCAAAGTTCACACCCTTCCTGACTGAAGAATTCCCAGCCATTGATGCTTGGGACGATGAATTAGTCAACGAAGAAGAAAAGTTGTTGGATGCTGTTCAGGACTTGTTCCCGGAAAATGCTCCATGCAACACGATCACTGAGGATGGCAACTCTGCTGCTGATTCATCCTCAGCAAATGAAAAACGACAGCCTCTTGATCCTGAAGACAATCTTCCAAACGAAGACCCTTCTCAAGAAGCTCTCGAAGTTGGTAGAGGCACTCGCTCTGGCCGGGACTACCACAAAAATTACAACCAATCTTCCTTTACATATGTAAATCCTTCGGGAAAAGATGTTGTAAGCGCCCCTAGTGGCAACAATGATGAACATGCAGGCCCTAAGGAGGCTTTCAAGTATGACTTGATTGAACACTTCAAGCACATACCTGCACGTCTGCACATCCTAGATTTGTTGCGAATGTCTCCGCACACTCGTGATAATCTCATCTCAGAATTACAAAAGCTGAATGAGGATGTCGACAAATATGCCCCACAAGTCCTCCAAATTGAAATGGATTACCGGGTCAAAAACTCAGAAGCCTCCTCAAAGGGAGAAAAGAAGAAAACTGAGGGATCATGCATTGAATGCCTCTCGGTTAAAAAAGCAGCCAGTGCAACCATCGCCTTCACAAAGGACGACCTCCTACTTGGCGAAACCAGGCATAACCGACCCCTGTACTTCACAGGGTATATCAAGGAAATGCCTATGCACAGAGTTCAGATCGACCCAGGTTCTGCACTCAACCTCATCTCCACATCGGCTCTTGAAGAGTTGGGCATCCCACCCAGCAAGCTGAGCCACACATCTGTATCTATCTTTGGATACGATGGGAGTACTCAAAGGCCTATCGGCAAAATCAGGTTCAAGTTGCAGATCAGTGATCTTATCTCTGAGGTCACAGTGTATGCAATAAAAACCCCTTCATGCTACAACATCCTTCTCGGACGCCCTTGGATCCACGAGAATGGTGTTGTCCCTTCAACTCTACATCAATGCATCAAGTTTGTTAGCGACGACGGCATGATACATCGAGTCTTTACAGACAGAAAACCCTTCAAAGGTAAAGAAGTCCAGTTCGCATACTCACAAATGTATGAAGGTGAAAAAGAAGAAGAGGAGAAGCACACAGCATCCTTTGCCGAAAATCTCCAGAAAGATAAAGGCAAAGCTCCTCAACAATCACCGGAAGAAAACAAACCCTCCGGTAAATCTGAAGAGAGCATTCAAACTCCCTTCATCATCTCCCTCAAACCTTCAAAGCCTTTGGTCATCACAACTAAAGTAAAGAAGGCAAAGCAAAAGCCTGGGGGCAAATTTGTGGTCTCTTTCATGTCTATCATGCAAGACACGGACTCGGATTCAGAGCTAGAAGACGATACATCGTCAAGCCAAACTGACACTCAGCAAGTTCAGCCTGCTCTCACTCCAATGGAGATAACTTCTGACATAGAAGATCCTACGTCAGCTTCCTTCGTTGTTCCAGCAACTTCAGCAAAGAAAAAGCCAATCTTCTTCCATAGATCGGATGCTTCTTCATCAAACTCCATGCTTGAACCTTTCCAAAATAAAGGTATGCCTCAACTATCCTTATACAGTTCTGTGGCACAAGCTATTATGAAGAAAATGGGCTATGACGCTCAAAAACCCAGTCGGTTTGGGAGAAGCCCGTCTTGACCAAAAGCCAGCTGGAAGATTGGAGACCCTACGGCTATGTAGAAAAGTCTTCACACGGGTTAGGGTATGATCCCGACACTCCCTTGAGACAGTTGACACAAAGGCTTAAAAGTCAATATACTGACCAAGCCTCAACTTCTCAAGTCCATGAAGACATCGATCTCCCTGGATATCTCTTTAATGAGTCACCTGACAAAGATCCAGGAAGCTCATCCAATTGGCACGATTTCTCCGAAAATAAGAGGAGTTGCCCGATGGCACAGACGTGTGGACTTCTGACCCAGAAGAACCCTAATCTCCAAAAGAAGTAGCCTACTTCGACCCGGTTTCAACAGGCGATTGGGATCATCTCATAGCAAGCCTTGGGAAAATAACCGATCAAGAAGACCCGTGGAAAGGAACAAAACCTTGGTCTGGAAATGCCCTTGAAACCCCAGAAGGTTTCGTTGAGCTGGAAGCCACCGAAAATATTGTGGAGGAACCACCTTCGAACCTTCCAACAGAAGATCCTGTTCAAAAGATAGACTTGGGAACACCAGATAACCCACGTCCTGTATTCATAAGCAAGAATATAAAGGATGATAAGTTACCCGAGTATATCGCCTTTCTTCGTGAGTTCGTTGATTGCTTTGCATGGTCTTACGCTGAAATGCCAGGCTTAGACCCCAAAATAGCGGTTCACAAACTCAATCTTCAAGAAGACATCAAGCCTGTCAAGCAAGGCCAAAGAAGATTCCGTCCAGATGTGATGGGTAAAATTGAACAAGAAGTTCAAAAACTCAAAAGGATGAAAAACATGCATCCTTTCGGACCCCATTTGGCGTGTATTGCTACACTGTCATGCCATTTGGTCTGAAAAATGCTGGTGCCACATATCAGAGGGCTATGATGAAGATATTCCAAGATATGCAGCACAAGACGGTTGAATGTTACGTTGATGACCTCGCCGTCAAAAGCAAAAGAAAAGAAGATCATCTCGAAAACCTTCGAGAAGTCTTCCTCCGGCTTCGCAAACACAAACTGCGAATGAATCCATTGAAATGCTTCTTCGGCGTCTCGTCGGGTAAGTTCCTCGGATTCTTAGTTCGGAAAGCTGGAATAGAGCTTGACCCCATAAAAGTCAAAGCCATCCTGGAAATGCCCTCTCCAATAACCTTGAGAGAACTCAAAGGACTTCAAGGGAGATTAGCCTACATCAGACGGTTCATCTCCAATCTTTCAGGGAAATGCCGTCCATTCTCCCGGTTGATGAAAAAAGGTGTAAACTTTGTCTGGGATGCTGACTGTGAAGCTGCTTTCCAAGACATCAAGTCATACCTGACAAAGCCTCTAGTGTTAGCTGCTCCTACCACTGGAAAACCATTCATCTTGTACACAAGAGCCCTTGATCACTCTTTGGGAGCTCTGCTTGCGCAAGAAAATGATCAAAGAAAAGAAGCTGCTTTATATTACCTCAGCCGCATGCTAGTAGGTGCAGAGCATCGCTACTCTCCAGTCGAAAAAGAATGCCTTGCAGTGATGTTCGCCGTACAAAAGCTGCGTCACTACTTGCTTTCCAACACAGTATACCTGGTCTCGAGGGTCAACCTCTTGAAGGTCCTTGTCACAAAGGCAGGTTCTCTCAATGCTCGACTGGCAAAATGGTCCATCCTTCTATCACAATTTGATATTAGGTATGTACCACAAAAAGTAATCAAAGGGCAAGCTCTAGCGGACTTCCTCGCAGAGCATCCATTGCCTAAAGATTCTCCGCTTAGAGATGATCTCCCAGACGAACCAGTCTACAATGTGGAGACTTTCTCACAAAGTGCCTCCTGGGACATGTACTTTGACGGTGCAACCAGGATAAATGAAAAAAGACAGCTGATCTTAGGAGTTGGCATCCTCTTTGTTAGCCCCGACAAATACATGATTCCACACGGTTTCTCGCTACTGGAACCATGCACCAACAATGCAGCTGAATATCAAGCTCTGATCTTAGGATTGGAACTCGCCATCGAATCCGGTATCACCATGCTGGAAGTCTTTGGAGACTCTCAACTGATCGTCAACCAGATGAATCAGAAATTTGAAGTCAGGAAGCCAGATTTGTTGCCTTACTACAACAAGGCACAATCACTTATGAAAAAGTTTGAAATCTGTCACATCACCCACATTCGTAGAGGTGAAAACATACGTGCAGATGCCCTAGCCGGACTTGCCGCATCCATGGCAATCCAGGAAGGGGAAAACATGCAAATCACAGTGTGCGAAAGAAGAATCCTTCCTCCTCTTAACACACACCAAGCAGTTGCTGAATGCCACCAAGTGGTCGGAAGTCGGATTTCAATCCTTCAAACTTCAATCGGCGACTGGAGGGATCCGTTCATTGATTACATTATGTTCGGAATCCTACCTGAAGATCCAAAAGAACGGGTAAGCATCCAAAGGCGAACCCCAAGCTTTCATTTGGATATTCCTTCAAAAATCCTTTATAGGAAATCCTTCAACGGAGTACTTCTACGCTGCTTGTCATAACAAGAGGCTGAAGAAACACTCAAAGAAGTTCATGCTGGTCTTTGCGGAACTCATCAGGCTGGACCTAAGCTCTATGATCAGATAAAAAGGTTAGGATATTACAGGCCTACCATGGTAGCTGACGCAATGCAATTTGCTAAGCGCTGCCAACAATGCCAAGTTCATGGAGATTACATTCACATGCCTCCAGAATGGCTGCATCCTACAGCGATCTCATGGCCTTTCGAAGCCTTGGGTATGGACATCATAGGTCCTATTTCTCCCCCTTCGAGCAAAGGTCATCGCTTCATCTTCGCCGCTACGGATTATTTCTCCAAGTGGTCAGAAGCATTTGCATTCAACGAAATGAAGACCTCATCAGTCCTTCAGTTCCTACGCACCAACATCATTTGTCGTTTCGGCATACCCAAAAGATTCGTCCATGATAACGGACCACAGTTCCGGGATCATCAATTCTACAGGTTCTGCGACAAATACAAAATCCAAAGCTATCCTTCGACTCCATACAATCCGGCAGCAAACGGGTTAGCAGAAGCTTTCAACAAGACACTCTGCCAAATCCTCAAAAAAATGGTCTCTAGTCACAAAAGAGACTGGAGCGACAAAATGTCTGAAGCTTTGTGGGCCTATCGAACCACCGTTCGAGGACCAACCCATAGCACACCATTCTCCTTGGTCTATGGATGCGAAGCTGTCGTACCCTTGGAAGTACAAATTCCTTCCTTGAGGGTATCCTTGCAAAATGACATGACTCAAGAAGGCAATGTCAAATTGCGACTCCATGAGCTGGACAATCTCGATGAGAGATGGCTCGAAGCTCAACAAAGCATTGAACTTTACCAAGCACGCATGGCAGGATCTTTCGATAAAAAGGTCAGGCAACGCGCAAAGAGTGACTTGGTTCTTGCAGTAAAAATACCAATGGTCTTCGCTCACAAGTCCAAAGGCAAATTTGAGCCAAAATGGGAGGGACCCTACGTCATCGACAAGGTTTTCTCCAACGGCGCATACGCACTCCTAAACATGGAAGGTGACAGATGTATGCTGCCCATCAATGGCAAGTTCTTAAAGCGGTACTGCCCTTGAAGACTTACCCAACTGGGTAAGAGCAATGCCTGTACGGCCAAAACCGGTTTCCAGGTACACGCTCGCTAAACCCACCTTTTTTTTAGAATTTTCATATCAAATGTTGAAATTTCTAGAAATTTAAAACAATGCTTACTTTCATCGTTTCATTGTTAAAAAAAAATATATCCAAGTTTAGGAACCTTTCCCTAACTTGACCAAAATTTTCAACCCTTGAACCCAAAATTCATGGTTTGAAACAAAATCCAGATTCAGGGATTTCCACCCTAGTCCACCCTGCCTTTTACCGCCAAAATGGTTTTAGGTCAAAACTTATGACCCTCGTGTCTTTAAACAAAAAAAAAATGGTTTTTCAAAAAAAAAAAAACCGCGAGGAAGCGACGCTTAGTCGATACTCGCACAAATCGGAAGCATATGAACCATGTTCGACACTTCCAAAATTGCAGGGAAGCGACATTTCATCGATACTTGCAAAATCCAAAACTGTGGAGACGCAACATTTCAGTTGATATCCACAACCCAAATTTCAAAGGTTCGAAAAAACCTAAAAAACTGTGGAGACGCAACATTTCAGTTGATATCCACAACCCAAATTTCAAAGGTTCGAAAAAACCTAAAAAACTGTGGAGACGCAACATTTCAGTTGATATCCACAACCCAAATTTCAAAGGTTCGAAAAAACCTAAAAAAAACCATGGAGATACAACATTTCAGTTGATATCCATAACCCAAAGGTTCGAGAAAACCACAAATTTCAAAAATCGTGGGGAAACGACATCAAGTCAGTACCCGCAAAACCAAAATTTTTGAAAAAAGCAAGGATGCGACATTCCATCGATACTTGCACCCAAATCCGCGAGGATGCGACATTCCATCGATACTTGCAAGAACATTCAGCAGGGAGGCGACTTTTAGTCGATACTTGCATTTTTGAAAACCAAACCGGCTATCAATGCCACCAAAACAAAACCAGCTATCAATGCCACAAACAAAAAACTTGGATTTCAAAAAAAAAACCGGCTATCAATGCCACCAAAAAAAACCCGGCTATCAATGCCACCAAAAACCGGCTATCAATGCCACCAAAACTGGCTATAGATGCCACAAAAAAAAAAACTCGGCTATCAATGCCACAAGAAAAGCTGGCTCTCATGCCAAAATTGGCTTCCATGCCACAAACAAAAACCTGGCTTTCATGCCAAAACAATCATTTGACAAAAGATTTTCACAAAATGACAACCTTTTGATCAAATCCCATTTAGCAATTACTTTTATCACAAAAAGATTCAAGTGAGCGTAGGGATAACAAAAAAAAGAAAGCATCCCATTTAGCAATTACTTTTATCACAAAAAGATTCAAGTGAGCGTAGGGATAACAAAAAAAAAAGAGAAAGTGTTCACAAGCACTAAAAAAAAAGTACCAAAAAAATACATGTGGTACCAAAAAAAAAAGAAAGTGTTCACAAGCACTACAAAAAAATAAGTACCAAAAAAAAAATACAAAAAAAAATACAAGTGGTACCAAAAAAGAGAAAAGGGGATAGTTTCTGTTATAAAAAAAAAACAGAAGCTCAATAAAAAATGGTCTCCAGCCAAGAGTTCAGCTCCTTAAGCAAGCTTTTGGCCTCATCCGTCAAGGATTCCAAGGCACGCTTCTTCAGGAACCTGCCATGAGATGCTGGGGTGGGCTGTAACCCTTCTTTCGCACCAGGAAGCTTCCCCCGAGCGGTTTTCCATTATTTGTTCTCATCAGATTTCCTTTTGAGAACTCGATTGGCATCCGCAACCCGGTGAATCAGAGCAGTCTCCCTTTCACGAGCCTCTGTTATTTCAGTCCACTTGGCAGCAACTTGTGCCTGCAATTGCTCAAGACGTTTCCTGGCCTCATCGACCTCCCTATCAAGGATGTTAAGGTCATGTGTCAGCCCAATGATGGTTAGCTCTTCTAAGTTCTTCTCTCGGACTGCCTGCTTCCTGCTTTCTGTAGCCTCATCCAGGTTAGATTGAGCCTTATCCGCAGGGTCCAAGAACATCTCCTTGAAGAACTGATCGTCAGGAAAACCCATGGTCTCAAACCACTTGTCACCCAGCTCGATGATCCTATTAACGATCGCCCTGGCACTTGTGACATCCAGACCAGCTTCTTCGGCATCACCAAGAATCTCACGCACATGCTGGATCATCCCAAATCCGGCATCTAAGTGCCCAGAAAGCAGAGTCTCAATCCAAGAGCTCAGAACTCGCACCACCACCTTCTTCGCAAAAAGAAGAGATGGCCCAGCTGAAGATTCGCCCAACTCCGTTGGTCGGCTGCTCATATCATCACCTGTTGGAAGAGTAACAAAAGAAACTCTTTCCAGTTGAAGCTGCTCCTGCTCGGGAAGGAATCTCAGCATGAGGTATCTCCTCAGCATTGTCAGAACTGGTCCCAGGAGTCTCTACCTCTGGATCAACCTCTGGCATCCCTTGCTCTGGAATCGACGGATCCTCCTCTGTCACTTCAAAACCGGCCAAAGAAACACAAAAAGGTATGAATATGATCCTGTTTGAAAATCATTATCAGGGCTATAACTACAAAATACCTTCTTCGATGACTGGCGGAACACTTTCTTCCTCCATGAACTCATCGGAAGCATCATCAACATTTGCATCCATCGAGGGTTCAAAGTCATCGGAATCCTGTGGCAAGTCAGCTGGCAAGAAAAATGTTAGCAAACCAAGTCACAGACACAAAAAAAAGAGCAAAAGAAGTCGTACCAATCGGAGATTCTGGATTCACTCCAGAGTCCCTCGGTTCTTCTTCAGGTGCCTCGACAGGATCCGTCACCACCTCATCGACTGGAACCTCAGGCATCACCAAGTCTTCCTCTGCTAAAAAAAAGAAGAGAAAAGCAGAAACAAGAAGTAAATAAGAACATGGAAAAATCCCATGAAAACAAATGGAAAGAGAAAAAGGAAGAATCATACCTTCACCGACGGTCTCTTCTTCTCAGCTTCTCTTCTCTGGAGGCTCGTCAGCATCCACTGGCACATCCTCATTGATAGTAAGAGGAACTTCCAAGTCAGGAGAGTCCTCATGCTGCCCCTTGCTGCGATGATGACTCCTCCCCCTCTTACCCCGGCGGGCTTGCTTCTTCGAGGAACCTGCCCCGCTGTCAGAGTCAGGTTTCCCACTTGACTCCTCAGTGGATGGTCTACTCTTGCCAGTAGACTCCATGGAAGCTTGCCTCTGTTCCACTTGCATCCAAGCGCCAAGTTCAGCTTCCTCCTGTTCTAGCTGCTCTAAAGCCTCATCAGGTATTTCTCGAACAGCTTCAGAACCAATGACGCCCTGGTCACCGAGAAAGCCTATCTTGTGCTTCTCTCCACAAAGGAAGGCCCAAACTTCCTCTCGCCGGACGCCATCCGACTTTCCAAGGCCCTTTCCAGATGCCAGCTTCACATCAAGCTCCTTCTTGGAAAGCCCCCGATATGCCGAAAAGCTCTCCGCGAACCACTTCACAAAGCCGGCAGTCCGGGAAGTCAGCAACATAGGATAAGAAATCATGGCTGTAGTGTCTTCAGCACTATAGAAAGCCCATGCATTTCTCCCGTCCTATAAGCCTCCAAAGCGCTTCACCGTGCTTGAAGGCGCTCCAACAACGCCTTAAGAAAAGCCCAGCTGCAAGGCAAAGCGAGAGGGTACATACGGCTGGATGTCGACGAAAACATGTCTACGGTACACCATCATGCCGACACATATGCTGAAAAGCCACTCTCTCTCTCGCGCATTCGTCAAGGAATAATGCCTTCCCGACCCCGCCCTGGTAGAGTCTCGGGAGGCACCAAAATCAAAAGCCTTCTTCCGCAACTCTGGAGAAAGCTTCACTGAAGACTGCCCCATCTCGACGTCTCTGAACCGTCGGATCCTCATGCGGGCAAACAAAAGTGATTCTGACACGGCTTTGCCCTTAGCCAGTCGAATCATCAGAGGATCATCATCCTGTGCAGCACCCAGCCGGTGGAAGCCAGGATAGTGGTACACATACCACGAATAAAAGATGTGGGCTGAAAATACCCTATTCATGGGAAGCCCAAGCCGAACCAAAAAAGCAGCAGCCTGCAGTTCGGTACACAGGTAGGAGTAAAGAGCTGGCACCAAAGCAAGCTGCTCTCCAAACACCATCTGACAAGCCGAAAAAATACAATGCGGCCTGATGTGCGTTCCATCTCCTCCAGCAAAAACAGCCTCACCAAGCATATAAGTGAGGTAAACAGCGAGATCTCTCCGCAGTGCAATGTCAGGACATATGGCGTTTGTACTTACACAAAAATCTCTCTACTCTTCTTGCATGGCCAAGATCTTCTTTGAACTTGGATCCTGAGCTCCGGCTTCTTGGGTCACGCTATCAGAAGACTCCCTGCTATCAGAAAAATTAGGGAATGAAGAGCTAAAACTCTTCCAACTGCTGGATCTAACTTTCAAACCCTCCTTCTCCTTCAAAAAATCATAGAAGGCGACGACCTGAAAGTACAGAAGCCTGAACTCCTCAGACTGCCCCTCAAGGACGCTGTCAATCGGCATAAACTCCTCATAGAGTTTCCCGAGAATGGGCAATCCAGTAATGGCGCTCAGCTCCTTCAAAGAAAAACCAATCTCACCATTCGTCACAACGAAGATATTGGTTTGTGGGAGGAATGATTCCAGCATAGCCATGAAGGCCTCGTCGGAAAAGATCACGGTCTCCCTAAAGGCGCGGACCGCATCAAAAATCCCGGCTTCCTTCAAAACGGCGCCACCAATCAGCAGGACGCGATCAGTCCACGACTTCCACTCGGAGTCAGCATTGAAACGGCCACGAAGTCGAAAAGGCTTGATCCAATTGCTGCCGTCACCGCTAAAAATACCAAGGCCCACCGGTCTCAAATCGACCGACGGATAATCAGAACCCTGGTAGCCGCTGGATGGCATCAAAAGGTCCATGTCAACAGGCAACCTCTCCGTATATCCAGGAGAACCGCCAACAAAAACCCCGGTCTTGATTACATTTATCCTTCTCACCCAGCTTGGAGGATCTTCCCTCTTAGAGCATGTGGGGGCAAGGCTCAGAATCGAGACGGTGCGATCAAACGTCGACCGGGGTAGCAACAGTCTTCTTCTCACCATCTGCTGTGAAAGAAAACTGAAAACATCTCCTCTGGTATGTCATGTCATCAGGGACTGCAGTCACCAAAGAAGAAGGTAGGCTTGGGCAAAACGCTCTGATCTTCCATCACCCATGGACGACTGCTTACCATGATCTTATAGAATTCCTCTCCCTTGAGAGTGATCAGTCGCTGCCTCATCTCATCTCAGTTGAGGGAGTCGTACTCTTCCAGATTTCTCTCAACATACTGGACCTTCTCAAAAGCCTGCTGAACAGCCGGATTAGAAGATCTAGAAGATCGACAAGGTACGCTTGTAGCAGGCTCTTTACCCTTGTTCGTTCTGGAGGAACCACCTGAAAAGGATGGAAAAGAAAAAGATCAAACATCAAAATGACAGAATCTCGCTAAAAAAAATCTGGCGAAATTTTGACATGATGACGGGGCAATTCCGAAGAAAAGGAACTATCCCGAAAGAAATAGAAAGCTTGAAGATGGGCTCAACATCGCTGCGAGCTCCGAAACTCCAAACTTTCGAAACCTCAAAGTCTCCGCAAAATCAGGAAGGGCTCAACATCGCTGCGAGCTCCAAATTCCCAAAATTGCGAAAACTTTCAGGTATGCTATCACATCATGCTACAAATTTAATTTACAATTGAATGCATGCATGAACATCTAGGTTTGCCAAAAAAAAGGGGCATTATCATGATGAGCAAAAAAAAAAAAAAAGAAAAGAAACTTTCTCAAAAAAAAAAGAGGGGAAAGAAAACAAAAAAAAAAGGGGGGGCTGGCCCACAGGCCGTGGCCCACTGGCCACGTGGCCGTACGGCCAGATCCGTACGGATCTGTCCGTACGGCCCACAAAAAAAAAAACAAAACAAAACAAAACATGCAAAAAATAAAAAAAGAAAAAGAAAACAAAAAAAAATGTGTGAAAAAAAAAGAGAAGCAAACACGTGGAAAAAAAAAAGAAAAAAAAGAAACAAAAAAAAAAGAAAGAACTTTTTTTCCTACAATGGAGTCTTCTTGAAAAAGGGAACTTACTTGAAGCCATTGATGGAGAAGAAGAAGAAAAGTCTTGAAGATCTTGAAGAAGAAGAACTCTTGGTCTTGAAGCCCTCTTGGGATTGTTGCAAAAGAAAGCAATGAGAGCAAGAGATCCAATCTCCTCCTTGCTTTTATTAGAGGAGAGCAAACCAAAGAAGGAAAGAAGAAAGTGGTAGGTGTTACTAATTAGTAACCTTACCAAAAGAAAGAGATTAGAAAGATTCTTTCCCAAAAGAAAGATATCTTGAGGGATTCTCTCCCAAAAAGAAATCAATGAGAGATTTTCTCCCAAAAGATAGGATCAATGAAGGATTCTTTCCCAAAAGAAAGATATCTTGAGATATCCTATCCCAAAATAAAGGGAACGTGAGAGATTCTCTCCAAAGAAAAGATATTCTTAGATATTCTCTATCCAAATGAGATATTTTTGGATATTCTTTACAAAAATGACACCATATGAGATCTAAGCCATTTCAAAAGCTTAAGGTCCCATGGGTTAGTCCATATGAGCCAGGTTTGACCACCTAGGCACAAAAAAAAAAAATTGGGCTTTTAGTCAAAGAGAAATCCCACTTACCAAGAGCATACAAAAATGGTTGCATGCCTCTTTTGAGTTGATTCGACCATACAAAAAAGAATTCCAAGCACCATGAGCTTCCAAAAATCAAACCATCCAGCCTCATCTACCAAATTGAGCCAAAATCTTGAAATTGACATTCCACCAAATCCTGGTCCCCTAACTTGCCACATACAGCCTGTTAGGTCACAAGATCAAAAACCAAAACTTGATCCCCCAACATTCCACATACAGCTTGTTGGGTCACACGGTCAAAACCAAACCCGACCCCCTAACCTGCCACATACAGCCTGTTAGGTCACAAGGTCAAAACCCAAATCCACATCCCTGATGTCATCTTCAAAACTTTACCTCGAGATGGTACATGATCCTTTTCACTTCCATAAAATTCCCCTGGAAGCTCAAAAGGCTACAAATACCAAACAGAAAGACTGCTCAAAGACTCTTGGTCAAGTCACAGGCTCTCCTTCAAAAATTCTCTCGAGGCACATCGACTACAAAAGTTAAGCAACTCGTCGCTGTACCTCGAGGGGGCATTTGTTGACACCAAAAATGTCACTTTGCCTCTTCAAGATCCAAAGAGCTACATGAAGTCGCAACCTGCCATAAATAGGCAATGCTACATCCAAAAATCAAATCTTGTCAGAATCAAACAAAAACTGCAAGATCCTTCAAGACAGCCAAAAGAGGAGTACACAAGAAGTTTCGGGCCATTTCAAAATCATTTGGCCTAACTTCTCTTCTCTGATAGCCGAAAAGGAGCTCTCGGCGGCAAAAGCATCGGAGACACCAAATCTTCGATCAGAGCCGATGGATGGTCTCAAAATACTTCCAAAAGGCTCCACGTCAAGTTCCGAGTCAAACCGACAACGTTTGACCCTACATCAACCCTCGAATAGCTAAATCAAGCCTCTCGGCGGCGAGAACCACTGAGTCAATCACTCATCAAATAGAGAACATGGACGGCTTCAAAATGCTTATAAAGGGCTACAAGTCAAATTTCAGGTCATTTCCAAAACATTTGACCATAGTTTGACACTCGGAAGCCAAATCAGGCCTCTCGGCGGCAAAGCTCTCCGGGACCATGGTTTCCAAGATAGAGCCTATGGATCATCTTAAAATGACTCCAATAGGTTCCCTGTCAAATTTCAAGTCAATCGGACATCGGTTGACCGCACATCAAACCGCGACATCTTCATCGCGACAAAAGCAAGTCTACTAGTGATAGGACCCCAAACGGCTTCAAAACTCAAACAAAAGCCTATGGTTGGTCTTATTTATTGCTCAGGAGGCTTCACACCAAATTTCAGGTCATTCCGACATCGTTGGCCCCAGTTTCAGCTTCTGACGGAAAATCGGCAGCTCTGCGCGGCAAAGTCTTCGGCTTTCTCAGGAAATTGGAAACTTTGCAAAATAAAATGCAAGGATACTCATCAGGTTTCGTACAAAGAAATCAGGCCAATAAATGGTCAAAATGTCAAGGAAAAATACAGGAGAAAAAAGAATCGAAAAACAGCAAAAACGGACACAAAACGGGACACAAAGGGGGGAAAACCCCCCCAGGGTCGCAGACCCCTACGACCCTAGCCTAGGGTCGCAGGCCCCTGCGACCCTAGCGCAGGCCTGCGACCCTGGGCCAGGGTCACCGGCGACCTTGGAGCCCGGGGTCGCCGGGAAGGCCCCGGAAACCCCGGTTTTCGCCGTTTTTTTCACGATTCGAAGCGCCCAGCCTCTGGTACTTTCCAAAATTCATGCTTTTGAGACACCAAATCCTCTGACATCCATCCAAAACACGGGTCAATCATCAAGAGTATCGAAAACAATATTGATCGCCACCCGGTCAACCAAAAAAAGTGTGCTTTCTACCCGACCGATCGAGAAATCGACAGGACAGATGGCACCGACCCGCTGTTGGCAACAAACACCTGAAATTACATGGTCATCCGATGTTGATCTACATGAAGATCCATCGATGATCATCGACAGAAGAATCCCAAAAGATGCGGCACGGCCCGCGACTCTTCAACTGCTCGGCGACCACTTAATGCGATTAATTGACTAGCTTGATTACAGTCATTAATCCATTTCTTTGGATGGCCCAATCAGAAGCAAGCATTCGGGAGTTACAAGTCAAGAGATTCATGGAATTTAACCCATGAAACTCCTCCCATCATGGCGATTAAAGGCGATTAAATGCCCTCCATCTCCTCCGGCCAATCAGAAGCCAAGAAAAAGGAGTTACAAAATAAAAAATTCAATTTTGTAACTCCTCCCTTTATGTAGCTTTATGACAATCAAAGCTCATAACCCTCCTAAATGGCTACCTAAAAGCCTATAAATAGGAGAGCTCTCCAAGAAGAAAGGATCATCAGAAAAAAGCACAAACACACAGACAGACAAAGCACAGAAATCCAGAGAAAGAAAAAAGATAGAAAACTCTGCGGAAGTTCTACACCAACCACCGCAACAAGGTGACAAAAGTCCCTTGGGGGGTACCCCTCCCCCCAAGGTCCTTGCCTTCTCCTCCTGCCTCCAATGGCTTAGATATGGCTTTTCAGCCCGTTTACTCGGCTTTTTATTGGACATAGGACCTTCTTTTGGTCTTTGTCCTCTAAAAACCTGAGGTTATAGCCAAGCCAAGCGAATCAATAGCATCCTCTGTTCTCATCTGCATGGATGATGGCGAAGCCCACATATGGCTTGCGACCGTCAATCTAAACGAGTCCCCCACAATCTCTTGAGAAGTTAGATCCTCCTTTTCTTGCTTTTCATTGTAGTTTGTATTTTTTTAAAAGAGACAAAAATCACAACTCTTGTCTTTCATTATTGATAAGGATTGTAAATCGACTATAAACGCCAAAATCGGCTATAAACGCCAAAAATCGGCTATAAACGCCAAAATCGGCTATAAATGCCAAAAAAATCGCCTTTCACGGCAAACCAAGAAAATGTCTCTTTTCTTAAATATACGTGCAATGGAAAACTTGAAAGAAGTTGATTTCCTTTTTACTTGCGAAGGTTGATCTCCGGATCACCACTTGCAATTCCAAGTAAAATAGAAAATCTAGCACACCCACACAAAAAAAGAAATGTTGATGCACGCCCCTGCCCCCTGGTTATGAAAGGGTCGGAACCAAACGGACTCCCACGTCCGCCGACCTCGGTAGGAACCGAGCAGGAGCGCGGTCCATCACCGGTCCCACTCGATATGGCTACGGTTCTGTTTTCTGTCCCACTTTATGTGGCAACGACTCTGATAGCTCCGTCTCACTATATGTGGTAACGGCTATGTCTGTCTGCTCTTATTACTTCGGTAATAGGAGAATATAGCATATGTGGATTGCCATTGTTTTATCCGTTTACCGTTATTCTATTTGATTGTCATTGTTTTACTCGATTGTGATAATTTATTCTGATTTATTATTTTCTTTGAAATCATCAGTGTTTTAGAATTTATTCTCTTATTACATCGTCATTTTATTTAATATTTAAAATGTATTTATAATTGTTCCATAAGGTTTTATAGATTTTATCATTCTGATATCTGTTTTAATTACTTGTCAGACCGTTGTGTCTAACCCATCTTTGTTTGGTGCCAGATCTTGACCCCCTCACCTTTGAGATGCAGTGCGAGGGGGATCCAGTAGCTCCTACCGAACGTGAGTGACAACCTGCGATGTTGTTTAGACATCGGGTTAAACTTTGAGCTACAAATCACTTTGGGGCAGATATTGTTTTGGAAACTTTTTTATAGCCTTTGTTGGCTATATTATTTTGGAAAATTGTAAATATTAACTAACTTTGATTTTGTATTAAACTTGAATTATCTTGGGGCTCGCTAATGATATGTTCCTGATTTTGATACGAATCTTGAATGTCCATTTTAAATACATAATTGGAATTAAACATTTGCTACATTGCTTCCGCTAAGTTTGTACACAGTAAATGTGATTGTTAGATCATGAAGGATCGATTTTCGAGGATCCTTACCGCGGAAACGTGTGGGAAACCAGCGTGTGCGAGCAGAATTTTTCGGCTCGCCGCGCTACGACCCCAGATTAAGGAATATCTTAATTGGTTCTCGGTCCGGGGGCGTGACACAAGCCCATAGCATTATTACATCAGTCTCATTTATACTCTTTATATGCTCTCATTTATATACTCTTTATATGCACTTGGGTGTGACAACGAAATCGATGCGCAACACCTTATATTGTCGCACACAAGTTTCTGCTCATGATGGTGCAATTCAAAGATACCGTCAAAAGTATCAGATGAGAGATCTTAATTTTTAATGCTACTACTACAAAACAGAACACAAGCATGGAATGATATATGGTGTGCTAAGTTTTATTGGTGAAATTGTATGCACGTAAGAAAGATTAGCATGGAAAGATTAGAATTCCGTTGGGTTTTGTTTGGTACGAACCTCTTACCAATTCTGTCGATGACAAATTGGCTGCTAAAAGAGACAGGGATTTCCATATTGGATGGTAACAACTACAACTCTAGCATGATTAAAAATGTATATATACTTAGAAGTATGTACTGATGTTGTTTTTAAGTTCATATTAATATCTGCAGGTTTCTTCATCCCATCGCATATGGATGCTACCCAGATGTAGTTCAGTTCCTTATAGGTGACAGGTTACCTAAGTTTTTGAAAAGAGAAAAAAACTGCTTCATCCATCTAGATCTTCAAGCAAGCAAAGCAAACAATGAAACCAATTGAGCTTGAAAGTAAACAACCATTTTATATATTGGGGGTCATGTTGTCACACAGAAAATCATCACAACTTGACACCAAATGCATCTTTTGATGGATCCAGTGATTTGAGACTTTTGGCAAAATGGTTAGAAAAAACACCCACTACAAAGCATTTACCATTTCATCAACTTCAGCCCCTCCTGAACTAATTAACCATGAGCCAATCCCTAAAAGAAACTACCCAAATAAAAAAAATCCACAAAAGAGAAAATGCCAAATCATAAAAGAAAAAACTCCAACTCACAAAATCAAATCTAAGTTCGTTTCTACCATGGCCGTCGATCTTCTGAACATAAAAGGAAAAAAAAAACTCCAAACCAAATAACAAAGATGAAGAGAGGAATAGAGAGACAAAGCAAGAAAATCACAGACACAAAAAGAGAATAATAGGATAGAAGTAAGAAGTCGAGTCTCCTAGGGTAGCGTTTGGTTCGTTGAAATGGTTGTATGCGGGAATGGAATGGATACCAGAGTGAATCTGGAATGGAATGAGGTAGGAATAGTCATTTCCATTCCAGCGTTTGGTACGCTGAGCATGGTTTAAAATCTCGGTATCGGTCGCGGTATCGGCCGAGCTGAAAAACCGATATCGTCGCGAATATCGTCACCGATATCGGTCCGTCACGGTGTTAATTTTTTTTTAATCCAAAAAAACTCACAAAAATATTCAAAAAATCCAGAATATTAGAAAATGTTGGAAAACAATATTTTTTCCATTAGTAACAACAATAAATCAAAATCTCGGTCACCTTAAGTTATGAGTCTTGTCTGTGTCGCTGTTCGCTTTATTCTCCAGTATTTTATATAATGCAATCATTATTGATGCTCATGATCAATAAGATGAAATATCATAAATTTGACATAATGCAACCACAATTTTTGGCAAAACTTATACTTTTTTATTCCAAAAGTATAGATCTATTTTAAACTAACACATTATCAATGCATTTGAACACTAATGTGGAAAAATGTAATTGATTTCAAGAAAAGCCCCAAATTTTGGAAATAAAAAAATTTAGATATACACTTTAAAATAATAGATCTAGGGAAAAATAAGTGAGTAACATCGAATCTAACTCAATATCATTCCAAACATAATTAAATAGGTTTAATATCATATCTAGCAGCTTATGATAATAATAGACATCCAAGCACAAAAAAAGAAAGACAATTAGTAAAAGAGTCCTAGTTATCATCGTCAAGTAGGATCCTTTTGTCTTCTTAATTGCCACTTCTCTAAAACATGCGCTTCGCAGAGGGGGTCCGGGGGTATCCCCCGGCGAATATCGGCTGATTTTTTGAAAATATCGGCCGAGATATCGTCTCGGCTGATATGAATATCATATCGGCCGATATCTCGTGATATTTTGGCGAGTTATAAACCGGTATCGCCGATACCGATATCTCAGCGAGATATTGGCTCGGTATTAGCCGGTTTTTAAAACCATGACGCTGAGGAATGAACCCAGTAATAAAATTTTGATTCATATTCCTGCGTTTGGTACGCTGGAATGAGTCCTGAAATGGAATAAAATTTACATAGGACTGACCAAAATACCCTTGTTAGATTTTTATCTTTGGCTCGGTCAGAGTTGCAGTACTACACTCAAGTTATGTCATTTTATTCTTAATAATAATAATAATAATGTATAGATTATATTATTATTATATAGGTGGGGCCCACACAAGTTCTTCTCTTTTATAATCTTATTATTATTATATAAGTGGGGCCCAAGTTCTTCTCTTTTTGAAGGGTAATAATAATATATAGATTATATGATTATTATCTAAGTGGGGCCCACACAAGTTATTCTCTTTGATAATCTTAATATTATTATTATAATAATAATAATAATGTATATAGATTATATTATTATTATAATAAAGTATAAAAAATAAGTGGGACCCACATCTTGCATTTGATTGGCTAGGTGTGTAGTGAAAAAAGAGTGCATCTTACTCTATTTTAAATAGTGGTAGATGTGAAACAAGGGTATTTTGGTCTCAACGAAAAGTTAGAAAGGAATAGAATGACTATTCATTCCCCTCCCTAATGCAATGATGATTCCCTCACATAAAGGAATGATGATTCTGGAGGTAATGGTCATTCCGTCATTTTTTGCGAACCAAACGTGGTAATGATCATTCCGTTGGAATGAACATTCCATTCCGACCTTCATTACAGCGAACCAAACGCTACCCTAGGGTTTTTTGGAAATGAGGATCGAGGCCCTTCTTTGTTGCAAAAGAGAAGCAAGGGTAAACTTGTCAATCCCAGAAAAAGAAAAGGGCAAACTTGTCCGAAAATAAAGAGAAATGGCCTACCCGCTTCAAACATTTTTATCTGTCCAAAATAGCACAGTTTCTGGGCCATTATGAAATAGACAACATGTTGACACCAAAATAATGTGTCACTTTGCTTCTTCAAAACCCAGAAAGCTACATGAAGTCGCAGCCTACCATAAATAGGCAATGCTGCTTCTAAAAATCAAATCTTGTCAGAATCAAACAAAAACTACAAGATCCTTCAAGACAGCCAAAAGAGGAGTACACAAGAAGTTTCGGGCCATTTCAAAATCATTTGTCCTAACTTCGCTTCTCCGACAGCTGTAAAGGAGCTCCGGGCGGTAAAAGCATTGGAGACACCAAATCTTCAATCAGAGCCGATGGATGGTCTTAAAATACATCCAAAAGGCTCCACGTCAAGTTCCGAGTCAAACCGACAATGTTTGACCCTACATCAACCCTCGAATAGCTAAATCAAGCCTCTCGGCGGCGAGAACCACTGAGTCAATCACTCATCAAATAGAGAACATGGACGGCTTCAAAATGCTTACAAAGGGCTACACGTCAAATTTCAGGTCATTTCAACAACATTTGACCAGACTTTGACGCTCGGAAGCCAAATCAGGCCTCTCAGCGGCGAAGCTCCCCAGGACCATGGTTTCCAAGACAAAGCCTATGAATCATCTTAAAATGACTCCAATAAGTTCCCTGTCAAATTTCAATTCAATCGGACATCGGTTGACCGCACATCAAGCCGCGACATCTTCATCGCGACAAAAATAAGTCTACTGGTGATAAAACCCCAAACGGCTTCAAAACTCAAACAAAAGCCTATGGTTGGTATTATTTATTGCTCAGGGGCTTCACTCCAAATTTCAGGTCATTCCGACATCGTTTGACCCTGTTTCAGCTTCTGACGGAAAATCGGCAGCTCTGCGCGTCAAAGTCTTCGGCTTTCTCGAAAAATTAGAAACTTTGCAAACCAAAATGCAAGGATTCTCATCAGGTTTTCTATAGGGAAATCAGGCCAATAAATGATCAAAAAAGTCAAAAAAAAAGAATAAAAAAACATTAAAAACGGACACAAAATGGGACAAAAGGGGGGAAAACCCCCCAGGGTCGCAGGCCCAGGGTCGCCGGCGACCCTGGAGCCCGAGATCGCCTGGAGGCCCCCGGAAGCCCTATTTTTTCGTCGTTTTTTGCGATTCGAAGCATCCGACCCCTGGGATTTTCCAAATTTCATACTTTTGAGACACCAAATCCTTTGATATCTGTCAAAATCACGGGCCAATCATCAAGAGTATCAAAATCAACATTGATCGCCAACCGACCAACCAAAAAAGTGTGCTTTCTACCCGACCGATCGAGAAATCGACAGGACAGATGGCACCGACCTGCTGTTGGCAACCAATACCTGAAGTTATATGGTCATCCGATGTCGATCTACATGAAGATCCATCGATGATCATTGCCAGAAGAATCCCAAAAGACGCGGCACAGCCCGCGACTCTTCAACTGCTCGGTGACCACTTAATGCGATTAATTGACTAGCTTTATTACAGTCATTAATCCATTTCTTTGGACGGCCCAATCAGAAGCAAGCACCCGGGAGTTACAAGTAAATTGATTCATGGCATTTAACCCATGAAACTCCTCCCATCATGGCGATTAAAGGCGATTAAATGCCCTCAATCTCCTCCGGCCAATCAGAAGCCAAGAAAAAGGAGTTACAAAATAAATGAATTAAATCCTGTAACTCCTCCCATTATGCGGCTTAATGACAATAAAAGCCCATAAACCCTCCTAAATGGCTACCAAAAAGCCTATAAATAGGAGAGCATTCCAAGAAGAAAAAAAACAAGAACAGACTGCAGAAAATCCGGAAATTCAGACATAAAAAGGGATCAGAAACCTAAGAGAAAGAAAGAGAGAAAACTCTACGGAAGTTCTACACCGACCACTGCTACAAGGTGACAAAAGTCCCTTGGGGGGTACCCCCCCCCCCCAAGGTCATTGCCTTCTCCTTCTGCCTCCAATGGCTTAGATGTGGCTTTTCAACCCGTCTACTTAGTTTTTTATTGGACATAGGACCTCCTTTTGGTCTTTGTCCTCTAAAAACCTGAGGTTATAGCCAAGCCAAGCGAATTAAGAGCATCCTCTGTTCTCATCTGCATGAATGATCGCGAAGCCCACATATAGCTTGCAACCATCAATCTGAACGAGTCCCCCACATTCTCCTGAGAAGTTAGATCCTCCTTTTCTTGCTTTTCATTGTAGTTTGTATTTTTCCAAAAGAGAAAAAAATCACAACTCTCGTCTTTCATTATTGATAAGAATTGTAAAATCGGCTATAAACGCCAAAAATCGGCTATAAATGCCAAAAAAATCACCTTTCACGGCAAATCAAGAAAAATGTCTCTTTTCTTAAATATATGTGCAATGGAAAACTCAAAAGAAGTTGATTTCCATTTTACTTGCGAAGGTTGATCTCGGATCACCACTTGTAATTCCAAGTAAAATAGAAAATCTGGCACACCCACACAAAAAAAATATTGATGCACGCCTCTGCCCCCCGGTTACGAAAGGGTCGGACCCGAACGGACTCCCACGTCTGCCGACATCGGCAGAACCGAGCAATAGAAGCGTTGTCCATCAATCTGGCACACCCGGTGGGACCCGTTCATTTGAGAACACGATGCTAGAAATGAAATATTTACATATCATATCTTTTGCTCTATGCTCATATTTCTTTTCTCGATTCATTGGCTACTTTCTAATTGGTGGCCTATGTTGAATTCCGCATCTAAAAAAAATGAGATGAGATTTTTTTGGAAAATTTTAATTCTTTGAGTTTATTTCCACTCTTTCTATTTTGAAAAAAAATAATAATAAAAAAATTAGATTTCTCAGTTTGGATTCAAAATTGAGAAACTTTGATCCTTTTTGTTTCGTCTCTATGCTCGCGCAAATCGTTGAGCCGGTTCGAATTATGGAAATGGTCATTGTTTTTCTTCGATGAGTTCATTAGAAATTAGAAAAAAAATCAGATTTCTCATTTTGGATTCAAAATTGAGAAACTTTGATCCTTTCCTTTCGTTCGTGTGCTTGCAGAAATTGTTGAGCCTGTTCAAATTAGGATTTGGGCCATCGTTTCTCTTCGATGAGTTCATTAAAAAATCTAAAAAAATAAAAGTAAAAAAAAAGACATAGACCACTAA
The DNA here is from genome assembly GCA_012931725.1 of Litsea cubeba. Lineage (NCBI taxonomy): Eukaryota > Viridiplantae > Streptophyta > Magnoliopsida > Laurales > Lauraceae > Litsea > Litsea cubeba. The sequence goes on along the minus strand of CM022947.1, from coordinate 48,739,071 downwards.
GGTTAAACCAACTGCGTTCTTTGATCACGGTTGATTCAAGAAAAGACTTGTCCAGAGTGTGGAGACAGCTTGACTGTTCTAGGCAAGGGTCCTCCAAACGGGTTCATTAAGTACTCCTACCCTTACCTGGGGGCAATTCTATCAATCGAGATTTCATAAGATCGGGTTAGGAGGCCTACGTGCACTCTCTCATCTTTTAAATAAAAAAAGTTTTCAAAATAAAAAAAAATTTAAATAAAAAATAAAAAACAAAAAAAATTAAAAAAAAAATCTTAAAAAAATAATAAATAAAATAAATAAATAAACAAATAAGATTTTTCAAAAAAAATCTTAAAAAAAAAGATTTTAAAAAAAAATCTTCTAAACCAAAAAAAAACTTCCGTCATTTTGGGTTCAGATTGGAGAAATTTTGGTCTCCTCCTTTCTGAGCACTGGTGCTCGTGGAAATCGCTGAGCCCGTGTTCAGATTGGAGTGCCTTTTGCTCTCTTTGATAAACCCGATCTTGGCCTTTCAAAAAACTCGTCATTTTGGGATTCAGAACCGAAACATTATGGTTCATTTCTTTCTGAGTACTGGCGCTCGCGGAAATCGCTGAGACCGTATTTGGATCGGAATACCTTCTGCTCTCTTTGATGAATCCAATCTTGACCTTTAAAAATAGAGAATCTCATCTCACGGATGCGGTCTCAAAACATTTGTGTCTAGCGGTACTAGTACGCCCTTTCAGGGTCTACTGTATTCGCGACCGGCACATTTGTAACTCCAAACTTATATTCTACTTACATCGAGCAAGCTCTACTTCTCGATAAGTCGAATTTAGGTTCACAATTGCTTCTAGCAGTCACTGGCACGCTCATTCTAGGCTTACCATACCTGCAATCAGAATAATTATACACTCTACGGCTTTCTGCCTTCTTCATATTGCTTGGGTCATCTCCCTCGAGCGATTTGAAAAGACAAAACCATAGAACTTCCCATTTATGATCATTATATTCTTGTGATTACTAATGGATGTGGTCTTGTTTCAAAAACTTTTCGAAAACTAACAATGGCAGCTTCACTAACCATTACCTTCGATGAGAACAAGCGCTAGCTCATGCTTCAACAGAAGCAAACCACGCAAACCTACAAGCGCCCGATCAGCTGCCGAAGCGTCAACTCCCTCGGCAACTCTTTGAACTCCGGGTCGACCTCGACTCCTCGGGCAATTGTCTTTGGGACGCTGGGACCATTCCCACCTCCCGAGGAACAAACTTCTCCTTCCAAGAAGCAGAAACTCGCCTCTCAACGTGTCACTACCGTGACACCAAAGGCGAGCACCAGAAGACCCGAAGCCCGTGGCACCCCCACGATGCCTCGACCAGCAAACGACCAGGTCTATCCCAAGACTTGGTCCCCAAGATCTTCACCAAGACAAAGAAGGTCCAAAACATCCACCAAGCCAGCATTCCTGGCCCCACTCAAGGAGAACCAGTTCTACCCTCTTGCTTACATGAAAGAGAAGAGACCCATCTCCAACCTGACTCCCAAGTCAACCTCGCATGAGCCGGCTTGTTCCTATAAGCCCAAAATCAGATCATGCATCACAAGGCCTCTGTAAGCACCTGCTAAGGCCTACAATCTTGCAGTTCGACCCTTCATCTCTACAGGGGCCGAACTCGAAAAGTTCAAAGCTTCGCCGCAACAGGCGAAGGACCGGGTTCGCATCCTGTCTTTGCCCAGCTACAAAGAAGACAGGCTCGGTTGCTGCGCTTGAGGGAGCACATCCTTCATCGTCAAAAGCCCAGCCAGAGCTGACCGAAGCTCAAATTGCTCGTTGTATACGCCGCCGCACGTCGTATCGACGAAAGAGACTAGAGAAGCAAAGGACGCAGCCTCTGACACTTCAAGTCTCTCCCAAATGGGTCGGAAAAGAAAGACCCAACCAAGTTGATGCTGTCCATATGGTTGGAAAAACCAGAAGACGCAAAAAAGTTAGCATCCAAGATCAATGTCCGACGTCCGATGACCCGCAGCGTCTCCAGGACAAGAAGACATTCAGAAGAATCCCCTGCTCCTTCAAGCAAAGGACGATAGAGTGATCCTTCCTCAAGCTCTTCTTCAAAAAGAATGAGCCCCAGCTCAGTCACCAGGACAGTTTCTTCGTTTGAATCCCAAAGGATGAACGTCTTGGCTACAAATTCTGAGCCACCACCCCGCAATCAACCTCAAGATGATGCGATCACATGCATCCAGCAGTTGGAACAAGGCCAACAGAGGATTGAAACTCTGATGGAAAACCTTCTCCTCGCCTTCCAAAATCAGGCGAACAATGAACCTCCTCTGAATCATCAAGACGATGAGGTAAATGGAGAAGAAAATGAGTCACGCACCCTTACCAAAAAGGACGTAGACAGTATCCTCGCAAAAGCAAAAGAAGAGGATATACTCAAGGAGCTTGGGATCAAGCCACCATATCCCTTATGGATGGACTCGGTCCCGTTCCCTACAAAATTCAAGCATCCTACTAGCCAAACATATATGGGAAAAGGATCAGCCAGACAGCACGTCATCCACTTCAAGATCTTGACGGGAGCTTTCGCCGATCAAGATGCACTCAAGATCCGCCTCTTTGCAACTACCCTAAAAGGAACAGCCCTTGATTGGTACTCCACTCTGCCGGAGGACTCCATCCAAAATTGGGCCATGTTAGAGACATGCTTCCTGACTCACTTCAAAGGTGAGAATCATCCCGCTACTATGGCTCAGCTGTGCAGCCTAAAACAAGGGGAGATTGAGTCAACATATTGTTAGAGTGTTTATTTTGTTGCAATTTGATTGGATGCATTCATTGTCATAACTTGACCTCACTCTCATTCATGTTCTCCTTCTTAGGATCCTCTTGCATATCTTTCTATCATAAACTTTGTCTTTATTTGAAAAACCTTTAGATCTTCGGGATTTCTGATTGTATAGTCTGTCGGTCAGACTGTCGGCTCTTGTCGGTCAACTGATACAAGAACCGAGTCCAACCGATGGCTCCATCGGTTCCTTTTCCAGAGAGCTACATTTTCAAATCTTCTCTGTCGATCAGCTTCTCGGTTCCCATTGGTCAACCGACAGTGCGTGAATTGTAAGACCGAGAGCTTGTCGGTTCCAAAAACAGACAGCGATGTTTTCAACATATTTGTGCTATCGGTTCCTGTGTCAGTTTCGTGTCGGTCGACCGATGTTGTCGGTCAAACCGCCAAGTGTTTCTTGGTCAGCAATTTTTTCAAAATTATAGCCGTTGGCTTGTGACCGTTAGGCTGTCGGTTGACCGACACCAAGTTGTCGGCTAGCCGATAGCTATCCGTTGGGAGCACTTTTTCTCTAAAAAGTGACTTTCTCTTTGGGGAAAGTTGTTGATTTTTTGAGAACCTTTGAGTCCGAAGGAGAGGAACTTTTCAAGAGCTTTTCAAAAGGGATTATGGAGGCATTCCAACTTTTCAATCTTTGATCTTTAAAATGGGTGTGCTCTCTAAATCTCTATTTCTATTTCATGCTTAGATTCCTAAAATTTGTGTTCTTTTAAGCATGATCAAATTGTTAGCTCTCTTTTTAAGATGTTGTTGCTTTTCATAACATGCTTTGATCTTTGAAAACCTTTAGCACTATGAAATCAACATAAGTCTTTTCATTCACATGTGTTTTTTATCGTTAGCTTTCAAATCCATTTTGTCAATCTTATGATTGTATTTTCCTTTTCTCTGCAAGTTTGAACTTTTGAAAAACATGTGTTGAGTAATACAACTCTTTCTCTTAAATATGATTATCAACTTTTGCATCATTTGAAGTGTCATCCTTTTAAGAGAGAAAGAGTACTTTCTAGTCCATGCATTAGTCATAATCTTTATTATTCATATGCATGCTTCTAGTAGTTGAGTTGTCATTTTCTATTCAGCCTATCTAGAGGCAAACCATTGTGTTTAATTTGTTCTCTTATCCATGCCTAAATAGGCATTTTACTTAAGAGAAAAATCTATGTTGTAAAAGTTGGCGTTTAGCCTTAAAAAGCACTTGTCGTGATGTAAAGGTTTATGTTTATCCTTGAAAACCATAGTGTTGAGTTTGTAAGGTTTGAGGTGATCCTAAACCTTGAATTGATTAGTGAAATCCGGTAGGGTTACCGGGAGTGGATGTAGGCAATTTGGGCGAACCACTATAATTGGTTGTGTTATGGTGATGTTTACCTTTCCTTTTATGATTGTTGACTTTATGTTTGAGTGTGAGATTGAATGATAGCTTGTAGTTGTCCTATGATTTTGAATGCTTAACTTAGATACTCTCTCTATTCTCAAGCTAATTTACCATCATCAAAGCATAAGTCACCTAAAAGCTCAAAATCTCAGAAGTGGTTTATAATTTTAGTAGCATCCTATTCATCCCCCCCCTCTAGGATTCGATCTTGGTCTTTCACATATGACTTCATTCATAAGTGGAAAGCAATGTCATACAAATGCTCTGATGTATTGCCACAAGCGTCGCTAGTCGACATCTGCCGAAACAACATGAGAGCTAGAATCCGCTCCATGATCATCGGCAACAAATAAAAAAACCTGGGAGAACTCCTGGAAGCTTCTATGGAAGCTGAAACGGTGATTAAAGACCTCAACAGTCAGAAATCATCAAGAAAAGAGCCAACCTCCATTGCAACCTCTAAACCAAAGAAGAAAGTGAAAGTCCTGGGGATCCTAACCCTAGAGGGGGGGTGAATAGGGTGATCTACACTTAATGACTAATTATGGCCAATTTTAACTTCTTTAGATTAACTAGTCACTTGTGATGATTAACAAACAATATGCGGAAGCTTAAATAAACAATCACCACATTGCAATCACCATAACACCATCATTTATAGTGGTTCGGCCTCAATGCCTACATCCACTACCGGCTTGTGTATCCAACACCCCACCGGATTTCCACTATTATGCTTTTCAAAAGGCTAAGCAATAACCTCTACAATATGCTTTCCAAGGATAAGCAATAACCTTACAACGATGTTTTTCTAGGCTAAACAACAACCCTTACAAGATGCTTTTCAATGGCTAAGCAATAACCTTACAACAATAGATTTTTCTCAAAGAAAGTGTCTTCACAAAACACTCTTATGAGATTACAATTTAGCTCAAATAAATTGCCTCTAAGATAGGCGGATATGAAAGTGAATAACAAACTCACACCAACACTAAGAATTACAAAGATGAATGCTAATGAAGTGTGTGTGTGAAAACTTCAATCAAGTTTAAAATTAAGCTCAATCTATTTTATGCTTAAAGCAATTCAAAAGTTTAATGCTCATAAAAAGATTTGATTGAAGTGTTATGCAAATCACATGTACACAAATACTAACTTGTAAATGATTTATGAAAATCAAGATATCACAAGTTGAATGTAAATGTTTAAGCCTAATCAAGTGATGCATGTGCTATGCTATGTTGTTTTCAAAAACAAAGGTTTAACTTAAGATTCAAATGAATGAAAACAACAAAGATGAGCACATGCATCACTTGATTAGGCTTAAACATTTACATTCAACTTGTGATATCTTGATTTTCATAAATCATTTACAAGTTAGTATTTGTGTACATGTGATTTGCATAACACTTCAATCAAATCTTTTTATGAGCATTAAACTTTTGAATTGCTTTAAGCATAAAATAGATTGAGCTTAATTTTAAACTTGATTGAAGTTTTCACACACACACTTCATTAGCATTCATCTTTGTAATTCTTAGTGTTGGTGTGAGTTTGTTATTCACTTTCATATCCGCCTATCTTAGAGGCAATTTATTTGAGCTAAATTGTAATCTCATAAGAGTGTTTTGTGAAGACACTTTCTTTGAGAAAAATCTATTGTTGTAAGGTTATTGCTTAGCCATTGAAAAGCATCTTGTAAGGGTTGTTGTTTAGCCTAGAAAAACATCGTTGTAAGGTTATTGCTTATCCTTGGAAAGCATATTGTAGAGGTTATTGCTTAGCCTTTTGAAAAGCATAATAGTGGAAATCCGGTGGGGTGTTGGATACACAAGCCGGTAGTGGATGTAGGCATTGAGGCCGAACCACTATAAATGATGGTGTTATGGTGATTGCAATGTGGTGATTGTTTATTTAAGCTTCCGCATATTGTTTGTTAATCATCACAAGTGACTAGTTAATCTAAAGAAGTTAAAATTGGCCATAATTAGTCATTAAGTGTAGATCACCCTATTCACCCCCCCTCTAGGGTTAGGATCCCCAGGACTTTCAATTGGAAGTGATGCATGTTCAATGTTGTTTTCAAAAATAAACTTGTTTAACTAAACTTAAAATAGATTGAAAACAACAAAGAGGATTCAAACAAGTTATAGAAACATGTTATTAAGGAAATCAAAGATTTTGACTAAACATGTTTAAGAAGTTTTCTAAAATAACCTTGATTTGAATCTAAGTGAAGAATCCAATAGAATCAAAGATTATAAGAAGAATGGATTCAACACATCATAGTTATCATGCTATTAAACATTTCCCAAAGATTTAAACAAAGCATATAACATATGATTAGTTTAAGCAAAGCTTACTTAGAGATTTAACTTCATTAATCCAAGCTTGAGCTTTACTAATGACCCTCTTGGTCTCTCTTAGTTCATCCCCTTTTCCTTGTCTCCAAACACCTCAAAGAAGGCTTGGAAGGTCTAAAAATGTTCAACACTTTTTCAAAGGGAATGAAGCCTTTTTATACACAGAAAACAGAGTTTCTGCGTGTCCCCGGTCGACCCCATGACAGGCCCGGTCGACCCCCATCCAAACGGTCAGAAAAATGACCGTTGGAGAGCCAAACGGCTCTCTGCCCAGTCGACCCGCAGTGTACTCGGTCGACCGGGATGTGTACCCGGTCGACCGGGTACACTGGTCCCTGGGCCACTTTTCCCATTTTGCATACTTTTGCAATTTTCAAAGATTTTTGATGTGGGACTTGTTGGGGCCATTAAATCAAGCTTGAAACATGATTTAAATCAATCTAAGTATTTTAAAATCATGAATCATAAAAAGCCACAAATCATTTGAAACTTTAAAACTTAGGCTAAGCTTGAATTTTGAAATTCCTTTTACAAAATCAATTGCATCCAAAATTAAAACCAAATCATGCATAAAACATGAGTTTTACCATATTTAAAAACAATGCATGGTTAAAATAAGATTTCAATGTTTTCTAAAATAATGCAAGTGTGAGAAATCAAATGATGATTAAAATGATATGCATCCATCAAATTGCAATACACAAAATTCCTAACAGAAAGAGGTCGTGCAGACCAAGTCAGCTCCTCAGCCACCAAAGAAAGCTGAAAACAAAGCTGCTGGTAAGAGACCTGAACTCTCAGATGCCTTCAAAGAACGAGTAGAGAAGAAATACCCGTTTGATGAAGATGTTGATGAAATCTTCGAGGCACTTATGGCGAACGGCAAGCTCACTTTGCCTGAACCCAAAAGATCGAGTGATGTTGGCAAAACCAATGATCCTCGGTACTGTCCATACCACCAGATGATCTCGCATCCTCTCAATCAATTCTTCGTTGTGAGAGAGAAAATAAACGAGATGTGGAAAAACAAAGTCATCACCATTGACAAAAACTATGGGTCTGCCTCCGTCAACATGGTGACATGTGGACAAACATCAAAATCACCGAAGAAGAAGATCACTACTTCCTTCAAGGTGATAAACACAATCCAAGTGTCCGAGGAGCTGGTTCCTTACCCGACACCAGACGGACAACCCATATGGGTACATCCCGATCTCCTAGAAGATGAAGATTGGGAGGTTGTGAAAAGAAAGCCTACAGCTCAACAGCGAAGGTAGGCTAGGAAACATCTCCTCAAGCTCAAACGGCAAGAGAAGACCCAGCCAAAATAAGAAGTCCCAGAAAAGGCAGAGGCTTCCTCTACCGCTTCACTGGAGGCAACAAAAACATCCATTCCAGAGACTTCAAAGGGGGTAAGAAAATTCACTCTCAGTGATTTCATGCCACCTCAATTCAAAGAAGCCACGCAAGGGGCATTATACTCTTGCAATTCGATAGTTGGATTCTCCATTGATGGATACGAGTCCAGCGACACCGATGATGGATTCAAATCCAACTACACCGATGAGTGGGAGGAGTCCCTTGAAACAGGAGAATATCTCTCCGATGAAGAATGGGTTCCTGAGACTCATCTTATGCCAGTAATCTGGTATAACCCCCTACAGCCGCAAGGATCCTGGTCTGATGATGATGAAGACCAAGAGGCTGTACAAGAAAATGTTGTTGAACCAGCACCCCTCATTGCTCTAGTGGAAATCAACAATGTTGAGCCACAAAGAGTTGATGAAAAAGAAGATTTGGCTCCCATGCCTAATCTTGAAGAATATGCAAGGATCTTATAGCGTCTCGCACTAGAACAAGAGCAAGACCGCGTCAACGATCTTCCTCGCAATCCAGAGCCGAAAGTCCCTGAAAACCATCAGGTACATCCTCCCTTAACTCCTGAAAATGGAGAAAATTGCTGGATAGACGATCCTCTTACATCCGAGGATGAGTCTAACTCCGATCAGGCAACGTCTCTTGTTAGAGCTTCCTGTAATGTGATAGTTCGGGATTATAAGTATTCCGAAGCATCGTCTGATGAGATCACTTACACTCCGACGACTCCTAGCAATGTATCTTCTGGAGCCACCTCATCTCATGTGACTTTTACTTAGACGACACCCTCTTAGGTTTCTTCTCTTGAGATTATGACTTTAAAGTTCACACCCTTCCTGACTGAAGAATTCCCAGCTATTGATGCTTGGGACGATGAATTGGTCAACGAAGAAGAAAGGTTGCTAGATGCTGTTCAGGACTTGTTCCCGAAAAATGCTCCGTGCAACACAATCACTGAGGATGACAACTCTGCTGCTGATACATCCTCAGCAAATGAAAAATGACAGCTTCTTGATCCTGAAGACAATCTTCCAAACAAAGACCCTTCTCAAGAAGCTCTCGAAGTTGGTAGAGGCACTCGCTCTGGCCGGGACTACCACAAAAATTACAACCAATCTTCCTTTACATATGTAAATCCTTCGGGAAAAGATATTGTAAGCGCCACTAGTGGCAACAATGATGAACATGCAGGCCCTAAGGAGGCTTTCAAGTATGACTTGATTGAACACTTCAAGCACATACCTGCACGTCTACACATCCTGGATTTATTGCGAATGTCTCCGCACACTCGTGATAATCTCATTTTAGAATTACAAAAGCTGAATGAAGATGTCAACAAACATGCCCCGCAAGTCCTCCAAATTGAAATGGATTACCGGGTTAAAAACTCAGAACGTTCCTCAAAGGGAGAAAAGAAGAAAACTGAGGGATCATGCATTGAATGCGTCTCGGTTCGAAAGGCGGCCAGTGCAACCATCGCCTTCACTAAGGATGATCTCCTACTTGGCGAAACAAGGCACAATCGACCCCTGTACTTCACAGGGTACATCAAGGTAATGCCTATGCACAGAGTTCAGATCGACCTAGGTTCTGCACTCAACCTCATCTCCACTTCGGCTCTCGAAGAGTTGGGCATCCCACCCAACAAGCCGAGCCACACATTTGAATCTATCTTTGTATATGATGGGAGTACTCAAATGCCTATCGGCAAAATCAGGTTCAAGTTGCAGATCGGTGATCTTATCTCTGAGGTCACTGTGTATGCAATAAAAACCCCTTCATGCTACAACATCCTTCTCGGACGCCCCTGGATCCATGAGAATGGTGTTGTCCCTTCAACTTTACATTAATGCATCAAGTTTGTTGGCGACGACGGCATGATACATCGAGTCTTTGTGGACAGAAAACCCTTCAAAGGTAAAGAAGTCCACTTCGTTGACTCACAGATGTATGGAGGTGAGAAAGAAGAAGAGGAGAAGCAAACAGCACCCTTTGCCGAAAATCTCCAGAAAGATAAAGGCAAGGCTCCTCAACATCACCGGAAGAAAACAAACCATCCGGTAAATCCGAAGAGTGCATTCAAACTCCCTTCATCATCTCCCTCAAACCTTCAAAGCCTTTGGTCATCACAACTAAAGTGAAGAACGCAAAGCAAAAGTCTGGGGGCAAATTTGTTGTCTCTTTCTTGTCTATCATGCAAGACACGGATTTGGATTTAGAGCCAGAAGACGAAACATCGTCAAGCCAAGCTGACACTCAGCAAGTTCAGCCTACTCTTACTCCAATGGAGACAACTTCTAACATAGAAGATCTTGCGTCAGCTTCCTTCGTTGTTCCAGCAACTTCAGCAAAGGAAAAGCCGATCTTCTTCGATAGATCGGATGCTTCTTCATCAAACTCCATGCTTGAACCTTTCCAAAATGAAGGTATGCCTCAACTATCCTTATATAGTTCTGTGGCACAAGCTATTATGAAGAAAATGGGCTATGACGCTCAAAACCCAGTCGGTTTGGGAGAAGGCCGCGGTATTCTCACGCCATTGGGGCCCGTCTTGACCAAAAGCCAACTGGAAGACTGCAGACTCTACGGCTATGTAGAAAAGTCTTCACACGGGCTAGGGTATGATCCCAACACTCCCCTGAGACAGTTGACACAAAGGCTTAAAAGTCAATTTACTGACCAAGCCTCAACATCTCGTATCCATGAAGACATCGATCTCCATGGATATCTCTTCGATGAGTCACCTGACAAAGATCCAGGAAGCTCGTCCAATTGGTGCGATTTCTCTGACAATGAAGGGGAATTGTCCGATGGCACAGACGTGTGGTCTTCTGACCCAGAAGAATCCTCGTCTCCAAAAGAAGGACCTTACTTCGACCCAGTTTCAATATGCGATTGGGATTATCTCATTGCAAACCTTGAGAAAATTGACGATCAAGAAGACCCGTGGAAAGGAACAAAACTTTGGTCTGGAAATGCCCTTGAAACCCCAGAAGGTTTTGTTGAGCTGGAAGCCTCTGAAAATATTTTGGAGGAACCACCTTCGAACCTTCCAACAGAAGATCCTGTTCAAAAGATAGACTTGGGAGTACCAGATAACCCACGTCCTGTATTCATAAGCAAGAATATAAAGGATGATGATTTACTCGAGTATAACGCCTTTCTTCATGAGTTCGTTGATTGCTTTGCATGGTCTTATGCTGAAATGCCTGGCTTAGACCCCAAAATAGCAGTCCACAAACTCAATCTTCAAGAAGACATCAAGCCTGTCAAACAGGGCCAAAGAAGATTCCGTCCAGATGTGATGGATAAAATTGAACAAGAAGTTCAAAAACTCAAAAGTGTCGGCTTCATCCGTGAGGAACAACATTCTGAATGGTTGGCCAACATTGTCCCCGTGACAAAGAAAAACGGGCAGATCAGGGTCTGTATTGACTATAGAGACCTGAATGGCGCATGCCCTAAAGATGAATTTCCTCTCCCCATACCAGACGTAATGATTGATAACACCTGTGGATTCGAGCAAATGACATTCATGGATGGTTTCTCTGGCTACAATCAGATAAAGATGCATCCTGAGGATGAAAAACAAACATCCTTTCGGACCCCATTTGGCGTGCATTGCTACACTGTCATGCCATTTGGTCTAAAAAATGCTGGTGCCACATATCAGAGGGCTATGATGAAAATATTCCAAGATATGCAGCACAAGACGGTTGAATGTTACGTTGATGACCTCGCCCTTAAAAGCAAAAGAAAAGAAGATCATCTCGAAAACTTTCGAGAAGTCTTCCTTTGACTTCGCAAGCACAAACTGTGAATGAATCCTTTGAAATGCTTCTTCAGCGTCTCGTCGGGTAAGTTCCTCGGATTCTTAGTTTGGAAAGCTGGAATAGAGCTTGACCCCATAAAAGTCAAAGCCATTCTAGAAATGCCCTCTACACTTGAGAGAACTCAAAGGGCTTCAAGGGAGATTGGCCTACATCAGACGGTTCATCTCCAATCTTTCGGGGAAATGCCATCCATTCTCCCGGTTGATGAAAAAAGGTGTAAACTTTGTATGGGATGCTGATTCTGAAGCTGCGTTCCAAGATATCAAGTCATACCTGACCAAACCTCCAGTGTTAGCTGCTCCTACCACTAGAAAACCATTCATCTTGTACACAAGAGCCCTTGATCACTCTCTGGGGCTCTACTTGCACAAGAAAATGATGAAAGAAAGGAAGCTGCTCTATACTACCTCAGCCGCATGCTAGTAGGTGCAGAGCATCGCTACTCTCCAGTCGAAAAAGAACGCCTTACAGTGATGTTCGTCGTACAAAAGCTGCGTCATTACTTACTTTCCAACACAGTCTACCTGGTCTCAAGGGTCAACCTCTTGAAGATCCTTGTCACAAAAGCAGGTTCTCTCAATGCCCGACTGGCAAAATGGTCCTTCCTTCTGTCACAATTCGATATTAGGTATGTACCGCAAAAGGCAATCAAAGGGCAAGCTCTAGCGGACTTCCTCGCAGAGCATCCATTGCCTAAAGATTCTCCACTCAGAGATGATCTCCCAGACAAACCAGTCTACAATGTGGAGACTTTCTCATAAAGTGCCTCTTGGGACATGTACTTTGATGGTGCAACCAGGACAAATGAAAAAAGACAGCTGATCTCGGGAGTTGGCATCCTCTTTGTTAGCCCCAACAAATACATGATTCCACACGCTTTCTCGCTGCTGCAACCATGCACAAACAATGCAGCTAAATATCAAGCTCCGATCCTAGGATTGGAACTTACCATCGAATCCGGTATCACCATGCTGGAAGTCTCTGGAGACTCTCAACTGATCGTCAACCAGATGAATCAAAAATTTGAAGTCAGGAAGCCTGATTTGCTGCCTTACTACAACAAGGCACAATCGCTTCTGCAAAAGTTTTACACCTGTCACATCACCCACATTCGTAGAGGTGAAAACATACGTGCAGATGCCCTGGCCAGACTTGCCGCATCTATGGCAATCCAGGAATGGGAAAACATGCAAATCACAGTGTGCGAAAGAAGAATCCTCCCTCCTCTTAACACACATCAAGCAGTTGTTGAATGCCACCAAGTGGTTGGAAGTCGGATTTCAATCCTTCAACCTTCAATCGGCGACTGGAGGGATCCGTTCATTGATTACACTATGTTTGGAATCCTACCTGAAGATCCAAAAGAATGGGTAAGCATCCAAAGGCGAACCCCAAGCTTTCATTTGGATATTCCTTCAAAAATCCTTTACAGGAAATCCTTCAACGGGGTACTTCTACGCTACTTGTCACAACAAGAGGCTGAAGAAACACTCAAAGAAGTTCATGCTGGTCTTTGTGGAGCTCATCAGGCTGGTCCCAAGCTCTATGATCAAATAAAAAGGTTAGGTTATTACTGGCCTACCATGGTAGCTGACGCAATGCAATTTGCTGAGCGCTGCCAACAATGCCAAGTTCATGGAGATTACATTCACATGCCTCCAGAATGGCTACATCCTACAGCAATTTCATGGCCTTTCAAAGCCTGGGGTATGGACATCATAGGTCATATTTCTCCCCCTTCAAGCAAAGGTCATCGCCGCTACGGATTATTTCTCCAAGTGGTCAGAAGCATTTGCCCTCAACAAAATGAAGACCTCATCAGTCCTTCAGTTCCTGTGCACCAACATCGTTTGTCATTTCGGCATACCCAGAAGATTCGTCCACGATAACGGACCACAATTCCGGGATCATCGATTCTACAGGTTCTGCGACAAATACAAAATCCAAAGCTGTCCTTCGACTCCATACAATCCGACAGCAAACGGATTAGCGGAAGCTTTCAACAAGACACTCTGCAAAATCCTCAAAAAATGGTCTCTAGTCACAAAAGAGACTGGAGCGACAAACTGTCTAAAGCTTTGTGGGCCTATCGAACCACCGTTCGAGGACCAACCCATTGCACACCATTCTCCTTGGTCTATGGATGCGAAGCTGTCGTACCCTTGGAAATACAAATTCCTTCCTTGAGGGTATCCTTGCAAAATGACATGACTCAAGAAAGCAATGTCAAATTGCGACTCCATGAGATGGACACTCTCGATGAGAGATGGCTCGAAGCTCGACAAAGCATTAAACTTTACCAAGCAGGCATGGCAGGATCTTTCGACAAAAAGGTCAAGCAACGCGCCTACAAAAAAAGATGACTTGGTTCTTACGATAAAAAGACCAATGGTCTTCGCTCACAAGTCCAAAGGTAAATTTAAGCCAAAATGGGAGGGACCCTACGTCATCGACAAAGTTTTCTCCAACGGCGCATACACACTCCTAAACATGGAGGGTGACAGATGTATATTGGCCATCAATGACAAGTTCTTAAAGCGATACTACCCTTGAAGACTTACCCAACTGGGTAAGAGCAATGCCTGTACGGTAAAACCGGTTTCCAGGTTTTCGCTCGCTAAACCCACTCTTTTTAGAATTTTCATATCAAATGTTGAAATTTCTAGAAATTTAAACAATGCTTACTTTCATCGTTTCATTGTTCAAAAATCCAAGTTTAGGAACCTTTCCCTAACTTGACCAAAATTTTCAACCCTTGAACCCAAAATTCATGGTTTGCAACAAAATCCGGATTCAGGGATTTCCACCCCGCCTTTTACCGCTAAAATGGTTTTAGGTCAAAACTTATGACCCTCATGTCTTTAAACAAAAAATGGTTTTTCAAAAACCGCGGGGAAGCGATGCTTAGTCGATACTCGCACAAATCGGAAGCATGTGAACCACGTTCGACACTTCCAAAATCGCAGGGAAGCGACATTTCGTCGATACTTGCAAAATCCAAAACTGTGGAGATGCAACATTTCAGTTGATATCCACAACCCAAATTTCAAAGGTTCGAAAAAACCTAAAAAACCAAGGAGACGCAACATTTCAGTTGATATCCATAACCCAAAGGTTCGAGAAAACCACAAATTTCAAAAAATCATGGGGAAGCGACATCAAGTCAGTACCCGCAAAACCAAAATTTTTGAAAAGCAAGGATGCGACATTCCATCGATACTTGCACCCAAATCCGCGAGGATGCGATATTCCATCGATACTCGTAACCGAATGAGCAAGGATGCGACATTCCATCGATACTTGCAAGACCATTCAGCAGGGAGGCGACTTTTAGTCGATACTTGCATTTTTGAAAACCAAAACTGGCTATAGATGCCACCAAAACAGGCTATAAATGCCACAAACCGGCTATCAATGCCAGAAACAGGCTATAAATACCACCAAAACCGGCTATCAATGCCACAAACCAAAAACTTGGCTTTCAAAAAACTCGGCTATCAATGCCACCAAAACCGGCTATAGATGCCACCAAAACCGGCTATCAATGCCACAAAACCGGCTTCCATGCCACAAACAAAATCTGGCTCCCCTGCTAAAATAATCAATTGACAAAAGATTTTCACAAAATGATAAACTTTTTATCAAATCCCAATTAGCAATTACTTTCATCACAATAAAGATTTAAGTGAGCGTAGGGAAAACAAAACAAAAAAAAGAAAAGAAAAGAAGAGTACCAAAAATACATGTGGTACCAAAAAAAGAAAGTGTTCACAAACACTACAAAAAAAAAGAGTACCAAAAAAAATATAACTTGGACCAAAAAAAAAAAGAGAAGGATAGTTTCTGCTACAAAAATCAGAAGCTCAGCCAAAGATGGTCTCCAGCCAAGATTTCAGCCCCTTAAGCAAACTTTTGGCCACAGCCGTTAGGGATTCCAGGGCACGCTTCTTCAGGAACTTGCCATGAGATGCTGGGGTGGGCTGTAACCCTTCTTTCACACCGGGAAGCTTATCCCGAGCAGTTCGCCATTGTTTGTCCTCATGAATTTACCTTTCAAGGACTCGATCAGCATCTGCAACCCGGCGAATCAGAGCACTCTCCCTGTCGCGAGCCTCTGTTATAGCAACCCACTTCGCAACGACTTGTGCCTTCAAATGCTCAAGACGTTTCTTGACCTCATCGACCTCCCTATCAAGGATTTTAAGGTCATGTGTCAACCCAATGATGGCTAGCTTTTCTAAGTTCTTCTCTCGGACTATCTGCCTCCTGCTTTGTGTAGCCTCATTCAGGTCAGACTTAGCCTTATCAGCAGGGTCCAGGAACATCTCCTTGAAGAACTGGTCGTCAGCAAAACCCATGGTCTCAAACCACTTGTCACCCAGTGCAATGATCCTATCAACGACCGCCCTGGCACCTGTGACATCTAGACCAACCTCTTCGGCATCACTGAGAATCTCCTACACATGCTGGATCATGCCAAATCCGATATCCAAGTGTCCAGAAAGGAGAGTCTCAATCCAAGAGCTCAGAACCCGTACCACCACCTTCTTTGCAAAAAGAAGAGATGGCCCAGCTGAAGACTCACCCAACTCTGTTGGTCGGCTGCTCTTGTCATCACCCGTTGGAAGAGTAATAAAAGAACTCTTTCCAGTTGGAGCTGCTCGGGGAGGAATCTCAGCACGAGATATCTCCTCAACAGTGTCAGAACTGGTCCCAGGAGTCTCTACCTCTGGATCAACCTCTGGCATTTCTTGCTCTGGTTCTGAAGGAAGCGACGGACTCTCCTCTGGCACTTCAAAACCTGCCAAAGAAACACAAAAAGGTATGAATATGATCCTGTTTGAAAATCATTATCAGGGTTATTACTGCAAAATACCTTCTTCGAAGGCTGGCGGAAGACTCTCTTCCTCCATGAACTCATCGGAAGCATTATCAACATTTGCATCCATCGATGGTTCAAAGTCATCAGAATCCTGTGGCAAGTCAGCTGACAAGAAAAATGTTAGCAAACCAAGTCACAGACAAAAAAAAAGGCATACCAGTTGGAGATTCTGGAATCACTCTAGAGTCCCTCGGTTCTTCTTCTGGTGTCGCGACCGGATCCGTCACCGCCTCATCGGTTGGAACCTCAGGCATCGCCAAGTCTTCCTCTACTGAAAAAAAAATGGAAAGCAGCAGGGGAGAAAACAAATCAAGACATGGAAAAATCCCATGAAAAGAAATGGAAAAAGAAAAAGGAAGAATCATTCCTTCGCTGACGGTCTTTTCTTCTCGGCTTCTCTTTTCCGGAGGCTCATCAGCATTCCCTGGCACCTCCTCATTGATAGTAAGAGGGACTTCTAAGTCAGGAGAGTCCTCATGTTGCCCCTTGCTGCGATGATGACCCCTCTTCCTCTTACTTCTGTGGGCTCGCTTCTTAGAAGAACCTGCCCCGCTGTCAGAGTCAGGTCTCCCACTTGACTCCTCACTGGATGGTCTACTCTTGCCAGTAGACTCCATGGAAGCTTGCCTCTACGCCACTTGCATCCAAGCATCAAGCTCAGCTTCCTCCTGTTCTAGCTGCTCTAAAGCCTCATCAAGTATTTCTCGAACAGCTTCAAAACCAATGACGCCCTGGTCACCGAGAAAGCCTATCTTGTGCTTCTCTCCAGAAAGGAAGGCCCAAACTTCATCTCGCCGGACCCCATCCGACTTTCCAAGGCCCTTTCCAGATGATAGCTTCACATTAAGCTCCTTCTTGGAAAGCCCCCGATATGCCGAAAAGCTCTCCGCGAACCACTTTGCAAAGCCGGCAGTCCGGGAAGTCGACAGCACAGGATAAGAGATCATGGCAGTAGTGTCTTCAGCACTATAGAAAGCCCATGTGTTTCTCCCATCCTGTAAACCTCCAAAGTGCTTCACCATGCTTGAAGGTGCTCCAACAACGCCTTGAGAAAAGCCCAACTATGTTGACACCAAAAGACTATGTCACTTTGCTTCTTCAAAATCCAGGAAGCTACATGAAGTCGCAGCCTGCCATAAATAGGTAATGCTACTTCCAAAAATCAAATCTTGTCAGAATCAAACAAAAACTGCAAGATCCTTCAAGACAACCAAAAGAGGAGTACACAAGAAGTTTCGGGCCATTTCAAAATCATTTGGCCTAACTTCGCTTATCCGACAGCTGAAAAGGAGCTCCCGGTGGCGAAAGCATCGGAGATACCAAATCTTCGATTAGAGCCGATGGATGGTCTCAAAATACATTCAAAAGGCTCCACGTCAAGTTCCGAGTCAAACCGACAACGTTTGACCCTGCATCAACCCTCGAATAGCTAAATCAAGCCTCTCGGCGGCGAGAACCACCGAGTCCATCACTCATCAGATAAAGCACATGGACGGCTTCAAAATGCTTACAAAGGGCTACACGTCAAATTTCAGGTCATTTCGACAACATTTGACCAGACTTTGACGCTCGGAAGCCAAATCAGGCCTCTCGGCGGTGAAGCTCCCCGGGACCATGGTTTCCTAGACAGAGCCTATGGATCATCTTAAAATGACTCCAATAGGCTCCCTGTCAAATTTCAAGTCAATCAGACATCGGTTGACCACACATCAAGCCACGACATCTTCATCGCGGCAAAAATAAGTATACTGGTGATAGGACCCCAAACGGCTTCAAAACTCAAACAAAAGCCTATGGTTGGTCTTATTTATTGCTCAGGAGGCTTCACCCCAAATTTCAGGTCATTCCGACATCGTTTGGCCCAGTTTCAGATTCTGACGAAAAATCGGCAGCACTGCGCAGCAAAGTCTTCGGCTTTCCCGGAAAATTAGGAAACTTTGCAAACCAAAATGCAAGGATTCTCATCAGGTTTCCTACAGGGAAATCAGGCCAATAAATGAACAAAAATGTCAAATAAAAATACAGAAGAAACAAGAATAAAAAAGCACAAAAAACGGACATAAAACGGGACAAAAGGGGGGAAACCCCCCCCCCCAGGGTCGCAGACCCCTGCGATCCTGGCCTAGGGTCGCCGGGAGGGCCCCGGAAGCCCCGTTTTTCTTCATTTTTTGTGATTCGAAGCGTCCGACCCCTGGGATTTTCCAAAATTCATACTTTTGAGACACCAAATCCTTTGACATCCGTCAAAATCGCGGGTCAATCATCAAGAGTATCAAAATCAACATTGATCGCCAACCGGTCAACCAAAGAAAATGTGCTTTCTACCCGACCGATCGAGAAATCGACAGGACAGATGGCACCGACCCGCTGTTGGCAACCAATACCTGAAGTTACATGGTCATCCGATGTCGATCTACATGAAGATCTATCCATGATCATCGCCACAAGAATCCCAAAAGACGCGGCACGGCCCGCGACTCTTCAACTGCTCGGCGACCACTTAATGCGATTAATTGACTAGCTTTATTACAGTCATTAATCCATTTATGTGGACGGCCCAATCAAAAGCAAGCATCCGGGAGTCAAGAGATTCATGACATTTAGAACATGAAACTCCTCCCATCATGGCGATTAAAGGCGATTAAATGCCCTCAATCTCCTCCGGCCAATTAGAAGCCAAGAAAAAGGAGTTACAAAATAAAGGAATTAAATCCTGTAACTCCTCCCATTATGTGGCTTAATGACAATAAAAGCCCATAAGCTCTCCTAAATGGCTACCAAGAGCCTATAAATAGGAGAGCACTCCAAAGGAATCCAGATCGGAAAAAATAAGACAGATACCAGATCAGAAAAAAGCACAGAAATCCAAAGAAAGAAAGAGAGAAAACTCTGCGGAAGTTCTACACCGACCACCGCTACAAGGTGACAAAAGTCCCTTGGGGGGTACCCCCCCCCCAAGGTCCTTGCCTTCTCCTTCTGCCTCCAATGGCTTAGACATGGCTTTTCAGCCCGTCTACTTTATTTCTTATTGGACATAGGACCTCCTTTGGTCTTTGTTCTCTAAAAACCTGAGGTTACTGCCAAGCCAAGCGAATCAAGAGCATCCTCTGTTCTCATCTACATGGATGATGGCGAAGCGCACATATGGCTTGCGAGCGTCAATCTGAACGAGTCCCCCACAATCTCCTGAGAAGTTAGATCCTCCTTTTCTTGCTTTTCATTGTAGTTTGTATTTTTCCAAAAGAGACAAAAATCACAACTCTTGTCTTTCATTATTGATAAGAATTGTAAATCGGTTATAAATGCCAAGATCGGCTACAAACGCCAAAAATCGGCTATAAATGCCAAAATCGGCTATAAACACAAAAAAAAATCGCCTTTCACGGCAAATCAAGAAAAGGTCTCTTTTCTTAAATATATGCGCAATGGAAAACTTGAAAGAAGTTGATTTCCTTTTTACTTGCGAAGGTCGATCTCCAAATCACCACTTGTAATTCCAAGTAAAATAGAAAATCTGGCACACCCACACAAAAGAAATGTTGATGCACGCCTCTGCCCCTCGGTTACAAAAGGGTCAGACCCAAACAGACTCCCACGTCCGCCGACCTCGATAGAACCGAGCATGAAGCACTGTTCCATCAAGCTGGCACACCCGGTGGGACTCGTTCATTTGAGAACACGATGCTGGAAATGAAATATTTGCATATCATATCTTTTGCTCTATGCTCATATATCTTTTCTCGATTCCTTGGCAACTTTCTAATTGGTGGCCTATGTTGAATTCCGCATCTAAAAAAAATGAGATGAGATGTTTTGGAAATTTCTATTTCTTTGAGTTTATTTCCACTCTTTCTCATTTCGAAAAAAAGAAAAAAAATCAAAAAATCAGATTTCTTAGTTTGGATTCTAAATTGAGAAACTTTGATCCTTTCCGTTTCGTCTCTGTGCTCGCGGAAATCGTTGAGCCGGTTCGAATTGTGGAAATGGCCATTGTTTTTCTTCGATGAGTTCATTAGAAATTAGAAAAAAAATTAAAAAAATCAGATTTCTTAGTTTGGATTCAAAATTGAGAAACTTTGATCCTTTCCGTTTCGTCTCTGTGCTCGCGGAAATCGTTGAGCCGGTTCGAATTGTCGAAATGGCCATTGTTTTTCTTCGATGAGTTCAATAGAAATTAGAAAAAAAATAAAAAAAATCCGATTTCTTAGTTTGGGTTCAAAATTGAGAAACTTTGATCCTTTCCGTTTCGTCTTTGTGCTCGCGGAAATCGTTGAGCCGGTTCGAATTGTGGATGTAACATCCCGTCCCTTAACCCATCGTTAATTTTAATTAATTGTTTGATTAGTTAGTAAGTTTGCTTAGAGTCTTAGCAAGTCGGGTTTATCGTATGGATCACGCGTACGAAGTCTCGCGCGAGTCCGAGATCGTTTGGGTACAGTAAGGGGGTGGTTTGCAATTTGGGGAGTTTTCAGGGGTTTTATCAACATTATGAGTTTTTGTGAATTTGGGTGCATCGGATAGATCGGGTCATTTCATGAACATTTGCCTTCAGTCGCGTTGCAATCCGATGTGTCTAAGAACCTCAAATTAGCAATAAGGATCAAACCCATATTTTTCCATACTTATCTTATTCTAACCACTCATTCACTCATCTCTATTATATACTACACTTCACCATCTGGATAACTCATTCCTACACCTATCACCATTCCTTCACTATTCACTTCTTCTTCTTCATCACTACCTCTTCACTGCCGACACCTTCCCGGAGCTCCGTCATCGCCGGTGAAGCTTCCAATCATCTTCCCCAAGCTTCTATGATCATTAATATCCCCTTTTCTAAGCCTTTCATCCACCAACAACTCTAAGGTAGGTTCTCAAGACTTGTAGACTTAGTGAGACCTCTTCATTTTGGTTAGAAATGATTTAAGAAGACTCACCTCAACCTTTGACATGCATTTGTAGGAGTGATTTGGGTTTGAGAGTTGATTTCTTCACCTTTGAGCTTAAAAGAGATTTTCCCCAAATTTCTCTTGGATTTTCATTTAGCTCTTCATCAAGGCAAGTAATTTATCTATTATGTCTGATATGTTTGTTTCTCCTTTGATTCGATGATTAATTGATGATTTAGATGACCTTTGCTCAATTGAAGATTTAGATTTGAAAACATGATAATTATGTGTGTTTAATTAATGAATTGGATTATGAAATTGATGACTTGATTAGATAGACAAATAGAATTAGAATGGATTGGTTTTTATACTTGATTTGATCATATATCAGGTTCAGAGAAGAAAGGAATGGAATTGGACCCAATCCACTGCATTAACAGAACCTGAAATCTGTCTCCGCAGTGTATGGGGTCGACCGAAACAAGGGGTAGGTCGACCGAAGACACATGGACAGGTTCGTGGAAGCCTGACCATTTTTACTGTTCACAATTTCTGCACACTAATGCAGGTCGACCCGGGCTGTACTAGGTCGACCGGGACAACTATTGAGGACCTTTTGAAGGACTCTTTTGACCTCTTTTTCTATTGGACTTGTATGGAACCTTGGCTACCTTTTTGGACTCATTTGACTATGTATGAGGAGTGTTTTGAGCAGAAGATTCCTCATGGTTATTCCGGTTGCATTGGAATCCATTTTTATTCAATCTTGAACGGTACGGGACAACGGGATACTCTCTCTAAATCTATGCACGAAGATTATTCATCTGAGTATCCTGAACCTTAATCCTTTCATTGACTGAGTAGGAATGTATGATGCTTCGGGATTAACATTTGTACTTAGGATTGGATTGTCTATCGTTTATGATTCCGATTAGTACTGTCTGGTACTGTCTACATGTGATGTACATGTTCATTAGCTTCATTTGTTTTGTTTTGTTTGGGATCAAATGATGAACTTAGATGATGAATTAGGATCCCTTTTGAAGTTTCGTTTTGTTCTGAAGTTTGATGTAAGTGTTGTGACTAGACGGCTTTGATTGTAAAGCTTGTTGAGAACTACTTATGATGATAATGTTTGGAAGAAGTTTTGAAGAAGTTTGAAGTTTGTTTGTTTGTTAGTTTTGATTTGATGATGGAAAAGTAGTTTCTCTATGTGATTGACGAATCTTGTTCACACAAGAAAGTCTAGTCCCTCACTTTTGTTTGTATAGGACTCTTGTGTCAGGCATCACTTAGCTGTAAACGCCCAACACACTTGGGGCACCATTTGTGTGAGGACTTTGGATTGAACGTCTGCGCAGTACGACTTTTTATTTTTAGATGGATGTACACCATCATCTGATACCCGTTCTGTCTGAATAAGTCTGTCTGGAATTTGTTTTTTTTTTTATTTTAAGGGTATCATTCTGTCTGCTTGCCGGGGTTTTAACCCGTGCCACTCTACCACGAACTCTAAGTTGAGTATTGAGGGTCATGTGAAACTATCCATGGTGCATTAGCTTTTGTGATTTGCCTATTTGTTAGATGTCTTATTAGTCTGTTTATGATTCAAATGCTATGCATTATTACTTCTGAATGCTATGCATTTCTACTGATTTTGTTTATCATAATGTGTAAATCTGATTCGTCCTACATTATTTGCCGACCGTCGTGTCTGATGATATTACTCTTGGTGCATAGGTACCGAGCCTTACTTTTACGCAGAGGAGGAAACGATGGAGGAAGTTCAGGCAGATCAGCCTAATGACTCCGTAGAGTATAGTACGGACGGCATTGTCTAGCCGTGACGACCCCGTACATGAGTGCCTTAATGTTATATCTGTTTAGTTTTATCTTTTTGGTTCTTTTATCTTTTGTTATAATTAATACTTTTGTTAACAGTCTCAGACTTGAACTCTAGTTATAGTATTCAGTATTTGCTCAAACTATACTCTTTTAAGATACCATTTGTAATTATAAGCTTCCGCTATTTGTTATATGTATTTGAGAAAATGTTTATCCCTCACAGCGGTCTTCGATCCAATTGGGACATGATTGGGGCTAAGTTATATTTAATTAAGTTTGAAAAGAAATTTTTTTTAATTAGCCCTAATCTCACGCATAACCCCGGTTTACATTTTAGGGGCGTGACAAGTTGGTATCAGAGCATTACTGTTTCTAGATTTAAAATTAGTAGAAACTAAGACGTGTGAGGATTGGTTTTCTTTTGGGTATTTTAGGTTTTGTAGATTGTATAGTTTGATTGTTAGATTGAGTCCCATAGGACTAATGTTTCTTATGTTTCAGAATGGCTGGCCGTAATTTGCGCTCCAATAGTAGTGGTAAACCAGATAGCAGTAATGCCAATGCTAGTGCTAGTGACTCTTTTGAGGACAAATTTAACAAACTCATGCAAGCAATTGTGACTTCACAAGAAGCACAAACTTTGAATCAGACTCAACAGAAAGAGAATCAGATAAAACAGCAGGACGATCAGGCTACTTTCCAGGCACAGATGCTTCAAGTTTTACAAAGGCCAACACCACCAGCTCAGGTAGTAATGCCAGCTCGAGTTACAGATCCGAATGATATGTATGATAAGTTCAAGAAGAGAAACCCACCAGTCTTTTATGGAAACGAAGATCCCCTCGATGCAGATGAATGGATAGTACAGATGGAAAATATTTTTCATGTTTTTCAGTGTACAGGTCAGGAACAAGTACAGTTATCAGCCTATATGTTCAGGGGTGTACCAGAGATATGGTGGAAATCAGTAAAGACACCTTATGATACAATCGATGATGCCAATGCTTGGGAAGCATTTCAGAAAGAATTTCGTACCAAATACATTCCACCACATATCCAAGCTCAGAAAATTGTGGAGTTTGAAACCCTATTACAAGGAGAAGATACCATTCAGACCTATGAGCAGCGATTCACTAACCTGTCTAGGTTTGCACCAGCCTTAGTACTGGACTGAAGAAGATAAAATTATGAGATTTGTTCGGGGATTGAGGCCTGACATTAAGATGGAGGTAACATCGGTTGTATTGCCTACTTTTGAGGAAAATCTGAAACGTGCATATTGGGTTGAAGAGTCTATCCGGCAAAAAATTATTTATAACCAGCAGCTTCAACAGGCACAGAATATGTTTAGGAGTCAAAGTTTAGGTCAGTATCAGCAGCAACGTCCACAACAACCGTATCAGCACCAGCGTCCACAGCAGCAATACCAGCAGCAAGCTAAGAAACTTAAGGTAGGTCCAACAATAGGAATTCGTTGTGATAATTGTCATAAGAATCACTCGACAGCAGCAGTGTAGATGGGTTACAGGAGGTTGCTTTGAGTGTGGTTTGATGGGTCATCAGATTAAGGATTGCCCGAAAAAGACGGACAAGGTGTGAGGAATGCAGCTCCTATTCGACCACCATTAGCAGCACAGCCTTGGAGGCAAGCACAGCAGCAACAACAGCTTAGACTTCCGGCACCACCATAAGGCAGGGGACATCAGAGGCCTCAGGGACAACAGTAGACCTCAGGGTCAACAATACAGACAGCAGGGACAGCAGATACCTCATCAGCGTGGCAAACTTTTTGCCTTGGATCAGCAGGAAGGCGAGGAAGTTGGAGGAGTTGTGGAAGGTACACTCTTTATTTCAGATGTACCTGCTAGAGTCTTATTTGATTCTGGTTCCACACACTCTTTTGTTTCACCTATCTTTGCTGCATGCTTGGTAGGAGATATAGCTCCATTGCATTATATTCTCTTGGTCAGTACTCCCTTAGGGAAAATTGTGCAGCGTGAATCCTATTATCCAGCATGTAAAGTGCAAGTGGAGAACTTTGTTCTATCTACAAACTTAATAATTCTAGGGATGAAAGATTTTGATGTGATTTTGGGTATGGATTGGTTATCCACCTATAGAGCAGTGATGGATTGCTTTAAGAAGACAATCAGATTGCAAGTGTTGGCAGACAATGTGGAGATTGTTGGAGAGCGGAGACCCATGTCCACTAGAATAATTTCCGCCTTGAAGGCAGATAGATTGATTAAGAGTGGTTGTGAGGGTTATATGGCATTTATCGCGGAGGACAAATTATCCAAAGTGGTGGAAGATATTCCAGTTGTGTGTGAATTCCCAGATGTCTTTCCAGAAGAAATACCTGGATTACCACTGGTTCGAGAAATTGATTTCACGATTGAGCTTGTGCCAGGGACGGCACCGATATCAAAAGCTCCTTACCGTATGGCTCCAGCAGAGTTAAGAGAGCTGAAAGCTCAGTTGCAAGATCTCTTGGACAAGGGATTTGTGAGACCGAGTGTATCACCATGGGGTGCACCAGTGTTGTTTGTGAAGAAAAAGGATGGTACAATGCGTATGTGCATAGATTACAGGCAGCTGAATCAGGTTACGATCAAGAACAAGTACCCTTTACCAAGGATAGACGAGTTATTTGATCAATTGCAAGGTGCACAGTACTTCTCGAAGATAGACTTGAGATCAGGCTACCATCAGATTCGTGTCAGGGAGCAGGATGTACAAAAGACAGCCTTCAGGACCAGATACGGACATTATGAATTCTTGGTTATGCCATTTGGACTGACCAACGCACCGGGAGTATTCATGGCTTTGATGAACAGGATCTTCGCACCATACTTAGATCGGTTCACAGTCATTTTCATAGACGATGTTCTAGTCTATTCGAAGTCAAGAGATGAACATGCAGATCATTTAAGGAGTTCATTGCAAATTTTGAGAGAAAATCAACTTTATGCCAAGCTGAGTAAGTGTGAATTTTGGCTTGAACAAGTGTCATTTTTGGGACATATCATCTCCAAAGAAGGTTTATCAGTAGATCCAGCGAAGATTGAGGCAGTAGTCAATTGGCAGAGTCCGAAGTCAGTGTCAGATATCAGAAGTTTTCTGGGTTTGGCAGGATATTACAGAAGATTTGTGAAGGGATTCTCCAGTATAGCAGCCCCATTGACCAAATTGACAAGGAAAGATGTTCCGTTTGTGTGGTCAGAGAAATGTGAAGAGAATTTTCAGGAGTTGAAGACCAGATTGACTACAGCTCCTATCCTTACCTTACCTACGGGAAATGGAGGGTTTGTGATTTTTACTGATGCTTCAGGCATTGGATTGGGATGCGTTCTTATGCAGGAAGGGAAAGTAGTGGCTTATCGGTTCCAGACAGTTGAAAGAGCATGAAAAGAAATACGCTACCCATGATTTAGAACTTGCAGCAGTAGTAATGGCACTTAAAATGTGGAGACACTACCTGTATGGAGAGAAATTCGAGGTTCACTCGGATCACAGGAGTCTTCAGTACCTGTTTGGACAGAAGGATCTTAACATGAGGCATACTAGATGGATGGAGTACATCAAGGACTACGATTTTTCGATAAAGTATTATCCCGGGAAAGCTAATGTAGTAGCAGATTCACTGAGCAGGAAGACGGCGAATACCGGATATTTACAGACAGAGTGGTTTTTGACAGAATTATTCAGAGATATGACTGTAGAATTTCAGCCTCAGACTGAGAGAATTATGGTTGCCAACATGCTTACTTGGGAACCAGAGATTCTTAGTAGAATCAAGGACAGTCAGAGAGAGGATCCAGAGTTAGTCAGAATCATAGACAACATAGCAGACAGAACAGAATTCAGACTCATAAATGGAGTGTTGTATTGCCAGGACAGATTATGTGTACTGGGTGTTCATGATTTGAGAAACGAGATTATGGTTGAGGCACACCATTCTCGTTATGCTATTCACCCTGGGAGCACCAAAATGTATCAGAACTTGAGGAGTTTTTACTCGTGGAATAACATGAAGAAGGACATTGCAGAATTTGTCTCGAGATGTCTAGTGTGTCAGCAAGTGAAGGTTGAACATCAAAAACCTCCAGGTTTACTTCAACCCTTGAAGATACCAGAATGGAAGTGGGAGCACATTACCATGGACTTTGTGTCAGGATTACCACCCACGAGAGACAGTGATAGTATCTGGGTGATTGTTGACAGACTCACCAAGTCAGCACACTTCATTCCGATGAGAATGAAAGGATCTATGGATGTTTTGGCAAACAAGTACATCGAGAGCATCGTTAGATTGCATGGAATTCCAGATTCCATTGTTTCAGACAGAGACATGAGGTTTGTGGGCAGATTTTGGGTTAGTTTGCAAGCAGCTTTAGGCACTACCTTGAATTTCAGTACTGCATATCATCCGCAGACTGATGGACAGACTGAGAGGACCAATCAGACTATGGAGGATATGTTGCGGGCTTGTGTTCTCGATTTCGGAAAAGACTGGGAGAAGAGTCTTCCTTTGTGTGAGTTCGCCTACAACAATAGTTATCATTCCAGTATCGGGATGGCACCGTTCGAGGCACTGTATGGACGAAAGTGCAAGACTCCTATTTGTTGGGAAGAAATTGGTGTTCGGAGTTTTCATGGACCTTCGATCGTCAGTGATACCAGTGAGAAAGTGAAACAAATCATTGACAGACTGAAGATTTCAAGAGATCGACAGAAGAGCTACGCAGACCCGAAAAGAAGAGATTTGCAATTCCAGGTTGGAAATAAAGTGTTTCTCAAGGTTTCACCAACTAGAGGAACTATGAGATTCGGTCAGAAAGGGAAATTGGCTCGGAGATACATAGGACCGTTTGAGATTGATATGCGCGTTGGTGAAGTAGCATACCGATTGATACTACCAGCAGAGTTAGCAGGAGTTCACAAGGTTTTTCATATCTCTATGCTAAGGAAGTACATTCTAGACCCTTCACATGCATTACATCATGAGACTTTGGATGTACAGCCAGACGTCACATTTGTGGAGAAACCGAAGAAGATCATTGATACAAAGGAACATGTTTTAAGGAATAGGACTATTCATTGGGTCAAAGTACAGTGGGAGCACCACAGTCCGAGCGAAGCAACTTGGGAACTCAGAGTTCAGATTCAGGAGAAATATCCACAGTTATTGACAGAAGTACAATGATTACCAGAAAGTGTGTTAGTGATTTGGAGGACCAAATATCCTAAGGGGGGAGTATGTAACATCCTGTCCCTTAACCCATCATTAATTTTAATTAATTGTTTGATTAGTTAGTAAGTTTGCTTAGAGTCTTAGAAAGTCGGGTTTATCGTATGGATCACGCGTACGAAGTCTCGCGCGAGTCCGAGATCGTTTGGGTATAGTAAGGGGGTGGTTTGCAATTTGGGGAGTTTTCAGGGGTTTTATCAAAATTATGAGTTTTTGTGAATTTGGGTGCATCGGATAGATCGGGTCATTTCATGAACATTTGCCTTCAGTCGCATTGCAATCCGACGTGTCTAAGAACCTCAAATTAGCAATAAGGATCAAACCCATATTTTTCCATACTTATCTTATTCTAACCACTCATTCACTCATCTCTATTATATACTACACTTCACCATCTGGATAACTCATTCCTACACCTATCACCATTCCTTCACTATTCACTTCTTCTTCTTCATCACTACCTCTTCACTGCCGACACCTTCCCGGAGCTCCGTCATCGCCGGTGAAGCTTCCAATCATCTTCCCCAAGCTTCTATGATCATTAATATCCCCTTTTCTAAGCCTTTCATCCACCAACAACTCTAAGGTAGGTTCTCAAGACTTGTAGACTTAGTGAGACCTCTTCCTTTTGGTTAGAAATGATTTAAGAAGACTCACCTCAACCTTTGACATGCATTTGTAGGAGTGATTTGGGTTTGAGAGTTGATTTCTTCACCTTTGAGCTTAAAAGAGATTTTCCCCAAATTTCTCTTGGATTTTCATTTAGCTCTTCATCAAGGCAAGTAATTTATATATTATGTCTGATATGTTTGTTTCTCCTTTGATTCGATGATTAATTGATGATTTAGATGACCTTTGCTCAATTGAAGATTTAGATTTGAAAACATGATAATTATGTGTGTTTAATTAATGAATTGGATTATGAAATTGATGACTTGATTAGATAGACAAATAGAATTAGAATGGATTGGTTTTATACTTGATTTGATCATATATCAGGTTCAGAGAAGAAAGGAATGGAATTGGACCCAATCCACTGCATTAACAGAAACTGAAATCTGTTTCCGCAGTGTATGGGGTCGACCGAAACAAGGGGTAGGTCGACCGAAGACACATGGACAGGTTCGTGGAAGCCTGACCATTTTTACTGTTCACAATTTCTGCACACTAATGCAGGTCGACCCGGGCTGTACTAGGTCGACCGGGACAACTATTGAGGACCTTTTGAAGGACTCTTTTGACCTCTTTTTCTATTGGACTTGTATGGAACCTTGGCTACCTTTTTGGACTCATTTGACTATGTATGAGGAGTGTTTTGAGCAGAAGATTCCTCATGGTTATTCCGGTTGCATTGGAATCCATTTTTATTCAATCTTGAACGGTACGGGACAACGGGATACTCTCTCTAAATCTATGCACGAAGATTATTCATCTGAGTATCCTGAACCTTAATCCTTTCATTGACTGAGTAGGAATGTATGATGCTTCGGGATTAACATTTGTACATAGGATTGGATTGTCTATCGTTTATGATTCCGAATAGTACTGTCTGGTACTGTCTACATGTGATGTACATGTTCATTAGCTTCGTTTGTTTTGTTTTGTTTGGGATCAAATGATGAACTTAGATGATGAATTAGGATCCCTTTTGATATTTCGTTTTGTTCTGAAGTTTGATGTAAGTGTTGTGACTAGACGGCTTTGATTGTAAAGCTTGTTGAGAACTACTTATGATGATAATGTTTTGAAGAAGTTTTGAAGAAGTTTGAAGTTTGTTTGTTTGTTAGTTTTGATTTGATGATGGAAAAATAGTTTCTCTATGATGATTGACGAATCTTGTTCACACAAGAAAGTCTAGTCCCTCACTATTGTTTGTATAGGACTCTTGTGTCAGGCATCACTTAGCTGTAAACGCCCAACACACTTGGGGCACCATTTGTGTGAGGACTTTGGATTGAACGTCTGCGCAGTACGACTTTTTATTTTTAGATGGATGTACACAATCATCTGATACCCGTTCTGTCTGAATAAGTCTGTCTGGAATTTGTTTTGTTTTTATTTTAAGGGTATCATTCTGTGTGCTTGCCGGGGTTTTAACCCGTGCCACTCTACCACGAACTCTAAGTTGAGTATGGAGGGTCATGTGAAACTATCCGTGGTGCATTAGCTTTTGTGATTTGCCTATTTGTTAGATGTCTTATTAGTCTGTTTATGATTCAAATGCTATGCATTATTACTTCTGAATGCTATGCATTTCTACTGATTTTGTTTATCGTATTGTCTAAATCTGATTCGTCCTGCATATCTATTGATGTCTTATATACATTATTTGCCGACCGTCGTGTCTGATGATATTACTCTTGGTGCATAGGTACCGAGCCTTACTTTTACGCAGAGGAGGAAACGATGGAGGAAGTTCAGGCAGATCAGCCTAATGACTCTGTAGAGTATAGTACGGACGGCATTGTCTAGCCGTGACGACCCCGTACACGAGTGCCTTAATGTTATATCTGTTTAGTTTTATCTTTTTGGTTCTTTTATCTTTTGTTATAATTAATACTTTTGTTAACAGTCTCAAACTTGAACTCTAGTTATAGTATTCGGTATTTCCTCAAACTATACTCTTTTAAGATACCATTTGTAATTATAAGCTTCCGCTATTGTTATATGTATTTGAGGAAATGTTTACCCCTCACAGCGGTCTTCGATCCAATTGGGACATGATTGGGGCTAAGTTATATTTAATTAAGTTTGAAAAGAAATCTTTTTTAATTAGCCCTAATCTCACGCATAACCCCGGTTTACATTTTGGGGGCGTGACAGTGGAAATGGCCATTGTTTTTCTTCGATGAGTTCATTAGAAATTAGAAAAAAAAAATTTCTCATTTTGGATTCAAAATTGAGAAACTTTGATCCTTTCCTTTCGTTCGTGTGCTCGCATAAATTGTTGAGCATGTTCGAATTAGAATTTGGGCCATCGTTTCTCTTCGATGAGTTCATTAAATATAAAAAAAACAAATAAATATAAACAAAAAAATGACATAGACCACTAAGGTTAAACCAACTGCGTTCTTTGATCACGGTTGATTCAAGAAAAGCCTTGTCCAGAGTGTGGAGACAGCTTGACTGTTCTAGGCAAGGGTCCTCCAAACATGTTCATTAAGCAATCCTACCCTTACCTGGGGGCAATTCTATCAATCGAGATTTCATAAGACCGGGTTAGGAGGCGTATGTGTACTCTCTCGTCTTTTAAATAAAAAAAAATTTTCAAAATAAAAAAAGAATTTAAAAAAAAAATTTTTAAAAAAAAAATTTAATAAAAAATAAAAATAAAAAATTTTCAAAAAATATCTTAAAAAATTAAATAAAAAATAAAAAAAAAGATCTTTAAAAAAAAGACTTTTTTTTTAAAAAAAATCTTTTCAAAAAAAAAAAAACTTCCGCCATTTTGGGTTCAGATTGGAGAAATTTTGGTCTCCTCCTTTCTAAGCGCTGGCGCTCGCGGAAATCGCTAAGCCCGTGTTCAGATTGGAATGCCTTTTGCTCTCTTTGATGAACCCGATCTTGGAATTTCAAAAAAAAAACTCGTCATTTTTTTATTTAGATCCGAGAAATTATGGTTCATTTCCTTCTGAGTACTGGCACTCGCGGAAATCGCTGAGACCATATTTGGATCGGAATACCATCTGCTCTCTTTGATGAATCCAATCTTGACCTTTCAAAACCGAGAATCCCATCTCATGGATGCGGTCTCAAAACATTTGTGTCTAGCGGTACTAGTACGCCCTTTCAGGGTCTACTGTATTCGCGACCGGCACATTTGTAACTCCAACTTTATATTCTTCTTATATCGAGCAAGCTTTGTTTCTCGATAAGTCGAATTTAAGTTCATAATAGCTTCTAGCAGTCACTAGGACGCTCATTCTGAGCTTACCATAC
This sequence comes from Litsea cubeba, assembly GCA_012931725.1. Lineage (NCBI taxonomy): Eukaryota > Viridiplantae > Streptophyta > Magnoliopsida > Laurales > Lauraceae > Litsea > Litsea cubeba. The sequence goes on along the minus strand of CM022947.1, from coordinate 48,706,473 downwards.
CTGCGATCAGAACAATTGTACCCTCTATGGTGTTCTGCGTTCTTCGTATTGCTTGGGTCATCTCCCTCGAGCAATTTGAAAAGACAAAACCATAGAACTTCCCATTTATGATCATAATATTCTTGTGATTACTAATGGATGTGGTCTTGTGTCAGAAACTTTTTGAAAACTAACAATGGCAGCTTCATTAACCATTACCTTCGATGAGAACAAGCACCAGCTCATGCTTCAACAAAAGCAAACAACGTGCACCTACAAGCGCCCCATCAGCTGCCGAAGTGTCAACTACCTCGGCAACTCTTTGAACTCTAGGTCGACCTCGACTCCCCGGACTATTGTCTTTGGGACGTTGGGACCATTCCCACTTCGCGAGGAACAAACTGCTCCTTCCAAGAAGCAGAAGCTCGCCTCTCAACGTGTCACTACCGTGACACCAAAGGCGAGCACCAGAAGGCCCGAAGCCCGTGGCACCCCCACGAAGCCTCAACCAGCAAACGACCAGATCTATCCCAAGACTTGGTCCCCAAGACCTTCACCAAGACAAAGAAGGTCGCAAACATCCACCAATCCAGCATTCCTGGCCCCACTCAAGGAGAACTAGTTCTGCCCTCTTGCTTACATGAAAGAGGAGAGACCCATCTCCAACCTGACTCGCAAGTCAACCCAGCATGAGCCGGCTTGTTCCTACAAGCCCAAAATCAAGTCATGCATCACAAGGCCTCTGCAGACATCTGCTAAGGCCTACAATCCTGCAGTTCGACCCTTCATCTCTACAGGGGCTGAACTCGAAAAGTTCAAAGCTTCGCTGCAATAGGCGAAGGACCGGGTTCGCATCCTGTCCTTGCCCAGCTACAAAGAAGACAGGCTCGGCTGCTACGCCCGAGGGAGCACATCCTTCATCATCAAAGCCCAGCCAGAGCTGACCGAAGCTCAAATTGCTCGTCGTATACGCTGCCGCATGTCGTATCGACAAAAGAGACTAGAGAAGCAAAGGACCCAGCCTCCTACACTTCAAGTCTCTCCCAAATGGGTTGGAAAAGAAAGACCCAACCAAGTTGATGCTGCCCATATGGTTGGAAAAACCAGAAGACGGCGAAAGTCAGCAACAAAAATCCATATCCGACGTCCGATGGCCCGCAGCGTATCCAGGACAAGAAGACATTCAGAAGAATCCCCTGCTCCTTCAAGCAAAGGACAGCAGAGTGATCCTTCCTCAAGCTCTTCTTCAAAAAGAATGAGCCCCAGCTCAGTCACCAGGACAGTTTCCTTGTTCAAATCCCGAAGGATGAACATCCTGGCTACAAATTCTGAGCCACCACCCCGCAATCCACCTCAAGATGATGCGATCACATGCATCCAGCAGTTGGAACAAGGCCAACAGAGAATTGAAACTTTGATGGAAAACCTTCTCCTCGCCTTCCAAAATCAGGCGAACAATGAACCTCCTCCAAATCATCAAGACGATGAGGTAAATAGAGAAGAAAATGAGTCACGCGCCCTTACAAAAGAGGACGTAGATGGTGTCCTCGCAAAAGAAAAAGAAGAGGATATACTCAAGGAGCATGGGATCAAGCCACCATATCCCTTATAGATGGACTCGGTCCCGTTCCCTACAAAATTCAAGCATCCTACTCTCTAAATATATACAGGGAAAGGATCAGCCAAACAGCACGTCATCCACTTCAAGATCTTGACAGGAGCTATCGCGGATCAAGATGCACTCAAGATCCGCCTCTTTGCAAGTACCCTAAAAGGTACGGCCTTCGATTGGTACTCCACTCTGCCAGAGGACTCCATCCAAAACTAGGCCATGCTAGAGACACGCTTCCTGACTCACTTCAAAGGTGAGGATCATCCCGCTACTATGGCTCAGTTGTGCTGCCTAAAACAGGGGGAGAATGAGTCAACATATGACTTCAAACACAAGTGAAAAGCAATGGCATACAAATGCTCTGATGTATTGCCACAAGCGTCGCTAGTCGACATCTGTCGAAACAACAAGAGAGCTAGAATCCGCTCCAATATCATCGGCAACAAATCAAAAAACTTGGGAGAACTACTGGAAGCTTCCATGGAAGCTAAGATGGTGATTAAAGACCTCAACAGTCAGAAATCATCAAGAAAAGAGCCAACCGCCGTTGCAACCTCTAAACTAAAGAAGAAAGAGGTCCTCAATGTGCAGACCAGGTCAGCTCCTCAGCCACCAAAGAAAGCTGAAAGAAAAGCTACTGGTAAGAGACCTAAACTCTCAGATGCCATCAAAGAGTGAGTAGAAAAGAAATACCCGTTCGATGAAGATGTTGATGAAATCTTCGGGGCTCTTCTGGCGAACGGCAAGCTCACTTTGCCTGAACCCAAAAGACCGAGTGATGTTGGCAAAATTAAAGATCCTCGGTACTGTCTATACCACCAGATGATCTCGCATCCTCTCAATTAATGCTTCGTTATGAGAGAGAAAATAAAGAGATGTGGAAGAACGGAGTCATCACCTTTGACAAAAACTATGGGTTTGCCTCCGTCAACATGGTGACATGTGGACAAACATCAAAATCACCGAAGAAGAAGATCACTACTTCCTTCAAGGTGATAAACACAATCCAAGCGTCCGAGGAGCTGGTTCCTTACCCGACACCAGACGGACAACCCATATGGGTACATCCCGATCTCCTAGAAGATGAAAATTGGGAGGTTGGGAAAACAAAGCCTACGGCTCAACAGCGAAGGCAGGCTAGGAAACATCTCCTCAAGCTCAAACTACAAGAGAAGACCCAGCCAAAATAAGAAGTCCGAGAAAAGGCAGAGGCTTCCTCTACCGCTTCACTGAAGGCAACAAAAATGTCCCTTCCAGAGACTTCAAAGGGGGTAAGAAAATTCACTCTCAATGATTTCGTGCCACCTCAATTCAAAGAAGCCACGCAGGAGGCATCATACTCTTGCAATTCGGTAGTTGGATTCTCCATTGATGGATACGAGTCCAGCGACACCGATGATGGATTTGAATCCAACTACACCGACGAGTTGGAGGAATCCCTTGAAACAGGAGAATATCTCTCCAATGAAGAATGGGTTCCTAAGACTCTTCTTATGCTAGTGATCTGGTATAACCCCCTACAGCCACAAGGATCCTGGTCTGATGATGAAGAAGACCAAGAGGATGTACAAGAAAATGTTGTTGAACCAGCACCCCTCATTGCTCCAGTGCAAATCAACAATGTTGAGCCGTAAAGAGTTGATGAAGAAGAAGATTTGGCTCCTATGCCTGATCTTGAAGAATATGCAAGGATCTTACAGTATCTCACTCTAGAACAAGAGCAAGACCGCGTCAACGAACCTCCTCACAATCCAGAGCCGGAAGTCCCTGAAGACCATCAGGTACATCCTCCCTTAACTCCTGAAAATGGAGAAAATTGCTGGATAGACGATCCTCTTACATCCGAGGATGAGTCTGACTCCGATCAGACAACATCTCCTGTCAGAGCTTCCTGTAATGTGATAATTCGAGATTATAACACTTCCGAAGCTTCGTTTGATGAGATCACTTTCACTCCGCCGACTCCTAGCAATGTATCTTCTGGAGCCACCTCATCTCAAGTGACTTTCACTGAGACGACACCCTCTCAGGTTTCTTCTCCTGAGATTATGACTTCAAAGTTCACACCCTTCCTGACTGAAGAATTCCCAGCTATTGATGCTTGGGACGATGAATTGGTCAACGAAGAAGAAAGGTTGCTAGATGCTGTTCAGGACTTGTTCCCGAAAAATGCTCCGTGCAACACAATCACTGAGGACGACAACTCTGCTGCTGATACATCCTCAGCAAATGAAAAATGACAGCTTCTTGATCCTGAAGACAATCTTCCAAACAAAGACCCTTCTCAAGAAGCTCTCGAAGTTGGTTGAGGCACTCGCTCTGGCCGGGACTACCACAAAAATTACAACCAATCTTCCTTTACATATGTAAATCCTTTGGGAAAAGATATTGTAAGCGCCACTAGTGGCAACAATGATGAACATGCAGGCCCTAAGGAGGCTTTCAAGTATGACTTGATTGAACACTTCAAGCACATACCTGCACGTCTACATATCCTGGATTTATTGCGAATGTCTCCGCACACTCGTGATAATCTCATTTCAGAATTACAAAAGCTGAATGAAGATGTCGACAAACTTGCCCCGCAAGTCCTCCAAATTGAAATGGATTACCGGGTCAAAAACTCAGAAGGTTCCTCAAAGGGAGAAAAGAAGAAAACTGAGGGATCATGCATTGAATGCCTCTCGGTTCGAAAGGCGGCCAGTGCAACCATCGCCTTCACTAAGGATGACCTCCTACTTGGCGAAACAAGGCACAACCGACCCCTGTACTTCACAGGGTACATCAAGGTAATGCCTATGCACAGAGTTCAGATCGACCCAGGTTCTGCACTCAACCTCATCTCCACTTCGGCTCTCGAAGAGTTGGGCATCCCACCCAGCAAGCTGAGCCACACATTTGAATCTATCTTTGGATATGATGGGAGTGCTCAAAGGCCTATCGGCAAAATCAGGTTCAAGTTTCAGATCGGTGATCTTATTTCTGAGGTCATTGTGTATGCAATAAAAACCCCTTCATGCTACAACATCCTTCTCGGACGCCCCTGGATCCACGAGAATGGTGTTGTCCCTTCAACTTTACATTAATGCATCAAGTTTGTTGGCGACGACGGCATGATACATCGAGTCTTTGTGGACAGAAAACTCTTCAAAGGTAAAGAAGTCCACTTCGCAGACTCACAGATGTATGAAGGTGAGAAAGAAGAAGAGGAGAAGCAAACAGCACCCTTTGCCGAAAATCTCCAGAAAGATAAAGGCAAGGCTCCTCAACAATCACCGGAAGAAAACAAACCATCCGGTAAATCCGAAGAGTGCATTCAAACTCCCTTCATCATCTCCCTCAAACCTTCAAAGCCTTTGGTCATCACAACTAAAGTGAAGAAGGCAAAGCAAAAGTCTAGGGGCAAATTTGTTGTCTCTTTCGTGTCTATCATGCAAGACACGGATTCGGATTTAGAGCCAAAAGACGAAACATCGTCAAGCCAAGCTGACATTCAGCAAGTTCAGCCTACTCTTACTCCAATGGAGACAACTTCTAACATAGAAGATCTTGCATCAGCTTCCTTCGTTGTTCCAGCAACTTCAGCAAAGGAAAAGCCGATCTTCTTCCATAGACCGAATGCTTCTTCATCAAACTCCATGCTTGAACCTTTCCAAAATGAAGGTATGCCTCAACTATCCTTATATAGTTCTGTGGCACAAGCTATTATGAAGAAAATGGGCTATGACGCTCAAAACCCAGTCGGTTTGGGAGAAGGCCACGGTATTCTCACGCCATTGGGGCCCGTCTTGACCAAAAGCCAACTGGAAGACTGGAGACTCTACAGCTATGTAGAAAAGTCTTCACACGGGCTAGGGTATGATCCCAACACTCCCCTGAGACAGTTGACACAAAGGCTTAAAAGTCAATTTACTGACCAAGCCTCAACATCTCGTATCCATGAAGACATAGATCTCCATGGATATCTCTTCGATGAGTCACCTGACAAAGATCCAGGAAGCTCGTCCAATTGGTACGATTTCTCTGACAATGAAGAGGAATTGTCCGATGGCACAGACGTGTGGTCTTCTGACCCAGAAGAATCCTCGTCTCCAAAAGAAGTACCCTACTTCGACCCGGTTTCAACAGGCGATTGGGACATCTCATAGCAAACCTTGAGAAAATTGACGCTCAAGAAGACCCGTGGAAAGTAACAAAACTTTGGTCTGGAAATGCCCTTGAAACCCCAGAAGGTTTTGTTGAGTTGGAAGCCTCTGAAAATATTTTGGAGGAACCACCTTCGAACCTTCCAACAGAAGATCCTGTTCAAAAGATAGACTTGGGAGTACCAGATAACCCACGTCCTGTATTCATAAGCAAGAATATAAAGGATGATGAGTTACTCGAGTATATCGCCTTTCTTCATGAGTTGTTGATTGCTTTGCATGGTCTTATGCTGAAATGCCTGGCTTAGACCCTAAAATAGCAGTCCACAAACTCAATCTTCAAGAAGACATCAAGCCTGTCAAACAGGGCCAAAGAAGATTTCGTCCAGATGTGATGGATAAAATTGAACAAGAAGTTCAAAAACTCAAAAGCGTCGGCTTCATCCGTGAGGAACAACATTCTGAATGGTTGGCCAACATTGTCCCCGTGACAAAGAAAAACAGGCAAATCAGGGTTTGTATTGACTATAGAGACCTGAATGGCGCATGCCCTAAAGATGAATTTCCTCTCCCCATACCAGACGTAATGATTGATAACACCTGTGGATTCGAGCAAATGACATTCATGGATGGTTTCTCTGGCTACAATCAGATAAAGATGCATCCTGAGGATGAAAAACATACATCCTTTCGAACCCCATTTGGCGTGTATTGCTACACTATCATGCCATTTGGTCTAAAAAATGCCGGTGCCACATATCAGAGGGCTATGATGAAAATATTCCAAGATATGCAGCACAAGACGGTTGAATGTTACGTTGATGACCTCGCCGTTAAAAGCAAAAGAAAAGAAGATCATCTCGAAAACCTTCGAGAAGTCTTCCTCTGACTTCGCAAGCACAAACTGTGAATGAATCCTTTGAAATGCTTCTTCAGCGTCTCGTCGGGTAAGTTCCTCGGATTCTTAGTTTGGAAAGCTGGAATAGAGCTTGACCGCATAAAAGTCAAAGCCATTCTAGAAATGCCCTCTACACTTGAGAGAACTCAAAGGGCTTCAAGGGAGATTGGCATACATCAGACGGTTCATCTCCAATCTTTCGGGGAAATGCCATCCATTCTCCCGGTTAATGAAAAAAGGTGTAAACTTTGTCTGGGATGCTGATTGTGAAGCTGCGTTCCAAGATATCAAGTCATACCTGACCAAACCTCCAGTGTTAGCTGCTCCTACCACTAGAAAACCATTCATCTTGTACATAAGAGCCCTTGATCACTCTCTGGGGCTCTACTTGCACAAGAAAATGATGAAAGAAAAGAAGTTGCTCTATACTACCTCAGCCGCATGCTAGTAGGTGCAGAGCATCGCTACTCTCCAGTCGAAAAAGAATGCCTTGCAGTGATGTTCGCCGTACAAAAGCTGCGTCATTACTTACTTTCCAACACAGTCTACCTGGTCTCAAGGGTCAACCTCTTGAAGATCCTTGTCACAAAAGCAGGTTCTCTCAATGCCCGACTGGCAAAATGGTCCATCCTTCTGTCACAATTTGATATTAGGTATGTACCGCAAAAGGCAATCAAAGGGCAAGCTTTAGCGAACTTCCTCGCAGAGCATCCATTGCCTAAAGATTCTCCACTCAGAGATGATCTCCCAAACAAACCAGTCTACAATGTGGAGACTTTCTCATAAAGTGCCTCCTGGGACATGTACTTTGATGGTGCAACCAGGACAAATGAAAAACGACAGCTGATCTCGGGAGTTGGCATCCTCTTTGTTAGCCCAACAAATACATGATTCCACATGCTTTCTCGCTGCTGGAACCATGCACAAACAATGCAGCTGAATATCAAGCTCTGATCCTAGGATTGGAACTTACCATCGAATCCGGTATCACCATGCTGGAAGTCTTTGGAGACTCTCAACTGATCGTCAACCAGATGAATCAGAAATTTGAAGTCAGGAAGCCTGATTTGCTGCCACAACAAGGCACAATCGCCTCTGCAAAAGTTTTACACCTGTCACATCACCCACATTCGTAGAGGTGAAAACATACGTGCAGATGCCCTGGCTGGACTTGCCGCATCTATGGCAATCCAGGAATGGCAAAACATGCAAATCACAGTGTGCGAAAGAAGAATCCTCCCTCCTCTTAACACACATCAAGTAGTTGTTGAATGTCACCAAGTGGTTGGAAGTCGGATTTCAATCCTTCAACCTTTAATCGGCGACTGGAGGGATCCGTTCATTGATTACACTATGTTCGGAATCCTACCTGAAGATCCAAAAGAACGGGTAAGCATCCAAAGGCGAACCCCAAGCTTTCATTTGGATATTCCTTTAAAAATCCTTTACAGGAAATCCTTCAACGGGGTACTTTTACGCTGCTTGTCACAACAAGAGGCTGAAGAAACACTCAAAGAAGTTCATGCTGGTCTTTGGGGAGCTCATCAAGCTGGTCCCAAGCTCTATGATCAGATAAAAAGGTTAGGTTATTACTGGCCTACCATGGTAGCTGACACAATGCAATTTGCTGAGCGCTACCAACAATGCCAAGTTCATGGAGATTACATTCACATGCCTCTAGAATGGCTACATCCTACAGTGATTTCATGGCCTTTCGAAGCCTGGGGTATGGACATCATAGGTCCTATTTCTCCCCCTTCAAGCACAGGTCATCGCTTCATCTTCGCCGCTACGGATTATTTCTCCAAGTGGTCAGAAGCATTTGCGCTCAATGAAATGAAGACCTCATCAGTCCTTCAATTCCTGCGCACCAACATCATTTGTCATTTTGGCATACCCAAAAGATTCATCCATGATAACGGACCACAATTTCGGGATCATCGATTCTACAGGTTCTGCGACAAATACAAAATCCAAAGTTGTCCTTCGACTCCATACAATCCGGCAGCAAATGGATGAGCAGAAGCTTTTAACAAGACACTCTGCAAAATCCTCAAGAAAATCGTCTCTAGTCACAAAAGAGACTGAAGTGACAAACTGTCTGAAGCTTTGTGGGCCTATCGAACCACCGTTCGAGGACCAACCCATAGCACACCATTCTCCTTGGTCTATAGATGCGAAGCTGTTGTGCCCTTGGAAGTACAAATTCCTTCCTTGAGAGTATCCTTGCAAAATGACATGACTCAAGAAAGCAATGTCAAATTGCAACACCATGAGCTGGACAATCTCGATGAGAGACAGCTTGAAGCTCGATAAAGCATTGAACTTTATGAAGCACGCATGGTAGGATCTTTCGACAAAAAGGTCAGGCAATGCGCCTACAAAAGGGTGACTTGGTTCTTGCGGTAAAAAGACCAATGGTCTTCGCTCACAAATCCAAAGGCAAGTTTGAGCCAAAATGGGAGGGACCCTACGTCATCGACAAGGTTTTCTCCAACGGCGCATACGCACTCCTAAACATGGAAGGTGACAGATGTATGTTTCCCGTCAACGGCAAGTTCTTAAAGCGGTACTACCCTTGAAGACTTAGCCAACTGGGTAAGAGCAATGCCTATACAGCCAAAACCGGTTTCCAGGTACACGCTCGTCAAACCTAATCTTTTTAGAATTTTCATATCAAATGTTGAAATTTCTAGAAATTTAAACAATGCTTACTTTCATCGTTTCATTGTTCAAAAAAATCCAAGTTTAGGATCCTTTCCCTAACTTGGCCAAAATTTCAACCCTTGAACCCAAAATTCATGGTTTGAAACAAAATCCGGATTCAGGGATTTCCACCCTAGTCCACCCTACCTTTTACCGCCTAAATGGTTTTAGGTCAAAACTTATGACCCTCGTGTCTTTAAACAAAAAAAAATGATTTTTCAAAAAACCGCAGGGAAGCGACGCTTAGTCGATACTCGCACAAATCGGAAGCATGCGAACCACGTTTGACACTTCCAAAATCGCAAGGAAGCGACATTTCGTCGATACTTGCAAAATCCAAAACCGTGGACATGCAACATTTCAGTTGATATCCACAACCCAAATTTCAAAGGTTCAAAAAAACCTAAAAAACAATGGAGACGTAACATTTCAGTTGATATCCATAACCCAAAGGTTCGAGAAAACCACAAATTTCAAAAATCGTGGGGAAACGACATCAAGTCAGTACCTGCAAAACCAAAATTTTTGAAAAGCAAGGATGCGACATTCCATCGATACTTGCACCATCGATACTCGCAACCGAATGAGCAAGGATGCGATATTCCATCGATACTTGCAAAACCATTCAGCAGGGAGGCGACTTTTAGTCGATACTTGCATTTTTGAAAACCAAAACGGCTATAAATGCCACCAAAACAAACCCGCTATAAATGCCACCAAAACAGGCTATAAATGCCACAAACCAGCTATCGATGCCACCAAAACAAACCGGCTATCAATGCCACAAATCAAAAACTTGGCTTTCAAAAAAAAAAAAAAACCCGGCTATAGATGCCACCAAAACCGGCTATCAATGCCACAAAACCGGCTTCCATGCCACAAACAAAATCTGGCTCCCATGCCAAAACAATCATTTGACAAAAGATTTTCACAAAATGATAAACTATTGATCAAATCCTATTTAGCAATTACTTTTATCACAAAAAGATTTAAGTGAGCGTAGGGAAAACAAAAAAAAAAGAAGCATCCCATTTAGCAATTACTTTCATCACAAAAAGATTTAAGTGAGCGTAGGGAAAACAAAATAAAAAACATCCCATTTAGCAATTACCTAACAAAAAGATTTAAGTGAGCGTAGGGAAAACAAAACAAAAAAAAAAAAGAAAAGAAGAGTACCAAAAAAATACATGCGGTACCAAAAAAAAAGTGTTCACAAACACTACAAAAAAAGAGAGCACCAAAAAAATACATGCGGTACCAAAAAAAAAATGTTCACAAACACTACAAAAAAAAGAAGGATAGTTTCTGCTACAAAAATCAGGAAGCTCGGCCAAAGATGGTCTCTAGCCAAGATTTCAGCTCCTCAAGCAAACTTTTGGCCTCAGCCGTCAGGGATTCCAGGGCACGCTTCTTTAGGAACTTGCCATGAGATGCTGGGGTGGGCTGTAACCCTTCTTTCACACCGGGAAGCTTATCCCGAGCAGTTCGCCATTGTTTATCCTCTTGAAATTCCCTTTCAAAAACTCGATCAGCATCTGCAACCCGGCGAATCAGAGCACTCTCCCTGTCGCGAGCCTCTGTTATAGCAGCCCACTTGGCAGCGACTTGTGCCTTCAAATGCTAAAGACATTTTCTGGCCTCATCGACCTCCCTATCAAGGATCTTAAGGTCATGTGTCAGCCCAATGATGGCTAGCTCTTCTAAGTTCTTCTCTCGGACTATCTGCCTCCTGCTTTGTGTAGCCTCATTCAGGTCAGACTTAGCCTTATCAGTAGGGTCCAGGAACATCTCCTTGAAGAACTGGTCGTCAGCAAAACCCATGGTCTCAAACCACTTGTCACCCAGTGCAATGATCCTATCAACGATCGCCCTGGCACCTGTGACATCTAGACCAACCTCTTCGGCATCACTGAGAATCTCCTGCACATGCTGGATCATGCCAAATCCGATATCCAAGTACCCAAAAAGGAGAGTCTCAATCCAAGAGCTCAGAACCCGTACCACCACCTTCTTCGCAGAAGGAAGAGATGGCCCAACTGAAGACTCACCCAACTCTGTTGGTCGGCTGCTCTTGTCATCACCCGTTGGAAGAGTAATAAAAGAACTCTTTCCAGTTGGAGCTACTCGGGGAGGAATCTCAGCACGAGGTATCTCCTCAACAGTGTTAGAACTGGTCCCAGGAGTCTCTACCTCTGGATCGACCTCTGGCATTTCTTGCTCTGGTTCTGAAGGAAGCGACAGACTCTCCTCTGGCACTTCAAAACCTGCCAAAGAAACACAAAAAGGTATGAATATTATCCTATTTGAAAATCATTATCAGGGTTATTATTACAAAATACCTTCTTCGACGACTGGCGGAAGACTCTCTTCCTCCATGAACTCATCGGAAGCATCATCAACATTTGCGTCCATCGATGGTTTAAAGTCATCAGAATCCTGTGGCAAGTCAGCTGACAAGAAAAATGTTAGCAAACCAAGTCACAGACAAAAAAAAGTCATACCAGTTGGAGATTCTGGAATCACTCCAGAGTCCCTCGGTTCTTCTTCTGGTGCCGCGACCGGATCCGTGACCGCCTCATCGGTTGGAACCTCAGGCATCGCCAAGTCTTCCTCTGCTGAAAAAAAAAGGGAAAGCAGTATGGGAGAAAACAAATCAAGACATGGAAAAATCCCATGAAAAGAAATGGAAAGAGAAAAAGGAAGAATCATACCTTCGCCGACAGTCTTCTCGGCTTCTCTTTTCTAGAGGCTCATCAGCATTCCCCAGAACCTCCTCATTGATAGTAAGAGGGACTTCTAAGTCAGGAGAGTCCTCATGTTGCCCCTTGCTGCGATGATGACTCCTCTTCCTCTTACTTCTGTGGGTTCGCTTCTTAGAAGAACCTGCCCCGCTGTCAGAGTCAAGTGGTCAGAGTCAGGTTTCCCACTCCTCACTGGATGGTCTACTCTTGCCAGTAGACTCCACGGAAGCTTGCCTTTGCGCCGCTTGCATCCAAGCATCAAGTTCGACTTCCTCCTGTTCTAGCTGCTCTAAAGCCTCATCAGGTATTTCTCGAACAGCTTCAGAACCAATGATGCCCGGGTCACCGAGAAAGCCTATCATGTGCTTCTCTCCAGAAAGGAAGGCCCAAATTTCCTCTCACCGAATGCCATCCGACTTTCCAAGGCCCTTTCCAGATGACAACTTCACATCAAGCTGCTTCTTGGAAAGCCCCTGATCTGCCGAAAAGCTCTCTGTGAACCACTTCGCAAAGCCGGCAGTCCGGGAAGTCGACGGCATAGGATAAGAGATCATGGCAGTAGTGTCTTCAGCACTATAGAAAGCCCATGCGTTTCTCCCATCCTGTAAACCTCCAAAGCGCTTCACCATGCTTGAAGGTGCTGCAACAACGCCTTGAGAAAAGCCTAACTGCAGAGCAAAGCGAGAAGGTACATACGGCTGGATGTCGACAAAAAGATGTCTACCGTACACCATCGTGCCGACAAGTATGCTGAAAAGCCACTCCTTCTCTGCATTTGTCAAGGAGTAATGCCTTCCCGACCCCGCCCTGGTAGAGTCTCGGGAGGCACCAAAATCAAAAGCCTTCTTCCGCAACTCCGGAGAAAGCTTCACTGAAGACCGCCCCATCTCGACGTCCCTGAACCGTCGGATCCTCATGCGGGCAAACAAAAGTGATTCGGACACGGTTTTTGTTAGAGTTTTTATTTTGTTGCAATTTGATTGGATGCATTCATTGTCATAGCTTGACCTCTCTCTCATTCATGCTCTCCTTATCTTAGGATCCTCATGCATACTTTTCTTCCATAAACCTTGTTTTTATTTGAAAAACCTTCAGAACTTCGGGATTTCTGATTGTATAGCTTGTCGGTCAGATTGTCGGTCAGCCGACATATGAACCGAGACCAACCGATGGCTCTGACGGTTCCATTTCCAGAGAGCTACAATTTTCAGATCTTCTCTGTTGGTCAAATCGTCGGCTCATCTCGGTCAACCGACAGTGCATAATTCTTCAGACCGAGACCTCGTCAGTTCCAATATCAGAGAGCTTCATTTGCAGCATATTTGCTCTGTCGATTCCGGTGTCGGTTCCGTGTCGGTCGACCGATGATGTCGGTTGACCGCCAAGTGTTTCTTGGTCAGCGAATTTTTTAAAAATATAGCCATTGGCTTATGACCGTTGGGCTGTCGGTTGACCGACACCTAGTTGTTGGCTGACCGAAAGCTATCCATTGGGAGCACTTTTTCTATAAAAGGTAACTTTCTCTTTGGGTAAAGTTGCTGATTTTTTGAGAACTTTTGAGGCCAAAAGAGAGGAACTTTTCAAGAGCTTTTTCAAAGGGATTATGGAGGCATTCCAACTTTTCAATCTTTGATCTTTAAAATGGGTGTGCTTTCTAAATCTCTATTTCTATTTCATGCTTAGTTTCTTCATCTTTTTTTTCTTTTAAGCATGATCAAATTGTTAGCTCTCTTCTTAAGATGTTGTTGCTTTTCATATCATGCTTTGATCTTTGAAAACCTTTAGCATTATGAAATCAACATATGACTTTTTCATTCACATGTGTTTGTCATTCAACTCTTTCTCATACATATGATTATCATCTTTACATCATTTGAATTTTCATCTTTTTAAAAGGAGAAAGAGTGCCTTCTAGTTCATGCATTAGTCATAAACTTTATCATTCATATGCATGCTCTTAATAGTTGACTTTTCATTTTCTATTCAGTCTATCTAGAGGCAATACATTGTGTTTAATTTGTTCTCTCATCCATGCATAAATAGCCATTTTATTCAAGAGAAAAATCTATGTTGTAAAGGTTGGTGTTTAGCCTTGAAAAGCACTTGTTATGATGTAAAGGTTTATGTTTATCCTTGAAAAGCATAGTGATGAGGTTGTAAGATTTGAGGTGATCCTAAACCTTAAATTGATTAGTGAAATCCGGTAGGGTTACCGGGAGTGGATGTAGGCAATTTGGCCGAACCACTATAATTGGTTGTGTTATGGTGATTGATGTTTAGCTCTCTTTTTATGATTGTTGATTTTATGTTTGGGTGTGAGATTGAATAGAGATTGTAGTTGTCATTTGTTTATGAATGCATAACTTAGAAACTCTTCCTCTTCTCAAGCTAATTTACCATCATCAAAGCATAAGTCACCTAAAAGCTAAAATGTTCAAAAATGGTCTAAGTTTTTAGTAGTAATCCTATTCACCCCCGGCCCCCTCTAGGATTCGATCTTGGTCGTCTTTCAATTGGTATCAGAGCCAAGTTGCTCTTGTTTAGGTCTTACCACCTAGAGTTGAATCCTAGTGAGTGTTTTTCTTTTGTTGCCACCATGCAATCTCATTTGGGTGAGGGCAATGCCACCAATAGACCACCCTTGTTTAATGGAACACACTATAGATATTAGAAAATTAGGATGCAAGTGTTCTTAGAATCCCAAAGCTTAGATGTGTGGAACATCATTGAAGAAGGCTATCATCTCCCCACTACCACAGAAAAAGATTCTGAAGGTAATATCATATCCCTAACTCTCAAACCTAAGAGTGCTTGGACTCAAGGGGAAAAGGATAGAGCTAATTTGAATGCTAAAGCAAAAAACTTCCTATATTGTGCTTTATCTCAAGAAGAATTCAATAGAGTTGTTAATTGCAATACTGCTAAGGAAGTGTGGGATACCCTAGAGACCACCCATTAAGGTACAGATCAGGTCAAGATAGCCAAAATTCAAATGTTGACCTCTAAATTAGAAGATATTAAAATGCTTGAAGAAGAAACATTTGATGAGTTCTACACAAAAATTATGGAGTTAATCAACTCTCTTATAGGACTAGGAGAAAAGATGGATGAATCTAAAACTGTGAGAAAAATATTAAGATCTCTTCCTAAAAGATTCAAACCCAAGATTATTGCCATAACAAAGAGTAAAAATGTTGACCAAATCAAAATTGAAGAACTAAGAGGAAATCTACTCACATATGAACTAGATTTTGAAGTTAAAGACAAAAAGAAAGGAGTAGCTTTTTCCTCTCAATCCAAAGAAAATGAAAGTGAGGATGATAGTGATGATGATAATGCTTTACTTGTCAAAAATTTTAAACGATTCTTTAGGAATAACAAAAACATTAGAAAATCTGATGAAAGCAAAAGCCCTAGATTTCAAAGAAGTTCCAAAGGATCATTTATCAAAAAAGATGTGCAATGTTATAATTGCAAGGGGTTTGGACATATTGCTCAAAATTGCTCCACCCCTAAAGAATTTGAAAGAGGAGATAAGAAAGCTAAGAAAGCTTTAAACATAACTTGGGATGAGGAAGATGAAGATAGTGACAAAAATGAATCCCAAAATGATAAAGATGAAAATTCCCCTAATTGGCTTCTTATTGCTTCTATTGAAGATATCAATGATCATAACACATTAATAGATGACACATTAGGGCAAGAAGAAACTTATGATGAAGATGAAGAAATTGAGATCCAGCAAGCTTATAATGATCTATATGAAAATTCTGAAATCTTAATTAAGAAAAATAAAATTTTAAAAGAAGAATCCAAAAAGCTGGTTAATGAAGTAAATGTCTTAAAAGATGAATTGAAACTAACCATAAATGACAAAATCAACTTGGAACATAAATTCACCACCCTAACTAAAGATCTAGCTCATGCTCAAAACCAAATTCATAACTTACAATCCAAGCTTGAATCTAGTCAACTTGAAACAAACTCTCTACAATTGAAACTCAACAAAGGAAAATTCCTTGTTGACAAATTCACCTTGGGAAATGATAAGTTTTATCAAATGTTAGGCATGCATAAAATTTATGGTGATAAGAGTGGAATAGGTTTTGAAGGTTCCCCTAGTAATATGAAGAATAGCTCTCAAATATTTACTAAGAGTGTCCACAAACCTATAGTTGAGAGAAATTATACCTCTAGATGGACTTGTCACTTTTGCAATCATAGTGGACATTTGGTCCCTAATTGCCCATATGAAATCAGGTTATCTCTCAACAATCCCTCTAGAATACCTTTCAAATTTGTCCCCAAGACCATTCCCTATAAGTCTCCTTTATCGAGTTGGATTGTAAAAGGAACAAACTTTGAGAGTCTCCTAGTTCAAACCGCTTTAAAAGCAAAAGAAAACCCTACTTGGTTCTTAGATAGTGGTTGTTCAAAACACATGACAGCAGACCGATCTAGATTCAGCCCTATAGTGGAGTATGATGGAGGAAATGTTTCTTTTGGAGATAATAGTAAAGCTCAAATCATTGGCAAGGGAAGTGTGAAAGAAGATCAAATACCAACTCTAAATGATGTATTTCTTGTGGAAGGATTGAAGCATAATCTTCTTAGCATTAGCCAATTATGTGACAAAGGAAACAAAGTTGTTTTTTACAGTCATTCATGCAAAATAGTAAATGATAGAACTAACCAAGTCATTCTTACTAGATCAAGGACAAAAGGAAATATCTACATTATAGAGGAATGTGATGACAATGACTCTAGGTGCTTGATAACTAAAGACCAAGAGAATTACTTATGGCACCAAAGGATGGGTCACATAAACTTTAAGTTGATGAACATCCTATCCAAGAATGAAATTGTGAAAGGAATTCCCAAGTTGAGTGCTGAAAAATCTGAAATCTGTAAGGCTTGCCAACTGGGTAAACAAATCAAGAAGAGCTTCAAAGGTTTAAAGGATATATCGTCTTCTCGTCCTCTTGAATTAATCCATATGGACTTGATTGGACCTGCACCTGTGCAAAGTGTTGGAGGAAAGAAATTTATTCTGGTTATGGTAGATGATTATTCTCGTTTTGGATGGGTTGCTTTTCTTCATGCTAAATCAGATGTTGTAGACAATATCATAAGAATTTGCAACAAGATACAAGTTGAAAAAGATTGTAAAATTCAGAAGATCAGAAGTGATCATGGAGGAGAATTTGAAAATGAAAAATTTGCTAAATTTTGTGAGAATCATGGGATTAATCATCATTATTCAGCTTCTAAAACTCCTCAACAAAATGGAGTAGCAGAAAGAACAAATAGAGTGATTCAAGAAATGGCTAGGACCATGCTCAATGAAAAGAATCTTCCTCGTAATCTATGGGCTGAAGCTGTGAATACTGCCTGCCATCTTATAAATAGAGTCTATCTCACTAAGAATACCAACAAGACCCCCTATGAACTTTATTTTGAAAGAAAACCTAATTTGGGGTATTTGAAAGTGTTTGGAAGCAAATGTTATATTCTAAGAGATAGGGAGCAGTTGGAGAAATTTGAACCTAAATCTGATGAAGGAATTTTCCTAGGCTATTCTGAAAGGAGCAAAGCATACAGAGTATTTAATCATAGAAACATGACTATAATGGAGTCAGCTCATGTTGTCATCGATGATATAAATCAAGTTGGAAGAACTCTTCAAGATGATGATGAAGTTGAAATTGATATTGATCAACCAAGTTCTAAAGATAAAAGTGATATCATTCCTTCCAAAGCTACTGTACCAACCCAAATTATGAAAAATCATACCTTGGATAATATTATTGGAGATATCAGTAGTGGGGTCATGACCCGGAAACAAGTTCATAATCTATGTGCTCATTACTCCTTTGTCTCTCAAATCGAGCCCAAGAATTTTTCTGAGGCTGAATCAAAATCTGAATGGATGGAAGCTATGCAAGAAGAATTGAATCAATTTAAGAAAAATGATGTTTGGGATCTTGTTCCATTACCTACAGAGAAAAATCCCATTGGCACTAAGTGGATTTACAAGAACAAGTCAGATGAATCTGGAAATGTTGTGAGAAACAAGGCAAGACTAGTAGCAAAAGGATATGCTCAAATAGAAGGAATTGATTTTGAAAAAACTTTTGCTCCTGTAGCCCGATTGGAGTCCATAAGAATCCTATTGAGTTATGCGAGTAGCATGAGAATCAAACTATTTCAGATGGATGTCAAAAGTGCCTTCTTGAATGGAGAAATTGAAGAAGATGTTTATGCTACTCAACCAGAAGGCTTTGAAGACCCTCATCATCCTGAGTATGTCTACAAACTCAAGAAAGCTCTATATGGATTAAAACAAGCACCAAAGGCTTGGTATGAAAAGCTTACAAATCATCTGGTTGAAAATGATTTTGACTGTGGGAAAGTTGATAAGACTCTGTATATCAAGAAAATTGATGAAGACATTCTTGTAGCTCAAATCTATGTTGATGATATAGTGTTTGGATCTACTTCAGAAAAATTGGCTTAAGGATTTTCAGAATTAATGAGTTCCACTTTTGAGATGAGTCTAGTAGGTCCCCTGCAATTCTTCCTAGGTCTTCAAGTTAACCAAACCGAGAAAGGAATTTTTCTTAGTCAGTCCAAATTTTCCTTGGAAATCATTAAGAAGTTTGGTCTAGAAACCTCTAAGCCTAGTAGCAACCCCATGGGATCTACTTCAAAACTTTCTAGTGACCTAAAGGGTACCAAAGTAAACCAAAAACTCTATCGTAGTATGATAGGAAGCCTTCTCTATCTTACTACTAGTAGACCTGATCTCTCTTTTAGTGTTGGAATTTGTGCTAGATATCAATCGGATCCTCGTGAGTCCCATCTTAAAGCTGTTAAACGTATCTTTAAATATATCAATGGGACATCTCATTATGGCATCTGGTATCCTTGTGACTCATCTTTACAACTAATTGGATACAGTGATGCTGATTGGGCAGGATCAATAGATGATAGGAAAAGCACCAATGGATGTTGCTACTTCATAGGAAGTTTCTTAGTAGCTTGACATAGCAAAAAGCAAAATTCAGTATCTCTGTCTACTGCAGAAGCTGAGTATATAGCTGCAGGTAGCTGTTATGCTCAATTTTTATGGTTGAAACAAACCTTCACTACAACAAACTGCACTTTTCCCGACGCTATTTGCTGACGCAGTGAAAATTTGCGTCGGTAAAAGTCTCATTTCCAACGCATATTTGGACTGCGTCGGCAAAAGTCATAGAAATTGATACTTTTACCAACGCAAGTAAGACCGCGTTGGCAAAAGCTATAGTAATCACAATGGCGGCAACAAAAAATCCCCACAAAAGAGAGGAAAAGTTTTGCCAACGCGTGTTTTTCTATTGGCGATGCAATAATGCGTTGGCAATTATCTTGCCTACTTGCGACGCACAGATGTGCGTTGGGAAAGATCTGGTTTTTTATTCGCACCATTGCCAACGCATGAGTTAGGTCTGCAAAGCCCCATCTATGACAAACTTACATTTTCCGACACTATTTTCCAACGCAGTGAAAATTTGCGTTGGCAAAAGTCACAGAGAATTGCTACTTTTACCGACGCAAGTAAGACCGCGTTGGCAAAAGCTGTGGAAAAACTTTCCCGACACTATTTGCCGACGCAGAGAAAACTGGCGTTGGTAAAAGTCTTTTTTTCGATGCATATTTGGACTGCATTGGCAAAAGTCACAGAGAATTACTATTTTTACCGACACAAGTAAGACCGCGTTGGCAAAAGTTATGAAAAGCATGTTGGCAATTATTTTGCCTATTGGCGATGAACAGGGAAGGCTCTAACTTCTTATCTACACCATTGGAAACGCACGATTTGCATCCGCAAAGCCCCATTTAGTAAATAATGGTAGTGACGGGAGTAGCGGCCCGCCGCCAAACCGCTACGAAGCGGGTGATACATAGCGGCGTAGCGGTGCGATTTGAAAAAATCGCCCAAAAAATCTGAAAATATTCCGAAAAATCCAGAAAATTGTAAAATGAAAGAATATGTGGTTCTTTTGCAAAAGTAAGTAAAAAAAATTGGGCGTAGCGGTGCCCTCAATATATGAAGTCCTGTTTCGCTGTATAAATAGAAATTAATAGTAATGTTTAGTTTTTTCACATGTATTCATGTTTCTTAGTCATATTAACTTAGAAAGTAGTGGAAAGCTAAAAAAAAGCGAGAGCATGAAATAAAGGCATAAGACTTAAGAGTTAGGTCATTACTCAGTACTCATTAGTGAACATTGAACAATGGAGAATAATTAAACAGGTTTAACTATATCTTTACTACTATACCATTCCAAACATAATTAAATAGGTTTAATATTATATCTAGTGAGTTATGTCAATAATAGACATCCAAGCACAAAAAGGGAAAGACAGCCAGCAAAAGAGTCTTAGCTATCATGGTCAAGTAGGATTCTTTTGTCATCATGATTGCCACTTCTTTAAAACATGCGCTCCACGAAGGGGGTCCGGGGGTATCCCCCGGTGGGGATCGAGCTGTTTAATTATTTTTTTATGAAGTTCTTCCTTCCAAAACGAAGCGGCGAACATAAGTGGACCGCTAAAAGTTAAAAATTATATATTTAGAAAACCCAAACTTTATAAATAAAATTTTCGTTTCCCTCATTTTTCCTCTCTCTGTATATCTTTCATTTCCCTCAGTTTTTCTCTCTATCTCTATCCTCTACGGTCTTGATCTCTTCGTCTCTTTGGAAAGTGCTTCCACTACAGCCGCCCGAGACCTTAGGTTTCTCTTGCTCGCTTTGGAAAGTGCTTCCATTACAGCCGCCCGAGACCTTGCCTATCAGAACACCACCGGAAAAGAGTTCCACTGCAATCAATCCGTCAAGGTAGAATCTTTGTTTAGGCCTTTGAGGATTTAATGTTTTGCAGTTTTGGATTTTGAAGATTTAGGTTTTTTCAATCATGCATCTCATCTCTGTAGTTAATTCTTAGGTTTTGTATTGTTCTCGGTCGGCTTTAACAGGATTGCATGCCAGTAGTTTTTAGTTTGATTTTGTGATTTTTTTTTGCTGTTCTTTTTCTAGGTATGGGAATGGTTTGATTAGAAAAGATTGATTTTAACAAGCTTTGAAGTTTGATATTACTGAGGAGATTTTCTCCTGAAAAGTCCTTATTATTCTAGAGATTTGGTTGATTATGAATCAATTTTGCAAAGGTGGAAGAAAATCCCTATTTTCTGAATTCATTCTGGTGTTCCCATAATTCTTGTTGGGACAAAACTTGGTTTGTTCTTCTTGTCACATTTGATCCGTCAATTTATTATTACTTTCTTTCACAGCTGTATTTTCTGCCATGCACTGAATGTGTCGTTGTTGCATATTTCCAGAACTTCTCATTAATCTATTTTGCATATTTCTTGCTGCGTGTTCAATTTATTTGCTTCATAAAAAATCAGAACTCCAGTATCCTTATTTTATAGATTGAACTTTCTTGATATTCAATTTTTTCATCAAATATTACAGATTTTTCATCTCTTTCTTTCCGACTTACTGTTTGGATCTCTGTTTTAAATGATTATATGCTCAAGTATAAGCACCACAAGTCATGTTGTAGAATCTTACATTGGTGTAGTTGCAGTAGAAAATTGTTGTTGAAGTGAGGATATATCTGGATAATCCTCTGATTGGTTATGTAAGGGAAATCTTATAGTTGCCAAAGGTGTTGGTTATAGGATGATAAGTCTTCACTTGAGTATGAAGAATTTAATTCAACTGATCTTTCCCCCTTGCTGTAATCACCCATGATGTCCAACCAGCAATATGTAATTTCTTTATACATATGAAATATTTTGTTAAGTTTACCTTGCGCAATACACTGAGCCCAAAGTCAGAAACCTTTTAGATTTCCTCTGCTATCTAAACGCAGGTTTTCAGGCTGCTCACATCATCAAAACAAATACCAAACATATCAAATTAGCATATACGGTCATCTACTTTCATCAAAGACAAACAGAGTTTCAATACATCGAGTTTGGTTCTGACCTTCAGATCTTTGTGATATACACCTCTGCTGTGGCAATAGTCCACAACATCAATCAACTGCTCAAAGTAATTTCTTACATCACCTTGACTCAACTTCTTAAGATAAGAATGCCCAAAATTTGATGAGATGGAATGAGGAAACCCGAACAGCAGTGTCAGTTTCTGTTTTCATACTCTCCATTCTCAATCAAAATCGTCAGTTGCCACTTATAATGATTTGGTACAGAATGTCAGTACAACAGTACCCCACCTAATGTGAATTTGAGGCCAATGCACCACCAAAAAACAAACACGCCATCCATATGGACATAGCATTCGGACCATTTGTGGTTTGTGTTTCATCCAAAACTGTACATGGAACTCAAAGACATTGACCATCATAGATTGCAATAATAATAAAACACCATGAAAACCTGAGAAATCTACTTGATCCATGAGCTTGTTGTCTATAATCCATGATAACCTTAAACCTCCAATTTTGTTAATGCATCTAGTTAAGCCTCCACTTTTCCTAATGCATATACTACATATTTCTATTTATTTATTTGTTTATGATTTTTTTTCTTCTATCGGTTTGATGAAAGCATGCTTTTAATTTGTATGGATATCTTGTTTAGATTTCTTTGTTAAAAAAACTAGATATGGACAAGACTTGGACGACACTGGATAGTAAAAATAAGATGGCAAGACTTGGTCAGGAATATCAGAGAGGGGTGAAGTCATTTATTGATTTTGCAAAGGCGAATGCGGGGGATGCTACTCAAATTTATTGCCCGTGTAGTATCTGCTTGAATAGCCGTAGGTATGACTTTGCTACTGTGAAATATCATATTCTCCTTAAGGGTATGCAAGCATCCTACACGACCTGGATCTACCATGGAGAAACAACACCTCCAGTGAATGAAGTAGTCGAACCGGGACATGAGGATATTGATAGTGACTATGAGGATCGGGATGAAATCCAGAAATGATGCACGACCATTACATGGGAACTTACACTGAGCCTCAAACCATCCACGGTAATGCTATACGTCACTTCGAAAGGATTTTGGATGCTTCTCAGCGCCCTCTGTACCCGGACTGCTCTCCAGATAACACTCTGCTAGACTTTGTTGTTAAGATGATAGAGCAGAAGGTTGAGGGAAAGTGGAGCAACAGGTCGTTCAACAATTTGATGCAAATACAGAGGGCCGTTCTGCCAGACGGTAATTTGGTTCCTGAGTCTATTTATGCTGCCAAGAAGATACTGCGTGACTTTGGATTGGGATACGAGCACATTGATGCTTGTGAGAATGATTGCACCCTATTTTGGAAGGAGAATGCAGGTCTGGATAAATGCCCGGTATGCAGGGAGTCCAGATATAAAGCCAATGTTGTGAAGGGCAAGAAGATACCTCATAAAGTGTTGCGTTATTTCCTATTGATACCGAGGTTACGGAGACTCTACATGTCGTGAAAGACTGTTGAGCACATGAGATGGCATAGTGACAAACGCAGAGATGACGGGACAGGTAGGCATCCGGATGATTGTGATGAATGGAAGGATTTTGATAAGGAGAACCCGTATTTTGCCGCGGAGACTCGTAACATAAGGCTGGGACTAGCCTCCAATGGGTTCAACCCTTTCGGGGACATGAGCACTTCGTATAGTATGTGGCCTGTCATACTTATGCCGTACAACTTGCCACCTTGGATGTGCATGAAGGAGCCATTCTTCATGATGTCATTGCTTATTCCTGGGCCGCGTCAACCTGGGAATGATATCGATGTTTATCTCCGACCCATGATTGATGAGTTGAAGGAGTTGTGGGAGAAAGGTGTTGGAACTTACGATGCCTCTAGGAAACAGACCTTCAATATGCGTGTGGCTTTGTTGTGGACCATAAACGACTTTCCTGCATATGGTAACTTGTCTGGGTGGACCACGAAAGGTTACATGGCTTGTCCCCCTTGTAATGATGAATTCTTAGCGGCTAAGTTGAAAAGGAAGGTTGGTTACACGGGCCATCGAGCTTACTTGCCGAGGAAGCACACCTGGCGACGCCTTAAGGACTTTAACGGTAAGAATGAGAATCGGGTGAAGTCATTGGAGTTGCCGTCGATGGAAAAGGTACAAGCACAATTGGATCGATTGCTGGATACAAGGTTTGGGAAGCACTCTAGCAACAAGAAAAGACCTCGTGATCCTGAAGACTTGAACTAGAAGAAGAAAAGCATTTTTATGAGCTTCCGTATTTTAAGAAGCTAAAGGTTCGACACAACATTGATGTCATGCACGTAGAGAAGAATATCTGTGAAAGTCACCTTGGCACAATGTTGGGCATGGACAAGAGGAACAAGGACACCGAGTATGCCCGTATGGATTTGGCAGATATGAATATTAGGCCAGAATTGCATCTACGGAGTAGAAGCAATGGACGGGGAAATGAGAAGCCCCCTGCTTCATACACATTGTCCCCAAAGGAGAGAGATGGTTTTTATGAATATCTGAAATCGATCAAGTACCCAGATGGGTATGCTGCGAATCTATCGAGGTGTGTGTCACACCCCGAAACCGGGCTCTGCAGTGATCTGACCTCGGGATGCAGAATTTTGGGATAATTTGAAACTTTTGCTATATTTCCCAAGATCCGCGTGAATGAGGATAATCGAATTCCATCACGATCAGAGTATATTTTCGCGGAAGCTAAACATGGTGATACGACTCGAAATCTGTGGCCATCGGGTTCCGTGTCGCATGCAACCTATAGCCATCACATAAGCCGACTGGCACGAATCATAAATCATAGAATACTGAGCTGGTAGTAACAAGACTATTTATTTCCCACATATTCAATTTACAATTAACAAATGTCTTAATTACAAACCCAATGAAAAAGGCTAACAAAGCCATACAAAAATAAACCACTAAGTGACATACTACCCCAAGTGATTTTACGAGCTTCGGTTCCAAACTTGACATCTAGATGATATCAATGGGCAGCCTCTCACGTCAGATCGGCGGTCCCACCGCCTCCTCCGATCAAACACCTAAAACCAAAAAGAGAGGAAACTGGCACCAAACAAACAGGGTCAGACACGACGGTCTGGCAAGTAAATAAACAAGTAATATGAAACCAAAGAACATTCGTAAAACCTGATGAAATCATTGTAAAACCGAATAAAGAGTCTAAACAATAATAGCAATAAACCATGATAAAATAATAGAAAGACCAAACATAAATATCAAAGCAAATAAAAGAACAGTCTCAGAAGTACGAATATCTCGAAAAGATAGTAGCCTGCATAAAATATTTAATAGTTGGAAATACATTTCAAATCCTAAATAATGGCAACAATACGATGAAAGATCGATATCATAAACATTAGCAAACTCCAAGAATATAATGAGTATAAACAAATAAGAATCATAAAACAGATAAAACATTGGCAACCACACATAGCTATATTCTCCTATTATCGAAGTAACAAGAGCAGACAGAACCATAGCCACTACACGTGGGACCGGAAATAGAATCAGAACCGTAGCCATACAAATGGGACCGGCAGATCAAATCAGAACCGTAGCCATAAATGGGACCGGCAGATCAAATTAGAACCGTAGCCATACAAATGGGACCGGCAGATAGAAACCGTTGCCATGGTCGGTACAGACAGAATCCAAGCTGCAGCTGGCGGACAAATTAAAGATCCCAAGCCGGGTGATCAGCCCGACAAGGTGACCTAAGCCTAGTGGTGCTTTTAGTTTTCAAAACTCGAACCGATACAAATCTAACCATAATAATAATCCCTTTGGCTCAGGGGCTCACACTACAAAGCTCTGGCCCCGTCTTGCCTCGAGGTTTTGTTTTCAAAATACTAGTCTTATAGAAATAATAGTCTCATCGAAGAAACCACGAATGTGGCGAACCACTCCAATCTCCTTTCAAATCGAACCGGAGAAAACATACGAATATCCATGGTAAACCGCTCAAATACACATCAAAGTGATTTGTATAAAACCATACGATCAATCCTTTCGAACATGGAAAACCACATGATTTTATAACGAATCACCGATGCTATTCAAAATAGTTTACCAAAGAATACAAATACAAATACAAATACATTCTCTAACTTGAAATGGAATGGAATTGTGGAGAATGAATTAATGACTTACCAAGGAACCATCTCAATACACATTTAACCTTTAAACATTGATTAATAAGGAGTGTGTTTGATGCCAATGAAAATTCACAACATTTAAATGATAAAGTGTGTATTGAGACTCGAAAGGTTCCCGGCTAACTTCACACACACGACCATTCTCTCATTGATCCCATCCCCATTTCACAAATTCCAAGTATCACAAATAATCCCAACTTTCATGGGCTTTCTAGTATAAAAAGGGGATTAACGGACCACAATCGAGAAGGAGAAATGGGCTGAAAAGGGGCTGAGACGGGCCTGAAAAAGAATCCCAAACAGTCCACTAAAACAGCCCACAGAATGGGCCCGGACAGACCTGGGCTCGCTCGAGCGACCCAGGGTCCGCTCGAGCGGCCCACTGGGTCGCTCGAGCGGACTGGGCTCTGTCCCAGTCCGGGCTGAGTGCAGAAATGCACTCTTTTGAGCCTTTTTCTGATTCTTTTCCCCCTCTTTCTTCCATACTCATTTTCATATTAACTTGGGCCCTTTCATGACCTCCACAATTCATCAAATCACCATTCATAAATCATTCTAATTAGCCAAACACAACACTTTTAAATCAAAGTTTTCTCCCTTTCTTTTTGAACCCAAACACTTAACATGAAGAAAGCTAATTCTCAAGATGACCAAAGTGAAGATAACTTCAAATTCATTATAAAACAATATCATAAGTGAAATCACATACAACGTTTCTCCATTCAACCAAAAGAAATCTATGAAACATAAGAAGATTAGAACAAAGCATGAAACATCATGATGTGAAGCAAAATAAATGAAATCATCATATTAATTGGAAATCCACTTGCCTCAAGTCTAAAAGAGAGAAATAATACTCTTCAATCAAAGCTCTAGGGTCTCAAGGTCTTCCATCTACAAAAGCCCCAAAATAAACCAAGAGAAACCCTAAAAATCAATCATCCTCAAGTCCTCATAAAAACTCTTTGCATATGTGAGAAAAATACTCTCAAAGGTTTGAAAAACCAAGATGCCAAGAAAAGAAAACCATTGCTAACCTTTGGTAGCTCAAACCAAGAAGAAGAGCTTGAAAGATGGGTCTTCTCTAGCTCAAAATCCTTGAAAAAGGCATCTTTGGAAAGCCAAGAGAGAGGAGAAGAAGATGGAAAGATCAAATCTCCCTTTAGCATCAAAGAACAAGAGATACATGAGGAGAGAGAAAGGGGCTGGGAGAAGAACCCTAGACTCCCCTTTTGTTGCAGGAAAAATGAAGAATGGGAGAGAAGAGAACCCATTGGTGGTTTTATAAGGTTAAGTGGGCTGGGCCCCATTCTTCACAAGGCTGAAACTAGCATTTGTGGGTCCCGAATGAGATCGACGAAGAAGACAAAATCGATCAACGAAATATTTACTTTCCAAAAAGTATATTTTCCCCAATTTCTGAAATTTTCAAAATTCATGGACAGATTTAGTGTGAAAAGTCAGTTTTGCCCTTTATCTCGAAAAACGCATTTTCTGATCATCAAATCAAAATGGTCAAAACATGAAAGTTGTTAAACTTCATAAAATGAGTCAAAATACACCAAATTCAGAATTTTTAGAGATCAGAAGTAATTTCTCATAAAAATACATATCATATGGACCGGGTCAAACCAAGGTCAACGGTCCTCAAATCTCCAAGGCTATGGAAAAATCTAGTCAAACCCAAAAACAAGGTCAAACCAACTCAAATCTCGCTTAAAAGCTAAACCACGATTAAAACAATACTAAACAGAGAAATTGGGGGTCGGGGTCTTACATCCTCCCCCCCTTGGAACCCATTTGGTCCTCCAAATGGTCTAAACCACATCAAAATCAAAAACCCAAAAGACAAAAGAAAACACTGACACCCTACGCTGAACCTCGGCAGCTGAGATACTCTCTGATCAAACCTAACGTTGAGATGCATGGTCAACAACATTCTGATTCGGTTGAAGGCTTCACACTGTTCCACATATCTGTTCAAAAACATACTTTTCTGACCAAACTAGAGTTCAATAATTCTTCTAATCATCCTTGATGTCATCTATCGTTACTGTACTGGATCATTTCTTTTACTCACCCCGTCAGTCACTGTCGGACCAAGAAACCACAAGTTCTGTCTCCTTCTATCACTTTGGAATTCTGTGCCTTAAATCCTTCAAAGCTGTACACGGTGCTCCCGATGCTTGCATGAAGGTGTGATCGTAGACATGTTTTCACTGAAAAATTGTCGCCCCAAAAATTCTGAAATTCCATATGTTTGCTCTAACTATGTTTCTCGAATGCATCATCAGCTTCTGGCCTCCAAGTATACCGTCAATCCTTCTTCGTTCTGAAATCACAAACTCCAAATTCTATAGGTCTCCTGTCACTGACTTGGTCTGCTACAACTCAGATGTCATACTACCATAAACCAGATGTCAAACTGCCATAACCTGCTGAGCTGTTCTGTATAGAAACTTCGCATGGCTTGCCTCTTCGGATTTTCACTCTTCGAGTCTTCTACCCTTGACATGTAAAGTCGACCTTGGAAATCCAATCTGTGTTCACAACTCCATATTCTAATCTTTCTGTGCCGTACCCAGAATTCCTGCCCACATCTGATTCCATCTGTTTGCTGCTCTTGATCTCTTACCTGATACTGTGTTATCAACCAAATAAACCTGCCAAGCTGGCATCATTCCCTGATAAAGCTGAAACTTTCAATCCAAGTCTTGAATGATGTTTATTCTTTCATAGATCTAACTTTGTTTCCGACTGAACCAGTACACGTCCTGACATCCATCAACCCTTCAATTCTCACACATCCGACTCCAACCATAAATACAACTCATTCCATTCGATGCAAAACAAATCTTAAAATCTTAAACATAGGGACTAAAACTATTACTTAGTTGAATTCCATCATTTTAAAACATAGTAGAAACCAAACCTCCAAATTGTCGAATAAAGCTTAATAAATAAAGCTTATCAAAGTTTGAGTATGAAATAACTTTATTCATTTTGAAACTCATATCTTCATAACCAAACAAATCATTGAAACACTCAACAATTTTAAATTAGGATTTCAAAAATAAATCAGATTCATATAGTGTGACTATACATTAAACTTTGTTGAAATCTGAGTGTTAATTAGACACTAAACTTTGTTGAAATCTGAACTCATTTGTTCATAAAAATCTTGCGGAAAAATCCAAACACATTTATTTATAAAAATCCTGCAGAAATCCAAACATGGTTGAATGTTAAAACAAATGCAGGAATCCACATATAATCTGAACACAAAAACCCCTAGGAAGTTCATTTTACATAGCCAAAGAAAACAACTCAATGAAATAGAAATCTCGCACTACTCTTGAGAAAGAAATACAATTTTAATTATTTGCTTTTAAAGATCAGTTTATTCACTAGCTTCTACAATCCATCTTTAAAGATATCCATCCATTTCCAACCAAACATATACAAAATTTTGAAATCGTTAGGGTTTTTGAGATGTAGATGTCAACATTTAAGAAAATTAAAACAAGAGCAAAATTCTAAGGTCATTGTAAAACAATATTTTTAAGAAGATTAAGCAAAAAAAATCCGAAACACAAAACCTTATGAAAATAGAATCATGTGACTCATGAAAAGAGTATAATGACATAGTTTATTTCAAGGATAAACCTTAAAGAAGAAACATAAATCCATTATTTAAACACAACAAGAATAAATCATAGACATAATTGAAAAACATAACAAGAGATGAAAACATCACGAAAATCATTCTCACGAAGAAAAGGGACATCACCATAACTGAGGTATACACTTGCATCTGCATGTTGTCCAATCCAATATCCTATAAGTCGGTAAAATCCACAAGGTTTCCTCTGCTACCAAAAATTATCTTGACCACAACGAACCATCCACTTCCTATTGCCTCTGAAAACTACACTGGCTATGCTACAAGTCCTGAAAATTCTCAGTCAAATCCATGACAAGGCTCATCAAATCCGGGAAATCCCTGAGTTTCTGGCACTAGCTTCCAACCTTACTAACTAAGAATCATTTCTCTCTTCATAAAATCAATAGCTAATATGTCTCCTGCAGTCCTTCATCTTGGAAAGATGGTCTGAGTTCACCCAAAATCCACATTCACTTACCTTGGTACGCTGCATGATGATCTTCAAATAACGGAGAGGGGATCTTCGAATATTGCTCAAGTCCTACTTTGGCTGGCAAATGCATATGTCTTCTCTCATTAACCACAATGAAGATGCTGAAGGCTGAAAGTCTGCTGATGTTCTCCGAAAACAACATACTAAGTTCACAGGGTTCTCAGTCTCCGACACAAGCACAGACAAAAGACACCGAACAAGAGTATGGAGACTTTAAATTCTCCACCACTAAAGAGGAAATTCGGTCATCCAAATCTCCTAACAACCAGAACTAAAAGAAAAGACAAGCGAAGTCTCCCGAACTGAAAGAAAAGCCGACTCAAATCCAAAGAAACAATGACACGAGAAAACAAATCGACACAATCTAACGAATCCTCACCACACGTCTTAATGTCTCTAGAGTGTTTTATTTCCTAGAAACTAACCAGCTCTGATACCAAACCTGTCACACCCCGAAACCGGGCCCTGCAGTGATCCGACCTCAGGATGCGAAATTTTGGGATAATTTGAAACTTTTGCTATATTTCCCAAGATCCGCGTGAATGAGGATAATCGAATTCCATCACGATCAGAGTATATTTTCGCTAAAGCTAAACATGGTGATACGACTCAGAATTCATGGCCATCGGGTTCCGTGTCGCATGCAACCTACATCATAAAGCCATCACATAAGCCGACTGGCACGAATCATAAATCATAGAATACTGAGCTGGTAGTAACAAGACTATTTATTTCCCACATATTCAATTTACAATTAACAAATGTCTTAATTACAAACCCAATGAAAAAGGCTAACAAAGCCATACAAAAATAAACCACTAAGTGACATACTACCCCAAGTGATTTTACGAGCTCCGGTGCCAAACTTGACATCTAGATGATATCAATGGGCAGCCTCTCACGTCAGATCGGCGGTCCCACCGCCTCCTCCGATCAAATACCTAAAAACAAAAAGAGAGGAAACTGGCACCAAACAAACAGGGTCAGACACGACGGTCTGGCAAGTAAATAAACAAGTAATATGAAACCAAAGAACATTCGTAAAACCTGATGAAATCATTGTAAAACCGAATAAAGAGTCTAAACAATAATAGCAATAAACCATGATAAAATGATCGAAAGACCAAACATAAATATCAAAGCAAATAAAAGAACAGTCTCAGAAGTACGAATATCTTGAAAAGATAGTAGCCTGCATAAAACATTTAATAGTTGGAAATACATTTCAAATCCTAAATAATGGCAACAATACGATGAAAGATCGATATCATAAACATTAGCAAACTCCAAGAATATAATGAGTATAAACAAATAAGAATCATAAAATAGATAAAACATTGGCAACCACACATAGCTATATTCTCCTATTACCGAAGTAACAAGAGCAGACAGAACCGTAGCCACTACACGTGGGACCGGAAATAGAATCAGAACCGTAGCCATACAAATGGGACCGGCAGATCAAATCAGAACCATAGCCATACAAATGGGACCGGCATATAGAAACCGTTGCCATGGTCGGTACAGACAGAATCCAAGCTGCAGCTGGCGGAGAAATTAAAGATCTCAAGCCGGGTGATCAGCCCGACAAGGTGACCTAAGCCTAGTGGTGCCTTTAGTTTTCAAAAATCGAACCGATACAAATCTAACCATAATAATAATCCCTTTGGCTCAGGGGCTCACACTACAAAGCTCTGGCCCCGTCTTGCCTCGAGGTTTTGTTTTCAAAATACTAGTCTTATAGAAATAATAGTCTCATTGAAGAAACCCCGAATGTGGCGAACCACTCCAATCTCCTTTCAAATCGAACCGGAAAAAACATACGAATATCCATGGTAAACCGCTCAAATACACATCAAAGTTATTTGTATAAAACCATACGATCAATCCTTTCGAACATGAAAAACCACATGATTTTATAACGAATCACCGATGCTATTCAAAATAGTTTACCAAAGAATACAAATACAAATAGAAATACATTCTCTAACTTGAAATGGAATGGAATTGTGGAGAATGAATTAATGACTTACCAAGGAACCATCTCAATACACATTTAACCTTTAAACATTGATTAATAAGGAGTGTGTTTGATGCCAATGAAAATTCACAACATTTAAATGATAAAGTGTGTATTGAGACTCGAAAGGTTCCCGGCTAACTTCACACACACGACCATTCTCTCATTGATCCCATCCCCATTTCACAAATTCCAAGTATCACAAATAATCCCAACTTTCATGGGCTTTCTAGTATAAAAAGGGGATTAACGGACCAGAATCGAGAAGGAGAAACAAGCTGAAAAGGGGCTGAGACGGGCCTGAAAAAGAATCCCAAATATTCCACTAAAACAGCCCACAGAATGGGCCCGGACAAACCTGGGCTCGCTCGAGCAACCCAGGGTCCGCTCGAGCCAAGCCCAGGCAGAACCTGGTCCGCTCGAGCGGCCCACTGGGTCGCTCGAGCGGACTGGGCTCTGTCCCAGTCCGGGCTGAGTGCAGAAATGCACTCTTTTGAGCCTTTTTCTGATTCTTTTCCCCCTCTTTCTTCCATACTCATTTTCATATTAACTTGGGCCCTTTCATGACCTCCATAATTCATCAAATCACCATTCATAAATCATTCTAATTAGCCAAACACAACACTTTTAAATCAAAGTTCTCTCCCTTTCTTTTTGAACCCAAACACTTAACATGAAGAAAGCTAATTTTCAAGATGACCAAAGTGAAGATAACTTCAAATTCATTATAAAACAATATCATAAGTGAAATCACATACAACGTTTCTCCATTCAACCAAAAGAAATCTATGAAACATAAGAAGATTAGAACAAAGCATGAAACATCATGATGTGAAGCAAAATAAATGAAATCATCATATTAATTGGAAATCCACTTGCCTCAAGTCTAAAGAGAGAAATAATACTCTTCAATCAAAGCTCTAGGGTCTCAAGGTCTTCCATCTACAAAAGCCCCAAAATAAACCAAGAGAAACCCTAAAAATCAATCATCCTCAAGTCCCCATGAAAACTCTTTGCATATGTGAGAAAAATACTCCAAAAGGTTTGAAAAACCAAGATCCCAAGAAAAGAAAACCATTGCTAACCTTTGGTAGCTCAAACCAAGAAGAAGAGCTTGAAAGATGGGTCTTCTCTAGCTCAAAATCCTTGAAAAAGGCATCTTTGGAAAGCCAAGAGAGAGGAGAAGAAGATGGAAAGATCAAATCTCCCTTTAGCATCAAAGAACAAGAGATACATGAGGAGAGAGAAAGGGGCTTGGAGAAGAACCCTAGACTCCCCTTTTGTTGCAGGAAAAATGAAGAATGGGAGAGAAGAGAACCCATTGGTGGTTTTATAAGGTTAAGTGGGCTGGGCCCCATTCTTCACAAGGCTGAAACTAGCATTTGTGGGTCCCGAATGAGATCGACGAAGAAGACAAAATCGATCAACGAAATATTTACTTTTCAAAAAGTATATTTTTCCCAATTTCTGAAATTTTCGAAATTCATGGACAGATTTAGCGTGAAAAGTCAGTTTTGCCCTTTATCTCGAAAAACGCATTTTCTGATCATCAAATCAAAATGGTCAAAACATGAAAGTTGTTAAACTTCATAAAATGAGTCAAAATACACCAAATTCAGAATTTTTAGAGATCAGAAGTAATTTCTCATAAAAATACATATCATATGGACCGGGTCAAACCAAGGTCAACGGTCCTCAAATCTCCAAGGCTATGGAAAAATCTAGTCAAACCCAAAAACAAGGTCAAACCAACTCAAATCTCGCTTAAAAGCTAAACCACGATTAAAACAATACTAAACAGAGAAATTGGGGGTCGGGGTCTTATAGTGTGTGACCTCGAAGAACGGGAAATTAGCTGGCCTGAAAAGCCATGACTGCCATGTTCTTCTGCAACGTCTTCTTCCGATTGGCATGCGTGGGTATGTGAAATATGTGTTGTTTTATTATGGGCCTTTGCTAAATATGTGTTGTCTGTGCTATGGGCATATGGTTTAAAGTTGTAAGTTGTTCCTCCCGCATGTGTGTTCTAAGCATATATGTTTTATTTTATGTCAATTTATTAATCATAGCAGCGAAAAACGCCTCCCAAAAGAAAACTTTTTGTCAAGCCCGGAGCATTGACCCAGGAGAGAAATTCTTATGGGGAAAATCGAAATAGTAACATTCAAAGGAAAATCCCCAGATTAAAAGAGCTGGGCGCACGGCCATTGGAACGAGCACTTGAAGGTCCAGCTCGACGCCGGGTCTCACCTGAAGAGGAAGATGATGAGGTCAACATGGAGTACAGGCCATCTAGGAGTGAGGTAGAGTTGAGTTCCTCGGGTGAAGATGACTTGGAAGATGAGGTAAGAGTACTGTGAGTGTGGTAGATTCTTAATGTTACATGTTATTATATGGGTCAAATACTACATCTTTCAATTATGTGACTTATTGTTGATTTATATATGCTCGTTGATTGTGTTATTCAGTTCGCAAACGTGGTTGGTCAAGGGAGATGGAGACACCGCAGTGCAGTCAGTCAGTCGAAGCATGCTGCCAGTCAGTCTATGGTCCCGGAGCGTACTGCCAGTCAATCTACCATCCCAGAGCCTGTTGCCAGTCAGTCTACGGTCCCAGAGCGTGCTGCCAGTCAACTGGAAATCGGTGCCAATGCTGCTCGTCAGCTTGATCCAGATTTGACTAGCCCTCCTAGTACGGATAGTGGTGTTGGTAAGTAATATTGGACCCTATTATATTCCAAACTTCATTTGTTTATGTTTAAGTAACACTTTTCTTTATTTTTAATGGTTGTAGCATCAACCACTCGACGTGTGCGGGGCAAGGTGGTGGGCTCAGCATCGGAGAAGAGGATGAAGTCTCTTGGTGTTAAGTTGAATGTTCCGTTGGGTGAGATTTCGGGGGCATTCGAGGGTGCCAATGCCTCCACATTTGCGATTGAGCTGGGCAGTCATATCCAGAGGATTGCACCTTATGACAAACCAACATGGATCATGGTTGATGAAGGGACTAGGGAGAAAGTCTGCATGGCAACGTCGGTAATAAAATGAACTTTGACTTCCTATTCCATATGCAACGTCGGTAGTTTTTTGGTTGCTCCCCTTTTGGCACTCATGAAGATAATTACTTGAGATTATCTGATGGATGTGGAATTTGATTTGTTTTGTTGCCTTTTAAATGCATCATTGTTTATTACTTAACTTATGGAGTTTGAGATGACAGCAAAAGTTTGACTTCGGCGAATGGAAGACCGACCAGGCCGTAAAAATGGCCGTCCACAAACTTGCCATGCATATATATAGGGACTTCAGGTCCGAGCTTCATAAGAAGTATAAGCAGTTGTTGGGAGAGGGACATGATCCGAAGCAATACCCACCGGATCCGCAGAGGGCGGCCCAGTGGATATCGATGATAGAGCATAGATGGGAGACAACTGAGTGGAAGGTAACTAAATCCATTGTTATGTTCCCTTTAGCTTTTTCTAAATAAGCTAACTACATTCTTTTTTACTTGTAATTTGCAGCTTCAGTCAGAAAGGAATTCAATGAGCCGAAGGCAAGTGAAGACGACTCATACCTCTGGCTCTCAGTCGTTTGCACAGCGGTTGTCAATCACTCCTGCCGATGAAGCTCCTTCCTCCCAAGCGGAATTATACCGGCAACAACATTGGAGCAAGAAGAAGAACAAGTGGATCACACCTCATGCTGAAGCGACACATGTGAGTTATTGAAAATTCATTAGTATGTCATACTTTATATAGTGGCATTTACGTATATTATAAGTTTATATAAATTCTTTGAGAATACAGCAAAGGTTGGAGTTGGGACTATCACAGTCTGAGGTGAGCGGCTCCCCAGTGGCGCAGCAACAATTGATAGAGGAGGTGCTAGGGAAGAGGGTCGCGAGGAGGCAAGGGTACCGCTCGAGGGGGCCAGCATCAATATCCAGCAGTACTATGGTGGCGACTGAGGTGAGCAGCTTACGGCATCAGCTATCGGAGTCACAGAGAGCACAAGAGGAGTTGCGACAACGGTGTGAAGAGTCGCAGAAGGCACAAGAGGTTTTGCAGCGACAGTGTGAAGAGGCGCAGAAGGGACAAGAGGGTTTGCGGCGACAGCAGCACATGATGCAAGATCAGGCAGCTACACAGGCGAGTCAAATTCAGATGCTACTCCAGCGAGTCGGCTTAGGCGCTTCAGGCTCCACAGGCAACTAGAGATTTGTTGAGGTAAGTACAGTTGCACGGTTATACTTCTAATTTCGCTTTGAGGTTGGAAGATAGAGATTGTGTGTAACAAATATGGAATGGTTGTGATCTTTCTATATAGCCCTACTTCTACACATCTCCCTTTTTGTTTTAAGGTAGAGGGAGATACTTGCCATGACTAATCATATGATTGATCAATTACTTTTATGCCCCTTGGTTTTCTTATGCAAGTGTGTCTTCAAGTTTTTAGAGAATAATAAACAGTAACAGAAGGGTTAGATTTTTGGAAGCGAAATTTTTTAATGAAACATGCATTGATCACAAACCAACATAAAATGTGGATTATTGACTGAAGGGTCTATTTGTAGCAGGTTTGCACATGGGCTAGCCCAAATTTCTGAAACCATAGCCCCTTAGATTATGGCCTGAGTATCAGTTCCAAAACTAGCCCACATGTCATGTGCCTAGGCCCAGAACATTAGGTAATTATTGGCCCATTGATGCTGAAAATGGAATGAAAACTCTTGTGTTCTGAT
The DNA here is from genome assembly GCA_012931725.1 of Litsea cubeba. Lineage (NCBI taxonomy): Eukaryota > Viridiplantae > Streptophyta > Magnoliopsida > Laurales > Lauraceae > Litsea > Litsea cubeba. Next base: position 48,669,271 of record CM022947.1, on the reverse strand, counting down.
GTTAGATCTCAAAATCCTCTTATGTTGGAAGTTTATTAAACTTGTATCTGATGGTGTTCGTTTTTGGTTTTACAGATTGGTTTTGGATGTTATCGTACTGGCTGCAGACTCTTAATGATCTACCTTATTTATTTTGGTCACAGACATTTATGGATGTTAGAATTTTTTGAAAATGATGAAGTAGTAATATTTGTATATTTTAGAGATTTGTGGGTTTATTTTGGTTTATGGATGTCGGATATTTGGTTGTGGATATTTTTTTGGAATTATTGATGAATATATTTTAAATTGGTTTGTGCATTAAGTTTGTTGGTTTGAACATGTATTCAGATTTTTATTTGTGGTATATATACAGGGAAAATTAAAAATATATATATTTAAAAAAAATAATATTTCCCGACGCACCAGTGTGTGTTGCAAAAAAGAAAAAGTATTACAACCTTTCCCGACGTGATATGTGCGTCGGCCTCCCAACGCATTAGTAGTGTTGCCCATTACCGGGAATTCCCAACGCACTGCCAGCGTTGGCCATTACTATGAATTCCCAACGCACTGCCAGCATCGTCCATTACTATGAATTCCCAACGCACTACAAGCGTCGACTGTTACTATGAATTCCCAATGCACTGCCAGCGTCGGCCATTACTATGAATTCCCAACGCACTATCAGCGTCGACTATTACTATGAATTCCCAACGCACTACCAGCGTCGGCCATTACTATGAATTCCCAACACACTGCCAGCGTCGGCATTTATTTTGCCGACGCTGGTATTGCGTTGGCAAATATGGTTTTCGAATCAGGAAAACAGTACTTTTTGCCGACGAACATCATTTTGCCGACGTATTGGACGACGCTGCAGTGCGTTGGTAATTGTACAGGGATTTGCCGACGCAGTTAAATCAGCGTCGGCTATGGATTTCGCTACACATAATTGCCGACGCGTGGCCGACGCGCGGAAATGCATTGGGAAATCTTTTGCCGACGCAAAACCTACCTTTCCAGACGCGGTGACTGTGTTGGCAAAACTGTATTTTGTTGTAGTGCTTGTTAGATTATAATGTTCCACAGCATTGTATGCCTATCATGTGTGACAACTCAAGTGCCATTAGCATTTCAAAAAATCATGTTCAGCAATCTCGCACTAAACACATTGACATTCGCTATCACTTTTTGCGTGATCATGCTAATCAAGGCTCTATTGAGTTACTTTTTGATCCAACTGATTCGCAATTGGCTGATCTATTTACTAAACCCCTTGGAAATGAAAGGTTTATCAAACTGAGACATCAATTGGGCATTGGCCCTTGCCCTGAAATCTGAACTCTTGTTGGCTAATCACCTGTTATTGCATTTCCTTCTTATCATATCTCTTATAAATAGGTGCTTCTGACAAGGTTTGTGTCTTCTTGTAGTTGGGCAGGATCCTTTGCAATTAGATGTCAAAGGGGGAGAGAATGATATTAAGTGATCTCAAATTGAGGGGGAGAAGAATCAAGGTCTATCAAGTCGAGGGGGAGAAGCTTTGCCTAGTTGCTCTCGCAAGGAAAATCCAAAACTCCAAAATATCCAAAGCTCCTTAAATGTCCAAAGAAGTTGGTGTTCTACTTCATGGAGTATGAGAGAGTGTCAAGCTTCTAGAGTTGCCATCAAATTGCAAAGGGGGAGATTGTTAAAGTTTTTATTTTGTTGCAATTTGATTGGATGCATTCATTGTCATAGCTTGACCTCTCTCTCATTCATGCTCTCCTTATCTTAGGACCCTCATGCATATTTTTCTTCCATAAACCTTGTTTTTATTTGAAAAACCTTCAAAACTTCAGGATTTCTGATTGTATAGCTTGTCGGTCAGACTGTCGGTTAGCCGACATATGAACCGAGACCAACCAATGGCTCTGACGGTTCCATTTCCAGAGAGCTACAATTTTCAGATCTTCTCTGTCGGTCAGATCGTCGACTCATGTCGGTCAACTGACAGTGCATAATTCTTCAGACCGAGACCTCGTCGGTTCCAATATCAGAGAGCTTCATTTTCCGTATTTTTGCTCTGTCGGTTCCGGTGTCGGTTCGGTGTCGGTCGACCGATGATGTCGGTCAACCGCCAAGTGTTTCTTGGTCAGTGAATTTTTTTAAAAATATAGCCGTTGGCTTGTGACCGTTGGGCTGTCGGTTGACCGATACCTAGTTGTCGGCTGACCGAAAGCTATCCATTGGGAGCATTTTTTCTATAAAAGGTAACTTTCTCTTTGGGTAAAGTTGCTGATTTTTTGAGAACTTTTGGGGCCAAAAGAAAGGAACTTTTCAAGAGCTTTTCTAAAGGGATTATGGAGGCATTCCAACTTTTCAATCTTTGATCTTTAAAATGGGTGTGCTTTCTAAATCTCTATTTCTATTTCATGCCTAGTTTCTTCATCTTTGTTTTCTTTTAAGCATGATCAAATTGTTAGCTCTCTTCTTAAGATGTTGTTGCTTTTCATATCATGCTTTGATCTTTGAAAACCTTTAGCATTATGAAATCAACATATGACTTTTTCATTCACATGTGTTTGTCATTCAACTCTTTCTCATACATATGATTATCATCTTTACATCATTTGAATTTTCATCTTTTTAAAAGGAGAAAGAGTGCCTTCTAGTTCATTCATTAGTCATAAACTTTATCATTCATATGCATGCTCTTAGTATTTGAGTTTTCATTTTCTATTCAGTCTATCTAGAGGCAATACATTGTGTTTAATTTGTTCTCTCATCCATGCATAAATAGGCATTTTATTCAAGAGAAAAATCTATGTTGTAAAGGTTGGTGTTTAGCCTTGAAAAGCACTTGTTGTGATGTAAAGGTTTATGTTTATCCTTGAAAAGCATAGTGATGAGGTTGTAAGGTTTGAGGTGATCCTAAACGTTAAATTGATTAGTGAAATCCGGTAGGGTTACCGGGAGTGGATGTAGGCAATTTGGCCGAACCACTATAATTGGTTGTGTTATGGTGATTGATGTTTAGCTCTCTTTTTATGATTGTTGATTTTATGTCTGGGTGTGAGATTGAATAGAGATTGTAGTTGTCTTTTGTTTATGAATCCATAACTTAGAAACTCTTCCTCTTCTCAAGCTAATTTACCATCATCAAAGCATAAGTCACCTAAAAGCTAAAATGTTCAAAAATGGTCTAAGTTTTTAGTAGTAATCCTATTCACCCCCCCCCCCCCCTCTAGGATTCGATCTTGGACTTTCACTTTGCCCTTAGACAATCGAATCATCAGAGAATCATCATCCTGTGCAGCACCCAGCCGGTGGAAGCCAGGACAGTGGTACACATACCACGAATAAAAGATGTGGGCCGAAAATACCCTATTTATTGGGAGCCCAAGCCGAACCAAAAAAGCAGCAGCCTGCAGTTCGGTACACAAGTAGGAGTAGAGAGCTGGCACCAAAGCAAGCTGCTCTCCAAACGCCATCTGACAAGCCGGAAAAAAACAATGCGGCCTGATGAGCGTTCCATCTCCTCCATCAAAAATAGCCTCACCTAACCAATAAGTGAGGTAAACAGTGAGATCTCGCCACAGTGCAATGTCAGGACATATGGCGTTTGTACTCGCACAGAAATCTCTCAACTCTTCTTGCATAGCCAAGATCTTCTTCGAACCCGGATCCTTAGCCCTGTCTTCCCGGGTCATGCTATCAGAAGACTCCCCGCTTTCAAAGAAGTTAAGAGAAGAAGAGTTAAAACTCTTCCAACTGCTGGATCTAACTTTCAAGCCTTCCTTCTCCTTCAAAAAATCATAGAAGGTAACAAGCTGAAAGTACAGAAGCCTGAACTCCTCAAACTGCTCCTCAAGGACGCTGTCGATCGGCATAAACTCCTCATAGAGTTTGCCAAGGATGGGCAATCCAGTAATGGCGCTCAGCTCCTTCAAAGAGAAACCAATCTCACCATTCGTCACAACGAAGGTATTGGTTTGTGGAAGGAATGACTCCAGCATAGCCATGAAGGCCTCGTCGGAAAAGATCACGGTCTCCCTAAAGGCGCGGACCGCATCAAAAATCCCGGCTTCCTTAAGAACGGCTCCACCAATCAGCAGGACGCGATCAGTCCACGACTTCCACTCAGAATCAGCACTAAAACGGCCACAAAGTCGAAAAGGCTTCACCCAATTGCTGCCATCACCGCTGAAAATGCCAAGGCCCACCGGTCTCAAATCGACCGACGGATAATCAGAGCCCTAGTAACCGCTAGCTGGCATCAAGATGTCCATGTCAGTAGGTGACTTCTCCGCATATCCAGGAGAACCGCCTACAAAAACCCCGGTCTTGATTACATTTGTCCTTCTCACCCAGCTTGGAGGATCTTTCCTCTTAGAGCACGTGGGGCAAGGATCATGATCGAGACGGTGCGATCAAACGTCGACCGGGTAGCAACAGTCTTCTTCTCACCATCTGCTGTGAAAGAGAACTAAAAACATCTTCTCTGGTATGTCATGTCATCAGGGACTGCATCACCAAAGAAGAAGGTAGGCTTGGGCAAAATACTCTGATCTTCCATCATCCATGGATGACTGCTTACCATGATCTTATAGAATTCCTCTCCCTTGAGAGTGATCAGTCGCTGCTTCATCTCATCTCTGTTGAGGGAGTCGCACTCTTCCAGGTTTCTCTCAACATACTGAACCTTGTCCCAAGCCTGCTGAACGGCCGGATTAGAAGATCTAGCAGATCGACGAGGTACGCTGGTAGCAGGCTCTTTACCCTTGTTCGTCCTGGAGGAACCACCTGCAAAGGATGGAAAAGAAAAAGATCAATCATCAAAATGACACGATTTCGCTAAAAAGAATCTGGCGAAATTTTGACATGATGCCGGGGCAATTCCGAAGAAAAGGAACTACTCCGAAAGAAATAGAAAGCTTGAAGATGGGCTCAACATTGCTGCGAGCTCCGAAACTCCAAACTTTCGAAACCTCAAAGTCTCCGCAAAATCAGGAAGAGCTCAACATCGCTGCGAGCTCCAAATTCCCAAGTTTGCAAAAACTTTCAGGTATGCTACCGCATCATGCTACAATTCAATTTACAAAAAAAATATACATGCATGAACATCTTGGTTTGCCAAAAAATGCATTATCATGATGAGAAAAAAAAACAAAGAAGAAAAAAAACTTTCGCAAAAAAAAATAGAGAAAAAAAAAAGAGGATCAGCAAAAAAAAAAAGCGGCTGGCCCACAGGCCACGTGGTCGTACGATAGATCCGTACGGATCTGCCCGTACGGCCCACAAAAAAGAAAAAAAACATGCAAAAAAAAAGGAAAGCATGAAGAAAAAAAACGTGTAAACAAAAAAAAAGAGAAGAGAACACGTGAAAAAAGAAAAAAAAAAGAAAAGAAAGAAACAAAAAAAAAAGAACTTTTTATCATCCTATTTCCTACAATGGAGTTTTCTTGAAAAAGGGAACTTACTTGAAGCCATTGATGGAGAAGAAGAAGAAATGTCTTGAAGATCTTGAAGAAGAAGAACTCTTGGTCTTGAAACCCTCTTGGGAATGTTGCAAAAGAAAGCAATAAGAGCAAGAGATCCAACCTCCTCCTTGCTTTTATAGAAGAGAGCAAACCAAAGAAGGAAAGAAGAAAGAGGTAAGTGTTACTAATTAGTAACCTTACCAAAAGAAATAAATTAGAAAGATTCTTTCCCAAAAGAGAGATATCTTGAGGGATTCACTCCCAAAAAGAAATCAATGAGAGATTTTCTCCCAAAAGATAGGATCAATGAAATATTCTTTCCCAAAAGAAAGATATCTTGAGATATTCAATCCCAAAATAAAGGGAACATGAGAGATTCTCTCCAAATAAAGATATTCTTAGATATTCTCTATCCAAAGGAGATATTTTTAGATATTCTTTACAAAAATGACACCATATGAGATCTAAGCCATTCCAAAAAGCTTAAAGTCCCATGGGTTAGCCCATATGAGCCAGGTTTGACCACCTAGGCACTAAAAAAAAAACAAAATTTGGGCTTTTAGTCAAAGAGAAGTCCCTCTTACCAAGAGCTTACAAAAATGGTTCCATGCCTCTTTTGAGTTGATCGGACCATACAAAAAAGAATTCCAAGCCCCATGAGCTTCCAGAAATCAAACCATCCAGCCTCATATACCAAATTGAGCCAAAATTTTGAAATTGACATTCCACAAAAATCCAAACCAAATCCTGGTCCCCTAACTTGCCACATACAGCTTGTTAGGTTACAAGACCAAAACCAAAAACCAAAACCTGATCCCCTAACTTGCCACATACAGCCTGTTAGGTCATAAGATCAAAACCAAAATCGACCCCCCAACATTCCACATACAGCTTGTTGGGTCACACGGTCAAAACCAAACCCGACCCCTAACCTGCCACATACAGCTTGTTAGGTCACAAGGTCAAAACCCAAATCCACATCCCTGATGTCATCTTCAAAACTTTGCCTCGAGATGGTATGTGATCCCTTTCACTACCATAACTGGAAGCTCAAAAGCCTACAAATACCAAAAGAAAGACTGCTAAAAGACGCTTGGTGAAGTCACAAGCTCTCCTTCAAAAAATCTCTTCGAGGCACATCGACTACAAAAGTTAAGCAACTCGTCGCCGCACCTTGAGGGGGCATTTGTTGACACCAAAAAAATGTGTCACTTTGCATCTTCAAAATCCAGAAAGCTACATGAAGTCGCAGCCTACCATAAATAGGTAATCCCACTTCCAAAAATCAAATCTTGTCAGAATCAAACAAAAACTGCAAGATCCTTCAAGATAGCCAAAAGAGGAGTACACAAGAAGTTTCGGGCCATTTCAAAATCATTTGGCCTAACTTCGCTTCTCCGACAGCTAAAAAGGAGCTCCCGGCGGCGAAAGCATCGGAGACACCAAATCTTCGATCAAAGCCGACGGATAATCTCAAAATACATCCAAAAGGCTCCACGTCAAGTTCCGGGTCAAACCGACAACGTTTGACCCTACATCAACCCTCGAACAGGTAAATCAAGCCTCTCGGCGGCGAGAATTACCGAGTCCATCACTCATCAGATAAAACACATGGACGGCTTCAAAATGCTTACAAATGGCTACACGTCAAATTTCAAGTCATTTCAACAACATTTGACCAGACTTTGACGCTCGAAAGCCAAATCAGGCCTCTCGGCGGCGAAGCTCCACGGGACCATGGTTTCCAAGACAGAGCCTATGGATCATCTTAAAATGACTCCAATAGGTTTCCTGTCAAATTTCAAGTCAATCGAACATCGGTTGACCGCACATCAAGCCGCGACATCTTCATCGCGATAAAAACAAATCTACTAGTGATAAAACCCCAAACGGCTTCAAAACTCAAACAAAAGCCTATGATTGGTCTTATTTATTACTCAGGAGGCTTCACCCCAAATTTCAGGTCATTCCGACATCGTTTGGCCCAGTTTCAGCTTCTGACGGAAAATCGGCAGCTCTCCTCGACAAAGTCTTCGGCTTTCTCAGAAAATTAGAAACTTTGCAAACACAGATGCAAGGATTCTCATCAGGTTTTCTACAGGGAAACCAGGCCAATAAATGATCAAAAAATTCAAGAAAAGATACAGAAGAAAAAAGAATAAAAAAACATAAAAAAATGGACACAAAACGGGACAAAAGTGGGGAAAACCTGCGACCCTGGAGCCCGGGATAGCCGGGAGGGCCCCGGAAGCCCCATTTTTTCGTTGTTTTTCGCGATTCGAAGTGTCCGACCCCTGGGATTTTCCAAATTTCATACTTTTGAGACACCAAATCCTTTGACATCCGTCAAAATCACGGGTCAATCATCAAGAGTATCAAAATCAACATTCATCGCCAACCGGTCAACCAAAAAAGTGTGTTTTCTACCCTACCGATCGAGAAATCGACAGGAAAGATGGCACCGACCCGCTGTTGGCAACCAATACCTGAAGTTACATGGTCATCCGATGTCAATCTACATGAAGATCCATCGATGATCATCGCCAGAAGAATCCCAAAAGATGCGGCACGGCCCGTGACTCTTTAACTGCTCGGCGACCACTTAATGCGATTAATTGACTAGCATTATTACAGTCATTAATCCATTTCTCTGGACGGCCCAATCAGAAGCAAGCATCCGGGAGTTACAAATCAATTGATTCATGGCTTTAACCCATGAAACTCCTCCCATCATGGCGATTAAATGTCCTCAATATCCTCCCGCCAATCAAAAGCCAAGAAAAAGGAGTTACAAAATAAAGGAATTAAATCCTGTAACTCCTCCCATTATGCGGTTTAATGACAATAAAAGCCCATAAACCCTCCTAAATGGCTACCAAAAAGCCGATAAATAGGAGAGCACTCCAAGAAGGAAAAAAACAAGAACAGACTACAGAAAATCCGGAAATTCAGACAGAAAAAGGGATCAAAAACCTAAGAGAAAGAAAGAGAGAGAACTCTGCGGAAGTTCTATACCGACCACCGCTACAAGGTGACAAAAGTCCCTTGGGGGGTACCGCCCCCCCAAGGTCCTTGCCTTCTCCTTCTGCCTCCAATGGCTTAGACGTGGCTTTTTAGCCCGTCTACTTGGTTTTTTATTGGACATAGGACCTCCTTTTCGTTTTTGTCCTCTAAAAACCTGAGGTTATAGCCAAGCCAAGCGAATCAAGAGCACCCTCTGTTCTCATCTAGCATGGATGATGGCGAAGCCCACATATGGCTTGCGACCGTCAATCTGAACGAGTCCCCCACAATCTCCTGAGAAGTTAGATCCTCCTTTTCTTGCTTTTCATTGTAGTTTGTATTTTTTCAAAAGAGACAAAAATCACAACTCTTGTCTTTCATTATTGATAAGAATTGTAAAATCGGCTATAAACGCCAAAAATTAGCTATAAACGCCAAAATCGGCTATAAATGCCAAAAAATCGCCTTTCACGGCAAATCAAGAAAAATGTCTCTTTTCTTAAATATATGTGCAATTGAAAACTCGAAAGAAGTTGATTTCCGTTTTACTTGCGAAGGTTGATCTCCGGATCACCACTTGTAATTCCAAGTAAAATAGAAAATCTGGCACGGACTCCCATGTCCGCCGACCTCTGCAGAACCGAGCGATAGAAGTGTTGTCCATCACAACAAATGTCTATTTTCTATTTCAAACAGACATAGAACTTGGTACATCCAAACAAACTAATAACTTAAACCGTCTTTCTCAAACAGTTTTAAGAGATATAGACCCTGAAATTAGATATGCCAAACGGGCCCTTAGTGATTGTTAGATAGATCTAGATTTCAGATATATATAGTTTTGTTTTTGCAAGACCAATTCTTTGACACGGGCTGCTCTCCTCCTTGATTAATTGTATAGGAAATCATGTGGCTCCCATCCAAAGTAAAAGAAGTTCTCACCTAAATATAGAGGTTAATTTCCTAATCAAAGTTTTTTATCTTAATTTTTGAGGGATCATTTGTTGCAAGAATTTATATATATATATATATATACAAAAGTATCAACACATTTGTTCATTTATTTTTATGCAATACATATGTAAATCTTGGTGTGAGAATGACTTCCAAATGGGCCATTTTCCCTCACTCCAAGTGTGAAACATTAAACACCTCACTCCTCATAAATAAACAGATCTTCATAAATGGGGCGTAGATAAAAACCTATCAATCATCTTTTATTATTTCTCACCTTTTATTTCATATTTTAAATCTTCATAAATCTCAAGAAATGTGTTAAAAAAGTGGAGAAATCCTTTAAATTTTGCGTTTTCTCACTTTTATGGACCCCCAATTTATGATCTGAACCATACAACATATATAAATAGTGAACCCAATTTTCCAAAAATCGCCATTTAAATGGAGATGAAATTAAGAATCCTAATTTTATTATTCAAAAAAAGAAAAAAAAATGGATCGTGCTATCGTTACGAAGGCACAAACAAAGTCATCAACACCATTTACTAAAGTAGATCAGTTCTCGTGTTTTACTCCGGGCACTCTTTCTGCTTGTCAAAGCTCCTTTCCTACTTGTGTCGACTTTTTTCCTATTTGTACGGCTTTCTTCCCACTTGAGTGGTTACCTTCCGTGTGTATGCATGCTCTCTCTTGGGTCCGGTCCCTTCGGGGTAAACATTAAATATAAAAAGGGATAACTAGCCAAAAGTCCCTCTAACACGGTATTATATGGCTTCCAGTCCAAGAACTTTATAATCCACATAGTTGAATATATTTTGGCAAGAAAGAGGTCCCTATAGATACGCCACATCAGACATTTACATGACTGATTTGCCCTTTCAATTGTTTAGACATAGAATTATGAAATTTTAAAATTTTAAATCTTCTATTCCCATTTGCAGAAATTGGAACCCGAATAATTGCTCACGAGAGAAGGAGACTTGTCTCAGGCTCTTTCCAGATTGGATCTGGAATTCAGAGTGGGCCACGATTGCTTGATCTGAGAAGATGCACAGATCTCTTTGTAATTCAAACTGAAGAAGATACTGTTCTTCGATTTTGCATCCGATAGCCTGATCACAGCAGTGGGCCACAATCTTGATTGGTCAGACGATCCGGGGTTCGGATCGTTGCAGTATAGATCACCATCAGACCCCAGAGTTACAGAGGGCATGGGCGGAAAAGCAGGGCGTTATCGCCCTGACATTGCCAGAGAAGAAGACACAGCAGTGCTGCTTTCACCGTCACCAGATCTAGGTGCTACCTATTGTAGAAAGAGATAACTTCTCAAGCATCGGGCACTTAAGGAGCATTTCATCGAGCACGTGGTGGGCCATTTGAACCCTATTAAGATGCAGAGCCCTAAGAGAGCCGAAACCCATAAAACCCTGAGGAAGCTTGAAACTGTACCCACCTAATCTCAGGACCGCGATCGAATCATAAGAAATGAGACAAGGGAAGCAATTCATATCTTGATTGAACTATATCAAATAACAGTTTGAACCTCTCAAGAGTGAGATCGAGATCAAGCTCTTTAACCCCATTTTGCACTGTGAATTCGAACTGTAAGAGCATAAAATGTCACTCACAGAGATGGGGGAGTAGCCAGAGCTCTTTGGTTGAACACGGTGCCTGCCTGAAACCTGGAAGAGGGGAAGAAGAACAAAAGATGGTCAGAGGACCCTGGCCTGGGCAGCACAAGGCTCTCCGATGCCTAAGTCAGTATGAGAACTGGACAATAGGATGGAGATTTTGGGGAAGAAGATGGCGTACCAACATGTGGTGTAAGTGTTTGGCCCCTTTACTCTGATGCTATAGCTGCGTTTATATAGAAGAAGAGAGGAGGCAAGGAGGTGGTTGATTGTCTTGTCATAGCCCACCTTGTCAGAGATACTAGGGAGGCGTGGTCCCATCGCATCCTTCTCTAGCGTCTACGGACGCCGATCTTGTCAGGAAGCATGGGCGACATGGGTGGCTGTTAGAGGATATGGGCGGTGCCCTTGTCTTGTCGCACGTGCTGTAGCGTGCTTGAGCATCCATGGGAGAACAGCTGTCGGCCCCTGCCTTGGCCAGCTCTAGCGTTGTGATCGAGGTCAGGGTGTGTTACTGAGGTCGGGGGACCGAGGTCGGGAGCGACTTTGACATGGCTGGAGACCTGGCAGGGGTGCCGAGGTGGAGTCTGTCGAGATGGAGGCATGGGCTGAGGTGGGAGCATCTGGCCGAGACGGATCTGGCCGAGCTGAGATATGTGGCCAAGACCAAGACCCGATGAGCTGGAAGAGATTGCACTGCAGGGGGAAGCCAAGACCTGCTGAGCTGGCGGTCTATGGTGGTCTGGAAATATCCCCACACAATAGCCCCTCAACTTCTGACCTCTGAGAGGTTACTCTTTGAGGTCGGAAGCTAAGAAAGGAGAAGCTGTTGAGTTGCTGAGCTCGGTAGTCTTCAGTGTCTGGTTGGATACCAACTGAGAAACCGAGACATGACTAGCTGGCTCGTCACTAGAGGTGTAGTCTCGTTGGAAGTATTCTGGTGATGCTGCCGAGGAGGCTGGCACTGCTGCCAAGCTAGAGACTGGCGCTACTGCCGAGCTGAGATATGTGGCTGCTCGTCACCAGAGGTGCAGTCTCATTGGCCGGCGATCTGGTATTGATACCAAGATGCGCACATAGCACGAAATGGAGAAGACACACTGGCTCGTCGCCAGGGACGTGCCGGCAACATGGCATGAGAGCCAAAATGCTCACAAGGCACGAAATGGAGAAGACCCACTGGCTCGTCGCCAGGGGCGTCCCGACAACATAGCATGAGAGCCGAAATGCTCACAAAGCACGAAATGGAGAAGACCCACTGGCTCGTCGCTAGGGGCGTGCCGGCAACAAGGCATGAGAGCCGAAATGCTCACAAGGCATGAAATGGAGAAGACCCACTGGCTCGTCGCCAGGGACGTGCCGACAACATAGCATGAGAGCCGAAATGCTCACAAAGCACGAATAGAGAAGACCCACTGGCTCGTCGCCAGGGGCGTGCCGACAACATGGCATGAGAGCCGAAATGCTCACAAAGCACGAAATGGAGAAGACCCACTGATGGACCGCGCTCCTGCTCGGTTCTACCGAGGTCGGCGGACGTGGGAGTCCGTTGGGTCCGACCCTTTCGTAACCAGGGGGCAGAGGCGCGCATCAACATTTTTGTCGTGTGGGTGTGCCAGATTTTCTATTTTACTTGGAATTGCAAGTGATGATCCGGAGATCAACCTTCGTAAGTAAAAAAGAAATCAACTTCTTTCAAGTTTTCCATTGCACATATATTTAAGAAAAGAGACATTTTTCTTGGTTTGCCGTGAAAGGCGATTTTTTGGCATTTATAGCCGATTTTGGCGTTTATAGTCGGTTTCTGGCGTTTATAGCCGATTTTGGCGTTTATAGCCGATTTACAATCCTTATCAATAATGAAAGACAAGAGTTGTGATTTTTGTCTCTTTTGAAAAAATACAAACTACAATGAAAAGCAAGAAAAGGAGGATCTAACTTCTCAGGAGATTGTGGGGAACCCGTTCAGATTGACGGTCTTAAGCCATATGTGGGCTTCGCCATCATCCATGCAGATGAGAACAGAGGATGCTATTGATTCGCTTGGCTTGGCTATAACCTCAGGTTTTTAGAGGACAAAGACCAAAAGGAGGTCTTATGTCCAATAAAAAAACCGAGTAGACGGGCTGAAAAGCCACATCTAAGCCATTGGAGGCAGAAGGAGAAGGCAAAGACCTTGGGGGGTACCCCCAAGGGACTTTTGTCACCTTGTAGCGGTGGTCGGTGTAGAACTTCCGCAGAGTTTTCTCTCTTTTCCTTCTCTGAATTTCTGTGCTTTTTTCTGATCTGGGATCTGTCTTCTTTTTCCGATCTTTTTCTTCTTGGAGAGCTCTCCTATTTATAGGCTTTTAGGTAGCCATTTAGGAGGGTTTATGGGCTTTTATTGTCATTAAGCCGCATAATGGGAGGAGTTACAGGATTTAAATCTTTATTTTGTAACTCCTTTTTCTTGGCTTCTGATTGGCCGGAGGAGATTGAGGGCATTTAATCGCCTTTAATCGCCATGATGGGAGGAGTTTCATCGGTTAAATACCATGAATCTCTTGACTTGTAACTCTCGGATGCTTGCTTCTGATTGGTCCATCCAAAGAAATGGATTAATGACTGTAATAAAGCTAGTCAATTAATCGCATTAAGTGGTCGCCGAGCAGTTGAAGAGTCGCGGGCCGTGCCGCGTCTTTTGGGATTCTTCTGGTAATGATCATCGATGGATCTTCATGTAGATCGACATCGGATGACCATGTGACTTCAGGTGTTGGTTGCCAACAGCGGGTCAGTGCCATCTGTCCTGTCGATTTCTCGATCGGTCGGGTAGAAAGCACACTTTTTTTGGTTGACCGGGTGGCGATCAATGTTGTTTTCGTTACTTTTGATGATTGACCCGTGTTTTTGATGGATGTCAGAGGATTTGGTATCTCAAAAGTATGAGTTTTGGAAACTACCAGAGGCTGGACGCTTTGAATCGCGAAAAACGGTGAAAATCGGGGTTTCCGGGGCCTTTCCGGCGATCCCGGGCTCCAGGGTCGCCGGCGACCTTGGCCCAGGGTCGCAAGGGCCTGCGACCCTGGGGGGTTTTTCCCCCTTTTTGTCCCATTTTGTGTTCGTTTTTGCTGTTTTTCGATTCTTTTTTCTTCTGTATTTTTCCTTGACATTTTTGACCATTTATTGGCCTGATTTCCCTGTAGGAAACCTGATGAGAATCCTTGCATTTTATTTTGCAAAGTTTCCAATTTCTTGAGAAAGCCGAAGACTTTGTTGCGCAGAGCTGCCGATTTTCCGTCAGAAGCTGAAACTAGGCCAAACGATGTCGGAATGACCTGAAATTTGGTTGTGAAGCCTCCTGAGCAATAATAAGACCAACCATAGGCTTTTTTTGAGTTTTGAAGCCGTTTGGGGTCCTATCACCAGTAGACTCGCTTTTGTCGCGATGAAGATGTCGCGGTTTGATGTGCGGTCAACCGATGTCCGATTAACTTGAAATTTGACAGGGAACCCATTGGAGTCATTTTAAGATGATCCATAGGCTCTATCTTGGAAACCAATGTCCCGGAGAGCTTTGCCGCCGAGAGGCCTGATTTGGCTTCCGAGCGTCAAACTATGGTCAAATGTTGTCAAAATGACCTGAAATTTGACGTGCAGCCCCTTGTAAGCATTTTGAAGCCGTCCATGTGCTCTATCTGATGAGTGATGGCCTCGGCGGTTCTTGCTGCCGAGAGGCTTGATTTAGCTGTTCGAGGGTTGATGTAGGGTCAAACGTTGTCGGTTTGACTCAGAACTTGACGTGGAGCCTTTTGGATGTATTTTGAGACCATCCATCGGCTCTGATCGAAGATTTGGTGTCTCCGATGCTTTCGCCGCCGAGAGCTCCTTTTCGGCTGTCGGAGAAGTGAAGTTAGGCCAAATGATTTTAAAATGGCCCGAAACTTCTTGTGTACTCCTCTTTTGGCTGTCTTGAAGGATCTTGCAGTTTTTGTTTGATTCTGACAAGATTTGATTTTTTGGAAGTAGCCTTGCCTATTTATGGCAGGTTGCGACTTCATGTAGCTCTTTGGATCTTGAAGAGGCAAAGTGACATTTTTGGTGTTAACAAATGCCCCCTCGAGGTACAGCGACGAGTTGCTTAACTTTTGTAATCGATGTGCCTCGAAGAGATTTTTGAAGGAGAGCCTGTGACTTGACCAAGAGCCTTTGAGCAGTCTTTCTTTTTGGTATTTGTAGCCTTTTGAGCTTCCAGGGGAATTTTATGGTAGTGAAAGGGATCACGTACCATCTCGAGGCAAAGTTTTGAAGATGACATCAGGGATGTGGATTTGGGTTTTGACCTTGTGACCTAACAGGCTATATGTGGCAGGTTAGGGGGTCGGGTTTGGTTTTGATCGTATGACCCAATAAGCTGTATGTGGAATGTTGGGAGATCAATTTTGGTTTTGATCTTGTGACCTAACAGGCTATATGTGGCAAGTTAGGGGATCAGGTTTTGGTTTTTGGTTTTGGTCTTGTGACCCAACAAGCTGTATGTGGCAAGTTAGGGGACCAGGATTTGGTTTGATTTTTGTGGAATGTCAATTTCAAGATTTTGGCTCAATTTGGTATATGAGGCTGGATGGTTTGATTTTTGGAAGCTCATGGGGCTTGGAATTCTCTTTGTATGGTTGAATCAACTCAAAAGAGGCATGGAACCATTTTTGTATGCTCTTGGTAAGAGGGATTTCTCTTTGACTAAAAGCCCAAATTTTTTTTTTTTTTTTTTGTGCCTAGGTGGTCAAACCTGGCTCATATGGGCTAACCCATGGGACCTTAAGCTTTTGAAATGGCTTAGATCTAATATGGTGTCATTTTTGTAAAGAATATCCAAAAATATCTCATTTGGATAGAGAATATCTAAGAATAACTTTACTTGGAGAGAATCTCTCATGTTCCCTTTATTTTGGGATGGGATATCTCAAGATATCTTTCTTTTGGGAAAGAATCCTTCATTGATCCTATCTTTTAGGAGAAAATCTCTCATTGATTTCTTTTTGGGAGAGAATCCCTCAAGATATCTTTCTTTTGGGAAAGAATCTTTCTAATCTCTTTATTTTGGTAAGGTTACTAATTAGTAACACCTACCTCTTTTTTCTTTCCTTCTTTGGTTTGCTCTCTTCTATAAAAGCAAGGAGGAGGTTGGATCTCTTGCTCTTATTACTTTCTTTTACAATAATCTCAAGAGGGCTTCAAGACTAAGAGTTCTTCTTCTTCAAGATCTTCAAGACTTTTCTTCTTCTTTTCCATCAATGGCTTCAAGTAAGTTCCCTTTTTCAAGAAAACCCCATTGTAGGAAAAAAAAGTTCTTTCTTTTTTTTCTTTTCTTTCTTCTTTTTTTTCACGTGTTTGCTTCTTTTCTTTTTTTTTCACACGTTTTTTTTTTTTTTTTTGCTTTCTTTTTTTTTGTCTGTGACTTGGTTTGCTAACACATTTCTTGCCAGCTAACTTGCCACAGGATTCCGATGACTTTGAACCATCGATGGATGCAAATGTTGATGATGCTTCCGATGAGTTCATGGAGGAACAAAGTGTTCCGCCAGTCGTCGAAGAAGGTATTTTGTAGTTATAACCCTGATAATGATTTTCAAACAGGATCATATTCATACATTTTTGTGTTTCTTTGGCAGGATTTGAAGTGACAGAGGAGGGTCCGTCGCTTCCTTCATAACCAGAGCAAGGGATGTCAGAGGTTGATCCAGAGGTAAAGACTCCTAGGACCAGTTCTGACAATGTTGAGGAGATACCTCATGCTGAGATTCCTTCCCGAGCAGGAGCAGCTTCAACTGGAAAGAGTTCTTTTGTTACTCTTCCAACAGAGGATGACATGAGCAGCCGACCAACGGAGTTGGGCGAATCTTCAGCTGGGACATCTCTTCTTTTTGCGAAGAAGGTGGTGGTGCGAGTTCTGAGCTCTTGGATTGAGACTCTGCTTTCTGGGCACTTAGATGCCGGATTTGGGATGATCCAGCATGTGCGTGAGATTCTCGGTGATGCTGAAGAGGCTGGTCTAGATGTCACAAGTGCCAGGGCGATCGTTGATAGGATCATTGAGCTGGGTGACAGGTGGTTTGAGACCATTGGATTTCCTGATGACCAGTTCTTCAAGGAGATGTTCCTGGACCCTGCGAATAAGGCTCAGTCTAACCTGGATGAGGCTACAGAAAGCAGGAAGCAGGTAGTCCGAGAGAAGAACTTAGAAGAGCTAAACATCATTGGGCTGACACATGACCTGAACATCCTTGATAGGGAGGTCGATGAGGCCAAGAGACGTCTTGAGCATCTGCAGGCACAAGTCGCTGCCAAGTGGACTGCAATAACAGAGGCTCGTGAAAGGGAGACTGCTCTGATTCACCGGGTTACAGATGCCAATCAAGTTCTTAAAAGGAAGTCTGATGAGAACAAACAATGGCGAACTGCTCGAGATAAGCTTCCTGGTGCGAAAGAAGGGGTACAGCCCACTCCAGCATCTCATGGCAAATTCCTGAAGAAGCGTGCCTTGGAATCCTTGACGGCTGAGGCCAAAAGTTTGCTTAAGAAGCTGAACTCTTGGCTGGAGACCATTTTTTATTGAGCTCCTGATTTTGTAGCAGAAACTATCCTTCTCTCTTTTTTTTCTTCTTTTTTTTTTTTAGTACCACTTGTATTTTTTTGGTACTTTTTTTTTTTAGTGCTTGTGAACACTTTCCTTTTTTTTGGTACCACATGTATTTTTTTTTTGTACTCTTTTTTTGTAGTGCTTATGAACACTTTCTTTTTTTTTTGGTACCACATGTATTCTTTTTGGTACTCTCTCTTTTTTTTTGTTATCCCTACGCTTACTTGAATCTTTTTGTGATAAAAGTAATTGCTAAATGGGATTTGATCAAAAGCTTGTCATTTTGTGAAAATCTTTTGTCAAATGATTGTTTTGGCATGGAAGCCAGATTTTTGCTTATGGCATGGAAGCCAATTTTGGCATGAGAGCCAGCTTTTTTTTTGTGGCATTGATAGCCGAGTTTTTTTTTTTGTGGCATCTATAGCCAGTTTTGGTAGCATTGATAGCCGAATTTGTGGCATTGATAGCCGGGGTTTTTGAAAGCCAATTTTTTGTTTGTGGCATTGATAGCCGGTTTTGTTTTGGTGGCATTGATAGCCGGTTTGTGGCATTTATAGCCTGTTTTGGTGGCATTGATAGCCGATTTTGGTGGCATTTATAGCCGGTTTTGGTGGCATTCATAGCCGTTTTGGTTTGGTGGCATCTATAGCCTGTTTGGTTTTCAAAAATGCAAGTATCGACTAAAAGTCGCCTCCCTGCTGAATGTTCTTGCAAGTATCGATGGAATGTCGCCTCCTTGCTCATTCGGTTGCGAGTATCGATGGAATGTCGCATCCTCGCGGATTTGGGTTCAAGTATCGATGGAATGTCCCATCCTTGCTTTTCAAAAATTTTGGTTTTGCGGGTACTGACTTGATGTCATTTCCCCATGATTTTTGAAATTTGTGGTTTTCTCGAACCTTTGGGTTATGGATATCAACTGAAATGTTGCGTCTCCATGGTTTTGGATTTTGCATGTATCGACAAAATGTCGCTTCCCTGTGATTTTGGAAGTGTCGAACATGGTTCATATGCTTCCGATTTGTGCGAGTATCGACTAAGCGTCGCTTCCTCGCGGTTTTTTGAAAAACCATTTTTTTTTGTTTAAAGACACAAGGGTCATAAGCTTTGACCTAAAACCATTTTGGCGGTAAAAGGCAGGGTGGAGTAGGTAGAAATCCCTGAATCCGGATTTTGTTTCAAACCATGAATTTTGGGTTCAAGGGTTGAAAATTTTGGTCAAGTTAGGGAAAGGTTCCTAAACTTGGGTTTTTTGAACAATGAAACGATGGAAGTAAGCATTGTTTAAATTTCTAGAAATTTCAACATTTGACATGAAAATTCTAAAAAAGGGTGGGTTTAGCGAGCGTGTACCTGGAAACCGGTTTTGGCCGTACAGGCATTGCTCTTACCCAGTTGGGTAAGTCTTCAAGGGTAGTACCGCTTTAAGAACTTGCCGTTGATGGGCAGCATACATCTGTCGCCTTCCATGTTTAGGAGTGCATATGCGCCGTTGGAGAAAACCTTGTCGATGACGTAGGGTCCCTCCCATTTTGGTTCAAATTTGCGTTTGGACTTGTGAGCGAAGACCATTGGTCTTTTTACCACAAGAACCAAGTCACCCTTTTTGTAGGCGCGTTGCCTGACCTTTTTCTCGAAAGATCCTGCCATGCGTGCTTGGTAAAGTTCAATGCTTTGTTGAGCTTGGAGCCGTCTCTCGTCGAGATTGTCCAGCTCATGGAGTCACAATTTGACATTGCTTTCTTGAGTCATGTCATTTTGCAAGGATACCCTCAAGGAAGGAATTTGTACTTCCAAGGGTACGACAGCTTCGCATCCATAGACCAAGGAGAATGGTGTGCTATGGGTTGGTCCTTGAACGGTGGTTCGATAGGCCCACAAAGCTTCAGACATTTTGTCGCTCCAGTCTCTTTTATGACTAGAGGCCATTTTTTTGAGGATTTTGCAGAGTGTCTTGTTGAAAGCTTCTGCTAACCCGTTTGCTGCCGGATTGTATGGAGTCGAAGGACAACTTTGGGTTTTGTATTTGTCGCAGAACCTGTAGAATCGATGATCCCGGAATTGTGGTCCGTTATCATGGATGAATCTTTTGGGTATGCCGAAACGACAAATGATGTTGGTGCGCAGGAACTGAAGGACTGATGAGGTCTTCATTTCGTTGAACGCAAATGCTTCTGACCACTTGGAGAAATAATCCGTAGCAGCGAAGATGAAGCGATGACCTTTGCTCGAAGGGGGAGAAATAGGACCTATGATGTCCATACCCCAGGCTTCGAAAGGCCATGAGATCGCTGTAGGATGCAGCCATTCTGGAGGCATGTGAATGTAATCTCCATGAATTTGGCATTGTTGGCAGCGCTTAGCAAATTGCATTGCGTCAGCTACCATGGTAGGCCAGTAATATCCTAACCTTTTTATCTGATCATAGAGTTTGGGACCAGCCTGATGAGCTCCGCAAAGACCAGCATGAACTTCTTTGAGTGTTTCTTCAGCCTCTTGTTGTGACAAGCAGCGTAGAAGTACTCCGTTGAAGGATTTCCTATAAAGGATTTTTGAAGGAATATCCAAATGAAAGCTTGGGGTTCGCCTTTGGGTGCTTACCCGTTCTTTTGGATCTTCAGGTAGGATTCCGAACATAATGTAATCAATGAACGGATCCCTCCAGTCGCCGATTGAAGTTTGAAGGATTGAAATCCTACTTCCAACCACTTGGTAGCATTCAGCAACAGCTTGGTGTGTGTTAAGAGGAGGAAGGATTCTTCTTTCGCACACTGTGATTTGCATGTTTTCCCCTTCCTGAATTGCCATGGATGTGGCAAGTCCGGCTAGGGCATCTGCACGTATGTTTTCACCTCTACGAATGTGGGTGATGTGACAGATGTCAAACTTTTGCAGAAGCGATTGTGCTTTGTTGTAGTAAGGCAGCAAATCTGGCTTCCTGACTTCAAATTTCTGATTCATCTGGTTGACGATCAGTCGAGAGTCTCCAAAGACTTCCAGCATGGTGAAACCGGATTCGATGGCGAGTTCCAATCCTAAGATCAGAGCTTGATATTCAGCTGCATTGTTTGTGCATGGTTCCAGTAGCGAGAAAGCATGTGGAATCATGTATTTGTCGGGGCTAACAAAGAGGATGCCAACTCCCGAGATCAGCTGTCTTTTTTCATTCGTCCTGGTTGCACCGTCAAAGTACATGTCCCAGGAGGCACTTTGTGAGAAAGTCTCCACATTGTAGACTGGTTCGTCTGGGAGATCATCTCTGAGTGGAGAATCTTTAGGCAATGGATGCTCTGCGAGGAAGTCCGCTAGAGCTTGCCCTTTGATTTCCTTTTGTGGTACATACCTAATCTCAAATTGTGACAGAAGGATGGACCATTTTGCCAGTCGAGCGTTGAGAGAACCTGCCTTTGTGACAAGGACCTTCAAGAGGTTGACCCTCGAGACCAGGTATACTGTGTTGGAAAGCAAGTAGTGACGCAGCTTTGTACGGCGAACATCACTACAAGGCATTCTTTTTCGACTGGAGAGTAGCGATGCTCTGCACCTACTAGCATGCGGCTGAGGTAATATAGAGCAGCTTCTTTTCTTTTATCATTTTCTTGTGCAAGCAGAGCTCCCAAAGAGTGATCAAGGGCTCTTGTGTACAAGATGAATGGTTTTCCAGTGGTAGGAGCAGCTAACACTGGAGGTTTTGTCAAGTATGACTTGATGTCTTGGAAAGCAGCTTCACAGTCAGCATCCCAGACAAAGTTTACACCTTTTTTCATCAACCGGGAGAATGGACAGCATTTCCTTGAAAGATTGGAGATGAACCGTTTGATGTAGGCCAATCTCCCTTGAAGCCCTTTGAGTTCTCTCAAGGTTCTTGGAGAGGGCATTTCTAGAATGGCTTTGACTTTTATGGGGTCAAGCTCTATTCCAGCTTTCCGAACTAAGAATCTGAGGAACTTACCCGACGAGAAGCCGAAGAAGCATTTCAAAGGATTCATTCGCAGTTTGTGTTTGCGAAGCCAGAGGAAGACTTCTCGAAGGTTTTCGAGATGATCTTCTTTTCTTTTACTTTTGACGGCGAGGTCATCAACGTAACATTCAACCGTCTTGTGTTGCATATCTTGGAATATTTTCATCATAGCCCTCTGATATGTGGCACCAGCATTCTTCAGACCAAATGGCATGACAGTGTAGCAATACATGCCAAATGGGGTCCGAAAAGATGTATGTTTTTCATCTTCAGGATGCATCTTTATCTAGATTGTAGCCAGAGAAACCATCCATGAATGTCATTCGCTCGAATCCACAGGTATTATCGATCATTAACTCTGGTATGGGGAGCGGAAATTCATCTTTAGGGCATGCGCCATTCAGGTCTCTATAGTCAATATAGACCCTGATCTGCCCGTTTTTCTTTGTCACGGGGACAATGTTGGCCAACCATTCAGGATGTTGTTCCTCACGGATGAAGCCGACGCTTTTGAGTTTTTGAACTTCTTGTTCAATTTTATCCATCACATCTGGACGGAATCTTCTTTGGCTTTGTTTGACAGGCTTGATGTCTTCTTGAAGATTGAGTTTGTGAACCGCTATTTTGGGGTCTAAGCCTGGTATTTCAGCGTAAGACCATGCAAAGCAATCAACGAACTCACGAAGAAAGGCGATATACTCGGGTAACTCATCATCCTTTATATTCTTGCTTATGAATACAGGACGTGGGTTATCTGGTGTTCCCAAGTCTATCCTTTTGAACAGGATCTTCTGTTGGAAGGTTCGAAGGTGGTTCCTCCACAATATTTTCGGAGGCTTCCAGCTCAATGAAACCTTCTGGGGTTTCAAAGGCATTTCCAGACCAAGGTTTTGTTCCTTTCCACGGGTCTTCTTGATTGGTAATTTTCCCCAGGCTTGCTATAAGATGATCCCAATCGCCTGTTGAAACCGGGTTGAAGTAGGCTACTTCTTTTAGAGATGAGGGTTCTTCTGGTTCAGAAGTCCACACGTCTGTGCCATCGGACAACTCCTCTTCATTTTCGGAGAAATCGTGCCAATTGGATGAGCTTCCTGGATCTTTGTCAGGTGACTCATCAAAGAGATATCCAGGGAGATCGATGTCTTCATGGACTTGAGATGTTGAGGCTTGGTCAGTATATTGACTTTTAAGCCTTTGTGTCAACTGTCTCAAGGGAGTGTCAGGATCATACCCTAACCTGTGTGAAGACTTTTCTACATAGCCATAGAGTCTCCAATCTTCCAGCTGGCTTTTGGTCAAGACAGGCCCCAATGGCGTGAGAATACCGCGTCCTTCTCCCAAACCGACTGGGTTTTGAGCGTCATAGCCCATTTTCTTCATAATAGCTTGTGCCACAGAACTGTATAAGGATAGTTGAGGCATACCTTTATTTTGGAAAGGTTCAAGCATGGAGTTTGATGAAGAAGCATCCGATCTATGGAAGAAGATCGGCTTTTCCTTTGCTGAAGTTGCTGGAACAACGAAGGAAGCTGACCTAGGATCTTCTATGTCAGAAGTTGTCTCCATTGGAGTGAGAGCAGGCTGAACTTGCTGAGTGTCAGCTTGGCTTGACGATGCGTCATCTTCTGGCTCTGAATTCGAGTCCGTGTCTTGCATGATAGACACGAAAGAGACAACAAATTTGCCCCCAGGCTTTTGCTTTGCCTTCTTCACTTTAGTTGTGATGACCAAAGGCTTTGAAGGTTTGAGGGAGATGATGAAGGGAGTTTGAATGCTCTCTTCGGATTTACCGGATGATTTGTTTTCTTCCGATGATTATTGAGGAGCTTTACCTTTATCTTTTCTGGAGATTTTCGGCAAAGGATGCTGTGTGCTTATCCTCTTCTTCTTTTTCACCTTAATACATCTGTGAGTCTGCGAAGTGGACTTCTTTACCTTTGAAGGGTTTTCTGTCCGCAAAGACTCGATGTATCATGCCGTCGTCGCCGACAAACTTGATGCATTGATGTAGAGTTGAAGGGACAACACCATTCTCGTGGATCCAAGGGCGTCCGAGAAGGATGTTGTAGCATGAAGGGGTTTTTATTGCATACACAGTGACCTCAGAGATAAGATCACCGATCTACAACTTGAACCTGATTTTACCAATAGGCCTTTGAGTACTCCCATCGTATCCAAAGATAGATACAGATGTGTGGCTCAGCTTGCTGGGTGGGATGCCCAACTCTTCGAGAGCCGATGTGGAGATGAGGTTGTGTGCAGAACCTGGGTCGATCTGAACTCTGTGCATAGGCATTTCCTTGATATACCTTGTGAAGTACAGGGGTCGGTTATGCCTGGTTTCGCCAAGTAGGAGGTCGTCCTTTGTGAAGGCGATGGTTGCACTGGCTGCTTTTTTAACCGAGAGGCATTCAATGCATGATCCCTCAGTTTTCTTCTTTTCTCCCTTTCAGGAGGCTTCTGAGTTTTTGACCCGGTAATCCATTTCAATTTGGAGGACTTGCGGGGCATGTTTGTCGACATCCTCATTCAGCTTTTGTAATTCCGAGATGAGATTATCACGAGTGTGCGGAGACATTCGCAACAAATCTAGGATGTGCAGACGTGCAGGTATGTGCTTGAAGTGTTCAATCAAGTCATACTTGAAAGCCTCCTTAGGGCCTGCATGTTCATCATTGTTGCCACTAGGGGTGCTTACAACATCTTTTCCCGAAGGATTTACATATGTAAAGGAAGATTGGTTGTAATTTTTATGGTAGTCCCGGCCAGAGCGGGTGCCTCTACCAACTTCGAGAGCTTCTTGAGAAGGGTCTTCGTTTGGAAGATTGTCTTCAGGATCAAGAGGCTGTCGTTTTTCATTTGCTGAGGATGAATCAGCAGCAGAGTTGCCATCCTCAGTGATCGTGTTGCACGGAGCATTTTCCGGGAACAAGTCCTGAACAGCATCCAGCAACCTTTCTTCTTCGTTGACTAATTCATCATCCCAAGCATCAATAGCTGGGAATTCTTCAGTCAGGAAGGGTGTGAACTTTGAAGTCACAGTCTCAGGAGAAGAAACCTGAGAGGGTGTCATCTCAGTGAAAGTCACGTGAGACGAGGTGGCTTCAGAAGATACATTGCTAGGCATCGCCGGAGTGTAAGTGCTCTCATCAGACGATGCTTCGGAAGAGCTATAATCCCGAATTATCATATTACAGGAAGCTCTGACGGGAGACGTTGCCTGATCGGAGTTAGACTCATCCTCGGATGTAAAAGGATCGTCTATCCAGCAATTTTCTCCATTTTCAGGAGTTAAGGGAGGATGTACCTAGTGGTCTTCAGGGACTTCAGGCTCTGGGTTGCGAGGAGGCTCGTTGACGCGGTCTTACTCTTGTTCTAGAGCGAGTCGCTGCAATATTCTTCAAGATCAGGCATGGGAGCCGGATCTTCTTCTTCATCAACTCTTTGTGGCTCAACATGGTTGATTTCCACTGGAGTAATGAGAGGTGCTGAGTCAGCAGCATTTTCTTGTATAGCCTCTTGGTCTTCTTCATCATCAGACCAGGATCCTTGTGGCTGTAGGGGGTTATACCAGATTACTGGCATAAGATGAGACTCAGGAACCCATTCTTCATCGGAGAGATATTCTCCTGTTTCAAGGGACTCCTCCCACTCGTCTGTGTAGTTGGATTCGAATCCATCATCGGTGTCGCTAAACTCGTATCCATCAATGGAGAATCCAACTGCCGAATTGCAAGAGTATGATGCCTCCTGCATGGCTTCTTTGAATCGAGGTGGCATGAAATCACTGAGAGTGAATTTTCTTACCGCCTTTGAAGTCTCTGGAAGGGATATTTTTGTTGCCTCCAGTGAAACGGTAGAGGAAGCCTCTGCCTTTTCTTTGATCTCTAGTTTTGGCTAGGTCTTCTCTTGCCGTTTGAGCTTGAGGAGATGCTTCCTAGCCTGCCTTCGCTGTTGAGCTGTAGGCTTTGTTTTCACGACCTCCCAATTTTCATCTTCCAGGAGATCGGGATGTACCCATATCGGTTGTCCTTCTGGTGTCGGGTAAGGAACCAGTTCCTCGGACGTTTGGATTGAGTTTATCACCTTAAAGGAAGTAGTGATCTTTTTCTTCGGTGATTTTGATGTTTGTCCACATGTCACCATGTTGACGGAGGCAGGCCCATAGTTTTTGTCAAAGGTGATGACTCCATTTTTCCACATCTCGTTTATTTTCTCCCTCACAACGAAGCATTGATTGAGAGGATGCAAGATCATCTGGTGGTATGGACAATACCGAGGATCGTTGCTTTTGCCAACATCACCCGGTCTTTTTGGTTCAGGCAAGGTGAGCTTGCCATTTGCCACAAGAGCCCCGAAGATTTCATCAACATCTTCATCAAACGGGTATTTCTTCTCTACTCGTTCTTTGAAGGCATCTGAGAGTTCAGGTCTCTTACCAGCAACTTTATTTTCAGCTTTCTTTGGTGGCTGAGGAGCTGACTTGGTCTGCACATTGAGGACCTCTTTTTTCTTTGGTTTAGAGGTTGCAATGGCGGTTGGCACTTTTCTTGATGATTTCTGACTGTTGAGGTCTTTAATCACCGTTTCAGCTTCCATGGAAGCTTCCAGGAGTTCTCCCAGGTTTTTTGATTTGTTGCCGATGATCATGGAGCGGATTCTGGCTCTCATGTTGTTTCGGCAAATGTCGACTAGCGACGCTTGTGGCAATACATCAGAGCATTTGTATGCCATTGCTTTCCACTTGTGAATGAAGTCATATGTTGATTCATTCTCCCCCTGTTTTAGGCTGCACAGCTGAGCCATAGTAGCGGGATGATTCTCACCTTTGAAGTGAGTCAGGAAGCGTGTCTCTAGCATGGCCCAATTTTGGATTGAGTCTTCCGGCAGAGTGGAGTACCAATCGAAGGCCGTACCTTTTAGGGTACTTGCAAAGAGGCGGATCTTGAGTGCATCTTGATCCGCGATAGCTCCCGTCAGGATCTTGAAGTGGATGACGTGCTGTCTGGCTGATCCTTTCCCCGTATATGTTTGGAGAGTAGGATGCTTTGAATTTGGTGGGGAACGGGACCGAGTCCATCCATAAGGGATATGGTGGCTTGATCCCATGCTCCTTGAGTATATCCTCTTCTTTTGCTTTGGCGAGGATACTGTCTACGTCCTTTTTGGTAAGGGCGCGTGACTCATTTTCTTCTCCATTTACCTCGTCGTTTTGATGATTCGAAGGAGGTTCATTGTTCGCCTGATTTTGGAAGGCGAGGAGAAGCTTTTCTATCAGAGTTTCAATCCTCTGCTGGCCTTGTTCCAACTGCTGGATGCGGGTGATCGCATCTTCTGGAGGTGGATTGCGGGGTGGTGGCTCAGAATTTGTAGCCAAGACATTCATCCTTCGTGATTCGAACGAAGAAACCGTCCTGGTGACTGAGCTGGGGCTCATTCTTTTTGAAGAAGAGCTTGAGGAAGGATCACTCTGCTGTCCTTTGCTTAAAGGAGCAGGGGATTCTTCTAAATGTCTTCTTGTCCTGGAGATGCTGCGGGTCATCGGACGTCGGACATGGATTTTTGTTGCTGACTTTTGGCACCTTCTGGTTTTTCCAACCATATGGACGGCAGCAACTTGGTTGGGTCTTTCTTTTTCGACCCATTTGGGAGAGACTTGAAGTGTAGGAGGCTGGGTCCTTTGCTTCTCTAGTCTCTTTTGCCGGTATGACACGCGGCGGCGTATACGACGAGCAATTTGAGCTTCGGTCAGCTCTGGCTGGGCTTTGACGATGAAGGATGTGCTCCCTCTGGCGCAGCAGCCGAGCCTGTCTTCTTTGCAGCTGGGCAAGGACAGGATGCGAACCCTGTCCTTCGCCTGTTGCGGCGAAGTTTTGAATTTTTGGAGTTCGGCCCCTGTAGAGATGAAGGGTCGAACTGCAGGTTTGTAGGCCTTAGCAGGTGCTTGTAGAGGCCTTGTGATGCATGATTTGATTTTGGGCTTGTAGGAACAAGCCGGCATATGCTAGGATGACTTGGAAGTCAGGTTGGAGATGGGTCTCTCCTCTTTCATGTAAGCAAGAGGGTAGAACTGGTTCTCCTTGAGTGGGGCCAGGAATGCTGGCTTAGTGGATGTTTGGGACCTTCTCTGTTTTGGTGAAGGTCTTGGGGACCAAGTCTTGGGATAGACCTGGTCGTTTGCTGGTCGAGGCTTCGTGGGGGTGCCACGGGCTTCAGGCCTTCTGGTGCTCGCCTTTGGTGTCATGGTAGTGACACGTTGAGAGGCGAGTTTCTGCTTCTTGGAGGGAGCAGTTTGTTCCTCGGGAAGTGGGAATGGTCCCAGCGTCCCAAAGAAGATAGTCCGGGGAGTCGAGGTCGACCCGGAGTTCAGAGAGCTGCCGAGGGAGTTGACATTTCGGCAGCTGATGGGGCGCTTGTAGGTGCACGCAGTTTGCTTCTGTTGAAGCATGAGTTGGTGCTTGTTTTCATCGAAAGTAATGGTTAGTGAAGCTGCCATTATTAGTTTTCGAAAAGTTTCTGAAACAAGACCACATCCATTAGTAATCACAAGAATATAATGACCATAAATGGGAAGTTCTATGGTTTCGTCTTTTCAAATTGCTCGAGGGAGATGACCCAAGCAATATGAGGAAGGCAAAATGCCAGAGGGTACAATTGTTCTGATCGTAGGTATCCCAGTGACTGCTGAAAGCAATTGTGAACTTAAATTCGACTTATCGAGAAGCAAGGCTTGCTCGAGATAAGAAGAATATAAAGTTTGGAGTTACAGATGTGCCGGTCGCAATACAGTAGACCATGAAAGGGCGTACTAGTACCGCTAGACACAAATGTTTTGAGACCGCATCCATGAGATGAGATTCTCTGTTTTGAAAGGTCAAAATTGGATTCATCAAAGAGAGTAGATGGTATTCCAATCTGAACACGGGCTCAGCGATTTCCGCGAGCGCCAGTGCTCAGAAAGAAATGAACCATAATTTCTCGAATCTGAATCTAAAAATGACGAGTTTTTTTTTTTTTTGAAAGGCCAATATCGGGTTTATCTAAGAGAGCAAAATGCACTCCAATCTGAACACGGGCTCAGCGATTTCCGCGAGCGCCAGTGCTCAGAAAGGAGAAGACCAAGATTTCTCCAATATAAACCCAAAATGATGGAAGTTTTTTTTTTTTTTAAGATTTTGAAGTTTTTTTTTAAATCTTTTTTTTGTTTTTTATTTTTTATTTTTATTTTTTATTTTTTATTTATTTTTTTTAAAAAAATAAATTATTTTTTTAAAAAAAAATTATTTAAAAGACGAGAGAGTACACATAGGCCTCCTAACCCGGTCTTATGAAATCTTGATTGATAGAACTGCCCCCAGGTAAGGGTAGGATTACTTAATGAATCCGTTTGGAGGACCCTTGCCTAGAACAGTCAAGCTGTCTCCACACTCTGGACAAGGCTTTTCTTTGAATCAACCATGATCAAAGAACACAGTTGGTTTAACCTTAGTGGTCTATGTCTTTTTTTTAAAATATATATATATTTTTTTTAATGAACTCATCGAAGAGAAACGATGGCCCAAAACCTTAGTCGAACAGGCTCAACATTTCTGCAAGCGCGACGAACGATAGGAACGGATCAAGGTTTCTCAATTTTGAATCCAATATGAAAAATCTAATTTTTTTTGTTTTTTTTGTTTATATATATATTTTTTATTTTTAATGAACTCATCAAAGAGAAACGATGGCCCAAAACCTTAGTCGAACAGGCTCAATATTTCTGCAAGCGCGATGAACGATAGGAACGGATCAAGGTTTCTCAATTTTGAATTCAAAATGAAAAATCTGATTTTTTTTTATTTTTTTATTATATATATTTTTTTAGATCTTTAATGAACTCATCGAAGAGAAACGATGGCCCAAAACCTTAGTCGAACAGGCTCAACATTTCTGCAAGCGCGATGAACGATAGGAACGGATCAAGGTTTCTCAATTTTGAATCCAAAATGAGAAATCTAATTTTTTTTATTTTTTTATTATATATTTTTTTTAGATCTTTAATGAACTCATTGAAGAGAAACGATGGCCCAAAACCTTAGTCGAACAGGCTCAACATTTCTGCAAGTGCGATGAACGATAGGAACGGATCAAGGTTTCTCAATTTTGAATCCAAAATGAAAAATCTGATTTTTTGTTTTTTTTTTTTTTTGAAAAGAGAAAGAGCGGAAATAAATTCAAAGAATTAGAAATTTCCAAAAAATCTCATCTCATTTTTTTTTAGATGCGGAATCCAACATAGGCCACCAATTATAAAGTACCAAAGGAATCGAGAAAAGAAATGTAAGCATAGAGCAAAATATATGATAAGCAAATATTTCATTTCTAGCATCGTGTTCTCAAATAAACGGGTCCCACCGGGTGTGCCAGCTTGATGGACCGCGCTCCTGCTCGGTTCTACCGAGGTCAGCAGACATGGGAGTCCGTTGGGTCCGACCCTTTCGTAACCGGGGGGCAGAGGCGCGCATCAACATTTTTGTCGGGTGGGTGTGCCAGATTTTCTATTTTACTTGGAATTGCAAGTGGTGATCCGGAGATCAACCTTCGCAAGTAAAAAAGAAATCAACTTCTTTCAAGTTTTCCATTGCACATATATTAAGAAAAGAGACATTTTTCTTGGTTTGCCGTGAAAGGCGATTTTTTGGCATTTATAGCCGATTTTGGCGTTTATAGCCGTTTTCTTGCGTTTATAGCCGATTTTGGGCGTTTATAGCCGATTTACAATCCTTATCAATAATGAAAGACAAGAGTTGTGATTTTTGTCTCTTTTGAAAAAATACAAACTACAATGAAAAGCAAGAAAAGGAGGATCTAACTTCTCAGGAGATTGTGGGGAACCCGTTCAGATTGACGGTCGCAAGCCATATGTGGGCTTCGCCATCATCCATGCAGATGAGAACAGAGGATGCTATTGATTCGCTTGGCTTGGCTATAACCTCAGGTTTTTAGAGGACAAAGACCAAAAGGAGGTCCTATGTCCAATAAAAAAACCGAGTAGACGGGCTGAAAAGCCACATCTAAGCCATTGGAGGCAGAAGGAGAAGGCAAGGACCTTGGGGGGGGTACCCTCAAGGGACTTTTGTCACCTTGTAGCGGTGGTCGGTGTAGAACTTCCGCAGAGTTTTCTCTCTTTTCCTTCTCTGAATTTCTGTGCTTTTTTTTTGATCTGGGATCTGTCTTCTTTTTTCGATCTTTTTCTTCTTGGAGAGCTCTCCTATTTATAGGCTTTTAGGTAGCCATTTAGGAGGGTTTATGGGCTTTTATTGTCATTAAGCCGCATAATGGGAGGAGTTACAGGATTTAAATCTTTATTTTGTAACTCCTTTTTCTTGGCTTCTGATTGGCCGGAGGAGATTGAGGGCATTTAATCGCCTTTAATCGCCATGATGGGAGGAGTTTCATGGGTTAAATGCCATGATTGAGGGCAAACTCGGATGCTTGCTTCTGATTGGTCCATCCAAAGAAATGGATTAATGACTGTAATAAAGCTAGTCAATTAATCGCATTAAGTGGTCACCGAGCAGTTGAAGAGTCGCAGGCCGTGCCGCATCTTTTGGGATTCTTCTGGTAATGATCATCGATGGATCTTCATGTAGATCGACATCGGATGACCATGTGACTTCAAGTGTTGGTTGCCAACACGGGTCAGTGCCATCTGTCCTGTCGATTTCTCGATCGGTCGGGTAGAAAGCACACTTTTTTTGGTTGACCGGGTGGTGATCAATGTTGTTTTCGATACTTTTGATGATTGACCCGTGTTTTTTGACGGATGTCAGAGGGTTTGGTGTCTCAAAAGTATGAGTTTTTGGAAAACTACCAGAGGCTGGACGCTTCGAATCGCGAAAAAATGGAGAAAACCGGGGTTTCCGGGGCCTTCCCGGCGATCCCGGGCTCCATGATCGCCAGCGACCCTGGCCCAGGGTCGCAGGCTGGGGGGGTTTTCCCCCTTTTTGTCCCGTTCTGTGTCCGTTTTTGCTGTTTTTCGATTCTTTTTTCTTCTGTATTTTTCCTTGACATTTTTGACCATTTATTGGCCTGATTTCCCTGTAGGAAACCTGATGAGAATCCTTGTATTTTATTTTGCAAAGTTTCCAATTTCTTGAGAAAGCCGAAGACTTTGTCGCGCAGAGCTGCCGATTTTCCGTCAGAAGCTGAAACTGGGCCAAACGATGTCGGAATGACCTGAAATTTGGTGTGAAGCCTCCTGAGCAATAAATAAGACCAACCATAGGCTTTTGTTTGAGTTTTGAAGCCGTTTGGGGTCCTATCACCAGTAGACTCGCTTTTGTCGCGATGAAGATGTCGCGGTTTGATGTGCGGTCAACCGATGTCCGATTAGCTTGAGATTTGACAGGGAACCCATTGGAGTCATTTTAAGATGATCCATAGGCTCTGTCTTGGAAACCATGGTCCTGGAGAGCTTTGCCGCCGAGAGGCCTGATTTGGCTTCCGAGCGTCAAACTATGGTCAAATCTTGTCGAAATGACCTGAAATTTGACGTGCAGCCCCTTTTAAGCATTTTGAAGCCGTCCATGTGCTCTATATGATGAGTGATGGCCTCGGCGGTTCTTGCTGCCGAGAGGCTTGATTTAGCTGTTCGAGGGTTGATATAGGGTCAAACGTTGTCGGTTTGACTCGGAACTTGACATGGAGCCTTTTGGATGTATTTTGAGACCATCCATCGGCTCTGATCGAAGATTTGGTGTCTCCGATGCTTTCGCCGCCGAGAGCTCCTTTTCGGCTGTCGGAGAAGCGAAGTTAGGCCAAATGATTTTGAAATGGCCCGAAACTTCTTGTGTACTCCTCTTTTGGCTGTCGTGAAGGATCTTGCAATTTTTGTTTGATTCTGACAAGATTTGATTTTTTGGAAGTAGCCTTGCCTATTTATGGCAGGTTGCGACTTCATGTAGCTCTTTGGATCTTGAAGAGGCAAAGTGACATTTTTGGTGTCAACACCCACTGGCTCGTCGCCAGGGGTGTGCCGGCAACATGGCATGAGGGCCGAAATGCTCACAAGGCACGAAATGGAGAATACCCACTGGCTCGTCTCCAGGGGCGTGCCGGCAACATGGCATGAGAGCCGAAATGCTCACAAGGCACGAAATGGAGAAGACCCACTAGCTCATCACCAGGGGCGTGTCGACAACATGGCATGAGAGCCGAAATGCTCACAAGGCACGAAGAGAAGACCCACTGGCTCGTCGCCAGGGGCGTGCCGACAACATGGCATGAGAGCCGAAATGCTCACAAAGCACGAAATGGAGAAGACCCACTGGCTCGTCGCCAGGGGCGTGCCGACAACATGGCATGAGAGCCGAAATGCTCACAAAGCACGAAATGGAGAAGACCCACTGGCTCGTCGCCAGGGGCGTGCCGGCAACATGGCATGAGGGCCGAAATGCTCACAAGGCACGAAATGGAGAATACCCACTGGCTCGTCTCCAGGGGCGTGCCGGCAACATGGCATGAGAGCCGAAATGCTCACAAGGCACGAAATGGAGAAGACCCACTAGCTCATCGCCAGGGGCATGTCGACAACATGGCATGAGAGCCGAAATGCTCACAAGGCACGAAATGGAGAAGACCCACTGGCTCGTCGCCAGGGGCGTGCCGGCAACATGGCATGAGAGCCGAAATGCTCACAAAGCGCGAAATGGAGATCTACATGAGGTCGGTCCAGCATGAGGCCGTCGCCAGCATGAGGCCGAGCCAGCATGAGATTGGGGTGCGTAGCCTGAGACCATCATGTGGCCGAACCTGTATGAGGCGTGTAGCCAGCACGAGGGCGACACCAGCATGAGGTCGAGACCGTCATAAGGCCGAACCTGCATGAAGCGCGCAGCTAGCACGAGGGCGACACCAGCATGAGGCTGAGAATTTGGCGCTGCTGCCGCGATGCACGAAGTCGAGATCTGGCACGTGGCCGAGATGCAAGAAATCAAGATCTGGCGCGCATCCGAGATGTAGGAGCACGGGGCTCTGAATGACTGATGGCGGTAGAGGACCGTGCGATCAAGGTTGACAGTAAAGGACCGTGCCGTAAAAAAATGACAGTAGAGGGTCGTGCGATTGAAGCCGACAATAAAGGGTTGTGCTGGTGTCGTTGAAGCTGACGGCGCCATCGAAGCTAACAGCAGAGGATCGTGCCGTAAGACGGTAGAGGATCGTACGATCGAGGCTGAGAATGCCATAGGGGCTGATCATGCCGTCGAATCGGACAGTAGAGGACCATGCCGGGAGACAGTAGAGGGTCATACGATCAAAGCTGATGGGGATCGAAGCTGAAGGATGATAGGAGGCTTCCATAGCCCCACGGACTGGAAGGGAAGTCTGCTGCACTGGAGACGTCCATCGAGCTGAAGGGGTTACCTGTCGAGCTGGAGATCTTTGCCGAGCTGGAGGGATTGCCTGCCGTGCTGGAGATCTTTGCCGAGCTGGAGGCTGTGTCGTTGTCTTTGTGGAGGTCGAAGTGCTCCTGAGCTTGGGCTTCGCCTGCTTCTTGCCTGACGAACCGGTTTACCATGGCCATCAGTGCTCCCATAGTGAACACGGGGTGCATGACCAAGTCTTTCCGAAACTCGTTGCCTGGTAGGAGGGCTTGTTGGAAAGACATGGCTGCTATTGTATCTGAGGCGCTTTTGGTCTGGCTATAAACAATCCAAAATCTCTTGGCGAACTGTGTGATGTTCTCAGTCTGTCTCATTCTGAGGGTCATCAGGTCGGCGGCCGACCTAGGGATGACCCTATGAGCTTGAAACTTAGCCGTGAAGGAACTCCGAAACTGTTGCTAGCTTTTGATTGATCCTTGCGGGAGTGTGCAGAACCATCTTAGGGGGAGGTCTCCCAAACTGGAGGAGAAGACTCTGCAGTTCAGGTGACCTGTATCGCCCCAAATCGACATTCTTTGGGTGAAGTGTCTGAGGTGCGCTACTGGGTCCGAGGTCCCATCGTAAAGGATGAAGTTCAGAACGCTGAAATTTTTAGGGAGGGGGAAGCCCCTAATGTTTGGAGAGAGGGGCGACGTGCCGAGTATTGGAAATAGGTAGGTCTCTAGGATAGGTTTCAAAAAATTTTGACCCACTTGATGCAGGGATCAACTATCCAGAAGGCTCTAAAACCCAATCCAGGAAGCAAATCCTCAATCTCAGCCATCATGATCAGTAAATACAATCTATCTAGAAGATAGAAATAGCAACTAACAAGCATCCATAATAAGCTACAATGTGTAAGGAAGTGGATTATACCTTTGGAGCTCGGTTGTGCTCTAATGGAGAAGTTGCGTCTTTCTTTGATGATGAAACGCTTTCACTAATCAAATAGGTTTCTCCAAGACCCAATGATCTTCCACGCTATGACCCGTATCAGATTCTCTTTTTCTCAAGAAGATGGTGGGATCTCCAAGAGAAAACTACTAGGAACTCAAAGGAGGAACTAGAAGAAGAACTAGAAGAGGGAGAGAAGAAGAACCATGTGTATCTCTTGCACAAAAGAGGAGTGGACATCCAACCCCTTGGACTTGAGTTGCCTTGGGCGTGAATCCCAATGTGGGAATGAGCATGGGCATGCAACACTCTTGGTTCCCCTCTATTTATAGCTACAAAGTCACCTCCTCTTTCTAATTGAAACAGAAGTCTTACTTCTCTAACAATTAGTAAGTCTCTTCTATTACTAATTAAAATCAAAGTCTTACTTCCACAATAATTAGTAAATTACCATATCATAATCAGAAGTCTTACTTCAAATATGATTAGTAACTTTCTAATTTCATTTTTAATTAAAATAGAAGTCTCACTTCTGCTAAAATTAGTAAGTTTACTATTACCACTATTAGAAGTCTCACTTCAAATAGAAATAGTAACTTTCCTTTTAGAGTTCAACTAGAATTATATACTGTCTAATAATTGGGCTAGCGTGGGGACCACTAAGGATTCCTTAGAAATCTGGCTCCAACTGGGACACGCGACCCCACATCTCATGTGTAATCCGGGCCTACAGTTAATTGCAAATAACTCCACTATATAAATGCAATTGAACTCCAGTCTTAGGAATATTACATAGAAGACCCTAAACTTCCACATTACCATAAGTAGGCCCCTCTATCAATATCTATGGATCAATTGGACCTGTCTTCCAAACTAGATCCATATCTTATTATCCTTGAACCCCAATTAATTATAATGATCATAGGTACCTTTCTAATTAACTGTTAATTGGAATGGGTGCGCACTTACCAATGATAAATCCATTAATTGGCACAAGGGGATATTAGAAATAGATTCCATCTTGACCATTGAATGTTCCCACAGCTCTACTACCACGTACCCAAATCACTGAGGTGTTGACCTACAGTTGGCCTCACTCATTGGTGACTCAAAGCAAATGAATAGATAGAAACTTGAGTTCATTAATGTCTCATGATTGAGAGCTTACTGCTAGGGGATTATGAGAGCAAACCTTAAAGTAAGGACAATGTTTATAAGGTGCTTCTCATGGTCTTTCAATACATCCAATGTACCATCACTATGATCCAAAATCTTACATTCTGATGATCGAGACAAATCCCACTATCTCATAGTGATCAAAGTGCTGCAACCTTGTCAGTATGAGATGTCCAGTCTCATCACTGGTTGTGAAGATATTTAAGTATAAGATTTTTCACACATGTCTCCCGTATGTGGATCGCATCCATACATATGTGTTACATCTAATATATTTATGGACTCCGGTTCATCTCATGAACCATCATGTCATTCGTATTGGTTATGTGCAAGTATATAATAAATCATTATTCATCTCATGAAAGGAAAGCATGAATATACTGATAAATAAAGAAATTAATCAATTTATTATATCATCTACTGGATTGAGTCCATAAAACTAACACCGAGATCGTGAGAATTTAGCCGAGCTCGAGTGAGATCGGCCACCTCCAAGTTCCGCTGGACTGCTTGCTCAATGTGTTGATCAAGCCAATCTTTTGGCTTTTGCCTTCTCCTTTTTGAGGAACTAGAGGGCAGAGCAGAGGTTGCTCCTCTATCTTGTAGCTGCTGCTGAAGTTGACGGATCAACTCATCATGCACTTCGATGGCAAGGCTTTGGGCCCTGATCTTAGCGAGAAGCGGGTTGTCATCATCAATCTGATGATCGGGTTCGTCTGGTCGAGGATCCTCTTGCTGGGAAAGCCCCAGTCGAAGGTTATCTCATCGGGAAGGTACTGTCGACCCCCTAGAGGATGAACCTAACTGGGTTTCCGGCTGTTGGAGGCTCGCTGGACCATATCTTGCTCCGGACCTTCCCTAGCGAGGGACGTGTGGGAGCACTAGTGGTGGCTGTTAGTTTTATGCACTCAATCCAGCAGATGATATAATAAATTGATTAATTTCTTTATTTATCAGTATATTCATGCTTTCCTTTCATGAGATGAATTGTGATTTATTATATACTTGCACATAACCAATACGAATGACATGATGGTTCATGAGATGAACCGGAATCCATAAGTATATTAGATGTAACACATGTGTATGGATGAGATCCACATACGGGAGACATGTGTGGCAAATCTTATACTTAAATATCTTCACAACCAAAGATGAGATTGGACATCTCATACTGACAAGGTTACAGTACTTTGATCACTATGAGATAGTGTGATTTGTCTCGATCATCAGAATGTAAGATTCTGGATCAGAGTGCTGGTACATTTGATGTATTGAAGGACCATGAGAAGCACCTTATAAAACACCGTCTTCAGTTTAAGGTATGCTCTCATAATTCCCTAGCAGTAAGCTCTCAATCCTGAGACATTAATGAACTCAAGTTTCTATCTATTCATTTGCTTTGAGTCACCAATGAGTGAGGCCAACTGTAGGTCAACACCTCAGTGATTTGGGTACGTGGTAGTAGAGCTGTGGGAACATTCAATGGTCAAGATGGAATCTATTTCTAATATCCCCTTGTGCCAATTAATGGATTTATCATTGGTAAGTGCGCACCCATTCCAATTAACAGTTAATTAGAAAGGTACCTATGATCATTATAATTAATTGGGGTTCAAGGATAATAAGATATGGATCTAGTTTGGAAGACAGGTCCAATTGATCCATAGATATTGATAGAGGGGCCTACTTATGGTAATGTGGAAGTTTAGGGTCTTCTATGTAATATTCCTAAGACTGGAGTTCAATTGCATTTATATAATGGATTTATTTATAATTAACTGTGAGCCCAGATTACACATGAGATGTGGGATCGCTTATCCCAGTTGGAGCCAACTTTCTAAGGAATCCCTAGTGATCCCCACGCTAGCCCAATTATTAGAAAGTATCTAATTCTAGTTGAACTCTAAAAGGAAAGTTACTATTTCTATTTGAAGTGAGACTTCTAATAGAGGTAATAGTAAACTTACTAATTTTAGTAGAAGTAAGACTTCTATTTTAATTAGAAATGAATTAGAAAGTTACTAATCATATTTGAAGTGAGACTTCTAATTATGATATGGTAAGTTACTAATTAATTAATGGAAGTAAGACTTCTATTTTAATTAGTAAAGAA
This sequence comes from Litsea cubeba, assembly GCA_012931725.1. Classification (NCBI taxonomy): domain Eukaryota; kingdom Viridiplantae; phylum Streptophyta; class Magnoliopsida; order Laurales; family Lauraceae; genus Litsea; species Litsea cubeba. Next base: position 48,631,066 of record CM022947.1, on the reverse strand, counting down.
GAGAAACTTACTAATTCTTATAGAAGTGAGACTTCTAATAGAAATTAGTAAGTAGGGCTTGCAAAAGCTATAAAAGGAGGAGAGATGTTTTTTGTTGGGATTGGTGTATGCCCTAAAGCCCACTAGCTGCACTCTCATCTTTTGTTACTGGATATTTACTGGTTATTTAATGGAAAGACTCTTTTATGCTTAAACATGTATATATGTATGGTTGTGTAAGGCCCATTGTTTCTAGTAAATGAATTAGGTGTGTAGTGTCTACACACAGATAGGTCTAATTCATGGACAACTGGAAACATCATATTTGTTCATAACTGAAAGAAGGAGTTGGGCACTTCATCTTGGTATAAGTTATAATGAGAGACTCTCCTGTATTCAGGGTGACTTACCTAAGTCATGGGAGGGCTTTCCCGGATTCATCTCATTAGTGCATATGCAATGCATTGAACAGGACCATGGTAGGTGTGATCTCTAAAATAATACTATCACAGAGAGAGATCAAGTCACCTCATGCTACTGAGTGACCGTGCTCTTAATCTTGAGCATTTGTGGATGAACTGACGAAGTCAAGTACTTGTGCTTTAATTCACTATGGGTGAGATTCTTTTCATGGGTCAACAGCTCTGTGTTTTGGGTACTCGGACTTGATCAGTTGGGACGTGCAGATGCAATATAGAATCTATGCCATCTGATGATGGAATAATCGTCTCCTTAGAATTATCCGATTAATCATCAAAATCTAAGATCTTAGTATATGGATGTTCCATATGGATATTGAACTTGTGGGTCGCTCCCTGAATCAAGAGAATGATATTCGAATGATGATTATGTTAAGGATATGAAGTTCTAAGGTTTAGATGTAATCGGGAAGGTTGATAGTACATGTGATAACCTGACTCGATTATGGATGTTACATAGAGGGGCATTCAGGTCATTACACTTAGTAGGTCGAAGACAACCGTCATTTTATGACGAGCTTATTATATTATATATTTGTCCTTGGAGTTCAACCATAACTCTTTAGTGGAATGAGTTAAGGTTAAAATGGTCTTAATGTTGCTATGGGTTTAGCATGGATATTTTAGTCATTTTGGGAGCCAATGGCAAATATGTCTTTTGGTCCCTTCTCTAGTCACTTTCCAAGATTGGCATGGTTTCCTATAATGTTTAGATAACATTTGGATGAATTATTTTAGTGGAAAAATAATTTTGAGTTTAAATTCAAATAGGCCTTTGATGGCATACATGAATTTAACTCTAGATAAATTGTATGTGGGCCATGGTGTGCATTAATATGTGGGACGTCCATAATAGGATTTCCATGGGTAAGGTTTCCAACTTTGAGTAGGACTCTCTACTTGGAAAGTTGGACTCCTCTTTGGATTAGTATTCCTATGAGATAGTTTCCTTTTTGGATTAGGAACTTAAAATTAGTAAGTGTTCTACAACTAGGATTACTAATTATATGGAAAGTTCCTTTTGGTTTCCTTTTCTAATTAGAGTGTTTCTTAAAGGAAATAAGTCTTTCCTTTTTGGACAACAATGAGAATTAGAAGAGATAAGCTTCTAGGAAAAGGTTTCCTAAGTTTCTATAAAAGGGAGAGAGCCTTCCCTTTGGACGTCCATAAAAAGAGAGCACAAAGTTGCACACGTCCAGCCCTTGAAGCTCTTTCTTCTTCATTGAAGAAAGTTAAGGTCTGAGATTTTTCTTTGGAGAGATACTTCTTGATTCCTAGATTAAGATCCCACCATCTTAGCCAATCAGATTTGGAAGTGAGATAGAGGAGAAGATCAAAGGCAATACTAGTGCAGAAAATTCCAGCAACTTGTTTGCTAATTGCAAGTCTGAGTTCGGGCCTTTGGATCTATTTTTTCAGAGATTTGAAGTCTACAAATCTTCGAGGTAATAGTCTTCTTCATTCTCCTTTAATTATACACTTGTTGGTCATGAATTCATGGAGTTCTCATGCGATCTATATGGCTGATTTATGCTGTCCAAATCAGATTTTTTAAAAATCTGTCATGTTACAAATTAGCCTTGAATGTCTTCCGCTAATTCGGATCTGAATCGTAGTTTCTTTCAGTGGTATCAGAGCCACTCCATGTGAAATCATGATCCCATGTTGTGTATAATTAATCCTAGATTGATTATGGGCATGGTGGCACCCTATTAAAGTTATGTTGTGATGCATGTTGTGTGCAAGTTTCATTAACATTGCTGGAATTTATTTTCCAGATTTGTTTAGTGATGCACATAGTGTTTTTGCATGCACTAACCTCTTTGATTGCAGCCGTATATTGCATCCTTGATGGTTCGCATGATTGTTATGTGGATTTGGATGTTTTTTCATTAGTTGGAAAGTGTACGATTGCGCGTTTAGCAATCATAGGAAGTTGAAATTCTTTCTTTACTTTTATTCCAACTAGTCTTGATGTAAGCTTTCTTGAAAAGCATAGGTATCTCCAATGTAATTTGGGTTTTTGTTTTTTATGGGTTTGCTTGTATAAATTTAATTTATTGGATCAAGCAAGAAGAAGAAAGTTTCAAGAAAGGTTGCAAGTAACCGGACTCCTTAGTGGTGGAGGAGACAAGACTTGTTGGTGAAAGATGAGACCTATTCTTGATGTCCTAGTTCGATAAGGATTACAAGTCCGAAGAGCAAGGAGCCATCAAGGATTGCATACTTTTATTTGCTTTTATATATGGAATGCATGGATGAGTGCTTTATATAATTGCTATAATTGTCACCTAGAAACATGGCCACCATTAGGTTCTAAAATTGGCATCTTTATTGTATTAGATTGTTTTTAGTTTGGCAAATTGTTTTAAACGGAACTTAGACCAGCACTTTCTATTTGTCTAAGGTTTAAAATTGGATAGGGTTTAGTTTATCTTGGTACCCTTGGTTTCCAAAGAAGGCTAAACTAAAATCTAATTAGATGCTACCTATGGGTTTTCATAACCCAAGATAGGTTTTTGATTCTTTGAAGGGATTTGCTCAAATGTTTTAAAGCAAAGGTTATTTAATTTTAAGATGACTTAAGTCATAAATTTAATTAACCAAGTTTGCTAGATTTAAAAAGAGCTTTTGAGTAAAACAATGTAAAGGTCAAAAAGTATAAACCCTAGCGATAAATAATCAAGTGCGAGAGGGGTTTTAGGAAAGACCCTACGGCCTTCCATTTTCGGTTCATGTTATCTCATTAAAGTGTTAGTAGGAACGGCCATCCCTTCGGTGGAGTTCTTTAACTAAAGACCGCTTTGATGGGTTAATGGGTGAACTAATGTGAATGTTCGTAATAAGGTGTTAGTAGGAGCGGCCATCCCTTCGGTGGAGTTCTTTACTAAAGATCACTTCTATAGAATGTCAATGAAGTGTTGGTGGGAGCGGCCATCCCTTCGGTGGAGCTCTTTACTAAAGTTCACTTCTAGGAAGGATAAAAGTATCTTCCCTTCGGAAGACTTAATCATAGACATTCTGGGAATTTCATAAGAGATGGTTATACACTTGACATAAGACGGTGATGACCTCTCCTTAGGAGTTAAATGGTTATTTGTCATATGAGGCCAAACCAATCAGTGATTGGACTACCACTGGATGTGTGTCCAGATAGTGATAATCCAAATAAGTCTGCCTTAATTCAACGTGACTGTAGGCTCGGCCATCCCTTCGATGGAGGGTCTATGAGGAGGTTGAAACACTGATACATTATGATTGGGGTTGAATAATGTAAAAAGTTTCATGCTTTGTTTTTCCTTTTATAACAAGCACCATATGCATATTACATATATACTGCATGTCTAATTATAAACCGTTTTATATCCAGAAAGAGATGGGTATAGATTCTTTTAGTCCGTTGATGTGCATTCTTCGTGAGAACAAACTGACTGGCCCTAACTACGTAGACTGGAAAAGAAATCTTGACATAGTACTCACAGCCGAGGAGTACAAGTATGTCTTGCTGGAAAACTGTCCCGATATTGATGCTAATTCTACTGATGACCAGCGAGAGGCTGAGAGGAAATGGAAGAAAGCGAATAGCATGGCTAAATGCTACATGCTCGCTTCCATGTCCAACGTGTTGCAAACACAGCACGAGCAAATGGACACAGCCTATGAAATCATGATGTCCTTGTCTGAGATGTTTGCAGACAAGAGCAGGCCAGCTAGGCAAGCTGCTATAAGGACTATCATGAATGCTAGGATGGCTGAGGGAACACCTGTCAGAGAGCATATGCTCAAGCTGATAGATTGTTTCAATGAAGCTGAGATTCTAGGGGCTGAGATTGATGCAGGGAGTCAGACTGACATGATTCTCGAAACTTTGCCGGAATCTTTCAATCAGTTCAAGCTCAATTTCAATATGAGCAAGATGGACATGACTCTACCTGAGTTAATGAAAGAACTCCAAGCGGCAGAGGCCATCATGAAGCCCAAAGCCCAAGCTCATTTTTTCCAGTCTTCCTCTAAACTGAACCCGAAAGGGAAGAAGTCCAAGAAGAAGCAGAACAAGGGAAAAGGGCAGAAAAAAGGACAACACTGGTAATAAGAAGGAAAAGGGTACAGATGGAAAGCCCAAAGGGAAATGCTTCAAGTGTGGCCTCAAAGGTCATTGGAAGAAAGATTGTCCCAAGTTCCTGGCCTCAGTTAAGAAAGGTACATCTTTTTCATACTACATTGAAACTTGTCTAGTGGTTGATTCTATTGACTCATGGATAGTAGACTCAGGAGCCACTAATCATATCTGCAATTTGTCACGCCCCCGGACCGAGGTCCCGCTAAACGAGGCCTTAATCCGGGGACGCGGCGCGACGGGCCGGAAAATTCCGCCCGCACACGCTAGTTTCCCACAGGTTTCCGCGGTAAGGATTCACGGAATCCGATCCGATAGTGATGTATAAGGATCACTTTCATACAAATGAATTACGCGGAAGCATTGTAGCAAACATAAAAGTCTCACAAACGGGTATAAAAACGAGAACGCAAGAGACTAGCATCAAAGGAGAAACATTTACTGTAGGCCCCAAAGTTAGTTTAACGTTGATACAAAAGTAAAGTAAATCATTAATTACAAATTTTTCCCCAAAAGAAAATAAGCCAGCAATGGCCATGACAAAAACCCAAAATGTATAACACGAAATCCCCAAAATGTGATCGCAGCTCCAAGGTAACCCGACGTCTAATTGACATCATCAGGCTGCCACTCGCCCTCCACTGGAACTATAGGTTCCGCCTCGAAGTGCGCCTCAACCGCGAGGGGCTCGACATCTGACACCAAACAAAAGAGAGTCAGACACGACGGTCTGGCAAGCAATTACAACAATAATAAGATGAGAGCGGAACAAAATATGATAAGTAAGAGCTGCGATGAAATCACGATTAATAACAATATCGAAGTAAAGATAGAAGAAACATCTCGATGGTTTACAAATCCAATGTCATGATGAGTAACATAAATAAATGCCATGAGATGAATATCAATGCATAAAAACAATGGCAACCCACATAAAGCTATATTCTCCTGTTACCGAAGTAACCGGAGCAGACAAACCGTAGCCACTAATCGTGGGACCGGAACGACATAGTCGTTATCAGACAGAACCGTAGCCACTACTCGTGGGACCGGATAATTACCGTTGCCATGGTCGGTACAAACGGAATCCAAACTACAGCTGGCAAACAAAATAAAGACCCCAAGCCGGATGATCAGTCCGACAAGGTGACCTAAGCCTAGTGGTGCCATTTTAGTGAAAATCCGAAACCTCGAAGAAATACAATTCCATTTATAAGATACATTTCCAAATCGATAAGTAAACTACTCCAAACAATGCATATTGGCGGATCCGAGCAAAATAGATGAGTAGTTTCTTCATTACTAAAACATGGGGTAACCCACTTCAAAACAATAAAAGAATTGGAGAAAGAACCAAAACAAAAGTCGTTTTATACAAAAGAATGTATGATGGGTCGGTCGACTAAGCGGGTAGTCTCGATATACATTTAACCCCCCTTTATTGTCATTAAAGAAAGTGATTTGGTGCCACTGAAGATCGTTGACAATCATAAGGGATTAAATGTATACTTAGACTTGAGGGTTTTCCTAAGTGGTATTGGCCATAGTTTAAGACACAACTTGCCATGAATTCTAGGCTTGAAAAGGGTGAATTGGGCTTCACTTATAGGAGAGAGTTTAGGGCTGAATTGAGCTTGGACATAGGCCCGAAGTGGGCTTGAAATTATATATAATGTGTCCTTAAAAGTGTAGGTTTAAATCCCTTCTTAATCAGGCCCACAACTGTCCTTCCCCAATGCTCAAACAGTCCACTTAATCAAGCCCAATTCAGTCCTTAAAGCAGCCCAGGATTCAGGCCATAAAACAGTCCATTAATAGGTCTCAAGTGGCCCAAGAACTGACCTTAAAACAGGCCCAATGGAGCCCTGCGAACAGGCCCAACTTGACTGACCCGAGCCCAGACTGAGCTGGGCTCGCTCGAGCGGACCCAGGTCCGCTCGAGCAGACCCAGACAGAAGCTGGGTCGCTCGAGCGGCCCAGTGGGTCGCTCGAGCGGACCCAGACAGTGCCTGGTCCGCTCGAGCGACCCAGTGGGTCGCTCGAGCGGACTGGGCCTGCCCAGTCCAGCCCGAGTGCAGATTTCCCTTCTTTTTCTTTGTTTTTCTTCCTCCTTTCTTGCTCATTTCCATTCCCTTTCATTCCCTTCTTCCATACACACTTCTACAACATATTGGGCCTCTTCTCAACCTCCACAATTCATTAAACCATCATCCACAATTATCTAATTAACACAAACTTAGCACTTTTTAAAAGAATCCATTTCTTTGAACACCCATTTGAACAAATGAAACGAACTCTCCAAGAAGCCATAAAGAGAACAAACTTCCAATGCATAATAGAGCAATAACATAAATTAAGATAATTATTAAGATGGTCCATTAAATCAAAGCAAACCATAAACTAAAGAAGATTAACATAAAAAGGGAAATCAAGAATTAGAACCAATGAGAGAAAAACATCATATAATTGTTGAAATATACTTGCCTCTAGCCAAGCCAAGATCAAAATCACTCCTTAAACCAAGCCTTAGAGCTTCAAGCTCCAAATCTACAAAAACCCCAAAAATTTTCCCAAAAAACCCTAGAATGTCAACATTTGTGAATCCTCATTGAAAACCTTAGCAAATGGGACTAAAACACTCCAAATGGAGAGGAAAGCAAAGATCTAGAGTTTAGGAAACCAATGCTAACCTTGAGGAACCCAAACCAAGAAGAAAGGCTTGAATGGAGGGCTTCTCTTAGCTCAAACTCCTCAAGAATGGTATCCTTAGGAAGCTTGAAGAGGGAGGAAGAGTTTGGGGAGATCAATCCTCCAAGAGTACCTCACCAAGTGAGAGTTCCAGATGAGAGAGAGTGAGAAGAAAGGGAAGGAAAAACCCTAGCAAAGGAAAGTTGCTGGAATGGAAATGAAGAAGAAGAAAGAAAAGCTCTCTTCTTAAGAGACAAGCCATTGTGGGCCCCGATCTTCATAAGCATAAAAATGGTACTTGCGGGCCCCGAACGGAAACGACGAAGAAGACAAAAATGATCGGCGAAATTTCTACTTTCCAAAAAATATATTTTTGACAATTTCTGGAATTTTCGAAATTTGGGTACAGGTTTTGTGTGAAAAGTCAGTTTTGCCCCTTTTTCTCGAAAAACGCGATTTCTGATCACAAAAATCAAGTTGGCCAAAACATGAAAGTTGATGATCAAAAGGAAATAAGTCAAAATACACATAAATTGGGATTTTACAAGCATCATGAACAAACTCAACAATCTCACACACAATCCACGGGCGCCCCGGCCCGTGTCACACTTAAGTCGAGGACTCACAAAGGTTCTAAAAGCTAATCAAACAACCTAATCTAGCTTAATAAAATAAGCTAATCATCCACTAACCCCACTTATCTACTAATCACGGTTAAAACATAATTAAATATTCAAACCTGGGTCGGGGTCTGACATCCTCCACCCCTAAGAATCACATTTGGTCCTCCAAATGATCACTAACCTCTGGGAATAGCTGAGGGTACTTCTTTTGAACTTGCTCACGAAGCTCCCAAGTGGCTTCTTCTGGTCCATGATTCTCCCAACGAGCCTTTACCCTCTGAATTGTCCTATTCCTCAGTTCTTGTTCTTTGGTGTCGATAATCTCTGCAGGTTTTTCGATGTAGGTGGCATCCTCTCTGACATCCGACGGCTCATGTTGTAGCACGTGCGAAGGGTCTGGAACATACTTCCTTAACATTGACACGTGAAACACGTTGTGCACACCCGACAGTTCTGGAGGCAAAGCTAATCTGTACGCCACTTCCCCGATTCGACTCAAGATCTCATACGGACCAATAAATCTCTTAGACAATTTGCCCTTCTGCCCAAATCTCAGTGTCCCTCTGACCGGAGATACCTTTAAGAATTCCTTGTCTCCAACTTGGAATTGGAGATCCTTCCTTCGAACATCAGCATAGCTCTTCTGTCGGCTCCTCGCAATCTTCAATCTCTCATGGATAATTCTGACTTTATCACTTGTTTCCTCAACTAAAGATGGACCATGAAAACTGCGTTCTCCGACTTCTTCCCAACACACGGGGGTTCTACACTTCCTGCCATATAGCGCTTCAAAAGGGGCCATTCCTATGCTGGAATGGTAACTATTGTTATAGGCAAATTCACAAAGCGGTAGATTCTCGTCCCACTGATTCTTGAAATCAAGGACACAAGCCCTAAGCATATCCTCGAGGGTCTGAATAGTCCTTTCCGACTGACCATCCGTCTGCGGGTGGTACGCTGTACTGAATTGAAGCTTCGTCCCCATCGATTCATGCAAAGTCTTCCAAAACCTCGAAACAAATCTACTATCCCGATCTGAAGTGATGGAAACCGGCTGACCATGACGACTAACGATCTCCTTTACAAAAGCTTGCGCTAAAGCCAACATGTGCATCTTCCTATCGGTCTTCAAAGGAATAAAGTGAGCTGACTTCGTTAACCGATCCACTATGATCCAAATGGCATTGTTCCCCTTGCTCGTATTCGGTAAACCTGATACAAAATCCATTGTCAGGTGTTCCCATTTCCACTCCGGGATTTCTAACGGTTGCAAAAGACCAGGTGGTTTCTGATGTTCTGCCTTCACTAATTGACAAGTCATACATCTAGACACAAAGGCTGCTATCTCTCTCTTCATATTGTTCTACCAAAAGCGACTCTTCAAATTTTGATACATCTTCGTACTCCCTGGGTGCACTGAATACCTCGTATTATGAGCCTCTGCCATAATGTCATCTTTCAAGTTGTCCACTTTAGGAACACAAAGTCTGCCACGGAAGTACAAAACTCCATCCAACATCTGAAAATCTGGCCTTTCCGAGATATGCTCCACAATTTTAACTAAGTCTGGATCTTGCATCTGATTGTCCTTAATTTTCTGAATGAAGACTGGCTCGGACACTGTCATATTTGCTAACACAACTCCTTCTCTCAAAGGTTCGAACTCTACTCCCAAATCCTCAAATTGCTGAAAATTGTAAAACCCATGCAAACTGGCCAAACAAACTGATTTCCTACTCAACGCATCAGCCACTACGTTAACTTTCCCCGGATGATAGATAATCGGAAAATCGTAGTCCTTGATGTACTCCATCCACCTTCTCTGCCTCATATTTAATTCCTTTTGAGAGAACAAGTACTGGAGACTACAGTGATCCGAATGAACTTCAAATTTTTCTCCGTACAAGTAGTGTCTCCACATCTTCAACGCGAAAACTATGGCTGCTAACTCCAAATCGTGCGTTGCATATTTCTTTTCATGTTCCTTCAATTGCCTCGAGCCATATGCAATTACGTTTCCATTTTGCATCAACACACAACCGAGTCCTACTCCTGAAGCATCCGTAAAGATAACGAAACCACCACTCCCCGAAGGTAAGGTGAGGACAGGCGCCGAAGTTAACCTCTTCTTTAACTCTTCAAAACTAGCTTCACACTTCTCTGACCATACAAACGGCACATTCTTTCGGGTTAACTTTGTCAACGGTGCTGCAATAGACGAAAAGCCTTGAACAAATCTCCTATAATAACCTGCCAAACCCAGAAAACTTCTAATCTCTGTCACATTTTTCGGTCTCTCCCAATTGATAACTGCTTCAATCTTTGATGGGTCAACTGCTAGCCCTTCTTCAGAAATAATGTGACCAAGAAAAGAGACTTGCTCTAGCCAAAACTCACACTTCCCAAGCTTCGCATATAACTGGTTATCTCTCAACAACTGCAAAGAAGTCCTTAAATGCTGCTCATGATCTTCTCTTGACTTGGAATACACTAGAATATCATCAATGAAGACGACGGTGAACTGATCTAGGTAGGGTGCAAAAATCTTGTTCATGAGAGCCATGAATACCGCTGGTGCATTCGTCAGTCCAAAGGGCATCACCAAAAACTCATAGTGCCCATATCTAGTTCGAAAAGCTGTCTTCGGGATGTCTGATTCTCTAACCCTCAACTGATGGTATCCGGACCTCAAATCTATCTTCGAGAAAAACTTTGCACCTTGCAACTGATCAAACAACTCGTCTATCCTAGGCAAAGGATACTTGTTCTTGATGGTCACTTGATTCAACTTCCTATAGTCTATACACATCCTCAAACTTCCATCTTTCTTCTTGACAAAAAGCACTGGAGCTCCCCATGGGGAAACACTTGGCCTAACAAAGCCCTTATCTAACAACTCTTGCAATTGCAACTTCAATTCACCTAACTCCGCTGGAGCCATCCTATAAGGAGCAATGGAAATCGGAGCAGTTCCTGGCACCAACTCTATTGTAAACTCAACTTCTCTGACAGGTGGTAACCCTGGAATCTCTTCTGGGAAAACATCGGGAAACTCACACACTATCGGGATATTCTCCACCCCGAGGGATTGTTCGTCCTTGGAAACAAAAGCAATAAATCCCTCACAACCTGATCTTAACAACTTAGCTGCCGAAAGAGCTGAAATAAACCTAACTGGGGAAATCCTTTTCTCTCCCTGAAACTTCACTCCGGAGGACGACCCATCCAACCTAAACACGATGGTCTTACTATAGCAATCCATGGAGGCATGATGACCCGCAAGCCAATCCATGCCTAGAATGACATCGAAGTCATGCATAACTAAGGTAATAAGATCTGCAGGGAAAATGACTTCTCCTATCTTCACTGGACAGCCAGGGTAAAAAGTACTACACACCACTTGCTTCCCTACTGGAGTAGTAACAGTCAAAACAAACTCTAACTCTCTAACAGGAACACTAATCTTCTTAGCAAACACAAGGGATAAGAAAGAATGGGTAGATCCCGGGTCAAACAACACTTTAGCTTCTACATCACAAATTAGAAGTTTACCTTCCACAACATCCCCCGCCGCTTCTGCATCCACTTGATTGATATGGTTGAGACGGCCTTGCTGACGAGGTCTGTTCTAATTCTGATTTGGTCTCCCAAGCTGCATATTCCTATTATGCTGCTGTGGACGGGCATTCTGGTTCTGTGGCTGTTGACGGGGCTGCTGGTTCTGCTGCTGCCTCGGTGGATTTTGAACTACTTGTTGATTTTGCTGAGGGGCTTGCCTAGGCGGCTGCTGAGGTGCCCTATTGCCCTGGTTCCTATTGTTCGGGCAATCCTTCACTTGGTGGTCTGAGCTACCACACTTAAAACATGCACCTGAAAGTCGATAACACTGCTGAGAAGAGTGATTCTTGCCACAATGCTCACACCCGCCTTGAGTTGGAGCATTCTGCTGTTTCTTTTGCTTCTTTCCTTGGTATGATTTCTGCCCACTCTGAAACTGCTGCCTCTTTCTTTGGTTGTCCTTGATAATCTGATTATTTATATCCTCAAACCTGTAGGCCCTTTTGATAGCCTCTTGAAAGGTGGTTGGCGGTACCACACCCAATGCATCTCTCAAAATAATGGGGTTGAGCCCATCCATAAACTTAGTGATCTTTTTCTCCTCGGTGTCCACCAACTCTGGAGCATAGCGAGATAACTTTTCAAACTTGGTAAGATATTCCAGGACAATCATATCCTCTTGCTTAAGCAACTGGAACTCCGCTGCCTTCTGCTTCTTAATATGTGCTGGGACGTATTTCTCGCTAAACTGCTGCTTGAAAGTGGCCTAAGCAATCCCATCCGCAATATTCTGATAGCCTTCCTTGACAGTCTTCCACCAAATGTCTGCCAACCCAGTAAACATAGATGCTGCCAAGTGAACCCGCTGTCTGCCTGTACATACAAAATATCGAAGATGTTCTCGGTATGAGCCAACCAATCATCTGCTGCCAAAGGTTCTTCCTGACCCGTAAATTCTTTAGGACCCCTTTTTCTAAACTTCTCAAATAGGATATTAGGGTCTCGGTCCCTATTCTGCACCGCTTCCACATTAGCTACTGGTTCCGGCCTTCTACCCAACACTTCAAGCAGTTGCCTTTGCACTTGAGTTAATTCCTCATCCTTCTTGGCCATTTGTTCTTGAAATCGAGCTTGATTATCATTGGCTCGCTGCTGTTGTTCAACCAACATTTGCATGAGTTGTTGGAATTGACCCGTTACCGGGTTTTCAATCTCACTGTCATGATTGCTACCTGATGCATTCGCACCTGCCGGAGGTCGACGTGGAGGCATAGTGCTGCAAAACAACTTGTTAGTACGACAAGATATAATAAATAAGCGTTCCCAAACCCAAATCGATGCTAACTAACGGTAATGCTAACGAATCCTTGCCACGTCCTTATGTTTCTAATCCAATTTTAATTGCCTCAAATATTTCTCGCTCTGATACCAAGCCTGTCACGCCCCCGGACCGAGGTCCCGCTAAACGAGGCCTTAATCCGGGGACGCGGCGCGACGGGCCGGAAAATTCCGCCCGCACACGCTAGTTTCCCACAGGTTTCCGCGGTAAGGATTCACGGAATCCGATCCGATAGTGATATATAAGGATCACTTTCATACAAATGAATTACGCGGAAGCATTGTAGCAAACATAAAAGTCTCACAAACGGGTATAAAAATGAGAATGCAAGAGACTAGCATCAAAAGAGAAACATTTACTGTAGGCCCCAAAGTTAGTTTAAAGTTGATACAAAAGTAAAGTAAATCATTAATTACAAATTTTTCCCCAAAAGAAAATAAGCCAGCAATGGCCATGACAAAAACCCAAAATGTATAACACGAAATCCCCAAAATGTGATCGCAGCTCCAAGGTAACCCGACGTCTAATTGACATTATCGGGCTGCCACTCGCCCTCCACTGGAACTATAGGTTCCGCCTCGAAGTGCGCCTCAACCGCGAGGGGCTCGACATCTGACACCAAACAAAAGAGAGTCAGACATGACGGTCTGGCAAGCAATTACAACAATAATAAGATGAGAGCGAAACAAAATATGATAAGTAAGAGCTGCGATGAAATCACGATTAATAACAATATCGAAGTAAAGATAGAAGAAACATCTCGATGGTTTACAAATCCAATGTCATGATGAGTAACATAAATAAATGCCATGAGATGAATATCAATGCATAAAAACAATGGCAACCCACATAAAGCTATATTCTCCTGTTACCGAAGTAACCGGAGCAGACAAACCGTAGCCACTAATCGTGGGACCGGAACGACATAGTCGTTATCAGACAGAACCGTAGCCACTACTCGTGGGACCGGATAATTATCGTTGCCATGGTCGGTACAAACGGAATCCAAACTGCAGCTGGCAAACAAAATAAAGACCCCAAGCCGGATGATCAGTCCGACAAGGTGACCTAAGCCTAGTGGTGCCATTTTAGTGAAAATCCGAAACCTCGAAGAAATACAATTCCATTTATAAGATACATTTCCAAATCGATAAGTAAACTACTCCAAACAATGCATATTGGCGGATCCGAGCAAAATAGATGAGTAGTTTCTTCATTACTAAAACATGGGGTAACCCACTTCAAAACAATAAAAGAATTGGAGAAAGAACCAAAACAAAAGTCGTTTTATACAAAAGAATGTATGATGGGTCGGTCGACTAAGCGGGTAGTCTCGATATACATTTAACCCCCCTTTATTGTCATTAAAGAAAGTGATTTGGTGCCACTGAAGATCGTTGACAATCATAAGGGATTAAATGTATACTTAGACTTGAGGGTTTTCCTAAGTGGTATTGGCCATAGTTTAAGACACAACTTGCCATGAATTCTAGGCTTGAAAAGGGTGAATTGGGCTTCACTTATAGGAGAGAGTTTAGGGCTGAATTGAGCTTGGACATAGGCCCGAAGTGGGCTTGAAATTATATATAATGTGTCCTTAAAAGTGTAGGTTTAAATCCCTTCTTAATCAGGCCCACAACTGTCCTTCCCCAATGCTCAAACAGTCCACTTAATCAAGCCCAATTCAGTCCTTAAAGCAGCCCAGGATTCAGGCCATAAAACAGTCCATTAATAGGTCTCAAGTGGCCCAAGAACTGACCTTAAAACAGGCCCAATGGAGCCCTGAGAACAGGCCCAACTTGACTGACCCGAGCCCAGACTGAGCTGGGCTCGCTCGAGCGGACCCAGGTCCGCTCGAGCAGACCCGGACAGAAGCTGGGTCGCTCGAGCGGCCCAGTGGGTCGCTCGAGCGGCCCAGTGGGTCGCTCGAGCGGACCCAGACAGTGCCTGGTCCGCTCGAGCGACCCAGTGGGTCGCTCGAGCGGACTGGGCCTGCCCAGTCCAGCCCGAGTGCAGATTTCCCTTCTTTTTCTTTGTTTTTCTTCCTCCTTTCTTGCTCATTTCCATTCCCTTTCATTCCCTTCTTCCATACAACACTTCTACAACATATTGGGCCTCTTCTCAACCTCCACAATTCATTAAACCATCATCCACAATTATCTAATTAACACAAACTTAGCACTTTTTAAAAGAATCCATTTCTTTGAACACCCATTTGAACAAATGAAACGAACTCTCCAAGAAGCCATAAAGAGAACAAACTTCCAATGCATAATAGAGCAATAACATAAATTAAGATAATTATTAAGATGGTCCATTAAATCAAAGCAAACCATAAACTAAAGAAGATTAACATAAAAAGGGAAATCAAGAATTAGAACCAATGAGAGAAAAAACATCATATAATTGTTGAAATATACTTGCCTCTAGCCAAGATAAGATCAAAATCACTCCTTAAACCAAGCCTTAGAGCTTCAAGCTCCAAATCTACAAAAACCCCAAAAATTTTCCCAAAAAACCCTAGAATGTCAACATTTGTGAATCCTCAATGAAAACCTTAGCAAATGGGACTAAAACACTCCAAATGGAGAGGAAAGCAAAGATCTTCAGTTTAGGAAACCAATGCTAACCTTGAGGAACCCAACCAAGAAGAAAGGCTTGAATGGAGGGCTTCTCTTAGCTCAAACTCCTCAAGAATGGTATCCTTAGGAAGCTTGAAGAGGGAGGAAGAGTTTGAGGAGATCAATCCTCCAAGAGCACCTCACCAAGTGAGAGTTCCAGATGAGAGAGAGTGAGAAGAAAGGAAAGGAAAAACCCTAGCAAGGAAAGTTGCTGGAAATGGAATGAAGAAGAAGAAAGAAAAGCTCTCTTCTTAAGAGACAAGCCAATGTGGGCCCCAATCTTCACAAGCATAAAAATGGTACTTGCGGGCCCCGAACGGAAACGACGAAGAAGACAAAAATGATCGGCGAAATTTCTACTTTCCAAAAAGTATATTTTTGACAATTTCTGGAATTTTCGAAATTTGGGTACAGGTTTTGTGTGAAAAGTCAGTTTTGCCCCTTTTTCTCGAAAAACGCGATTTCTGATCACAAAAATCAAGTTGGCCAAAACATGAAAGTTGATGATCAAAAGGAAATAAGTCAAAATACACATAAATTGGGATTTTACAAGCATCATGAACAAACTCAACAATCTCACACACAATCCACGGGCGCCCCGGCCCGTGTCACACTTAAGTCGAGGACTCACAAAGGTTCTAAAAGCTAATCAAACAACCTAATCTAGCTTAATAAAATAAACTAATCGTCCACTAACCCCACTTATCTACTAATCACGGTTAAAACATAATTAAATATTCAAACCTGGGTCGGGGTCTGACACAATTCATTGCAGGGGTTTCAGATAATGCAGAGAATTGAGAAAGGAGAGTTTTCTTTCAGAGTCGGAACTGGAGCTAAAGTTTGGGCAGTTGCAGTAGGAGTTGTTACCTTACATTTTCCATGTAATAGGATATTAGTTTTAAATAATGTTTTCTATGTTCCGGACATAAGGAAGAATTTAATTTCAGTTTCCAGATTAATTGAATTTAATTATTCAGTTTCTTTCCATTCTGGTGTTGATATCAGTAGAGATGGAAATATTATATGTTCCGGTAGAATACATGACAACTTATTTTATATATATCCTATTGCTCCCACACTGCATAATGTACAACAAGAAAACTCAAAGAGGAAGGTATCTTCAATCAATGGCACATATCTTTGGCACTTACGTTTGGGTCACATTAACCTAAAACGGATTCAGAGGTTGGTAGAAGATGGGCCATTGAGCTCATTAGATTTCGAACCTTTTCCTCAGTGCAAATCTTGTCTCAAGGGAAAGATGACCAAACGGTCATTCTCTGGAAAGGGACTAAGGTCAAACGAGTTGTTAGAATTGATTCACACTGATGTGTGTGGTCCTATGAACAAACCGGCTCGAGGAGGGTATGAGTATTACATCACCTTCACCGATGATTACTCTAGATATGGATATGTATACCTAATGCGTCGCAAGTCTGAAGCATTTGATAAGTTCAAACAATTCAAGGCTGAGGCGGAGCTACAACTAGGGAAACATATCAAAGCCCTTCGATCTGATCGAAGTGGCGAGTACCTCCTGGGTGAGTTCAAGGAGTACCTCACACAACATGGGATTGTGTCTCAGTTGTCTGCACCGGGTACACCCCAGCAAAACGGTGTAGTGGAGAGAAGAAACCGTACCCTTCTTGATATGGTAAGGTCCATGATGAGTCATGCAACCCTACCTATATCTTTTTGGGGATATGCCCTAGAAGCAGCAGCATACATTTTAAATCTGGTGCCTTCTAAATCAGTACCTAGGACACCCCAAGAAATGTGGACAAGTCGAAAACCTAGTTTAAGACATATTCACATTTGGGGTTGTCTAGCCTATGTATTGAATGATAAGGCTACCAAGCTGGAACCCAGATCGGAAATGTGCTACTTCATTGGGTATCCTAAAGGAACGAGAGGTGGCATCTTTTATCATCCAAAGGAGCAAAAAGTGCTCATCAGCACTCATGCTAGGTACTTGGAGGATGATTGTATGATGCACCAAGAGCTTAGTTGTAAAGAAACCCTTGAGGAGATTCTTCCGGGATCTCCTATAACATCTGTACCGGATCCTGAGACAGTAGATGAACAAGATATTCCTTTAAACACTCCGAAGCCTCGTCGTAGTGGGAGAATTTCTAGACAGCCAGAAAGATATCTAGGAGTGTCTTTTAAGACAGACTCTGAAGATTTGGTTGAGGATCCTACTAGTTATGATGAAGCAGTAACGGATATAGATGCTGACATGTGGCAGCAAGCGATGAAATCTGAAATGGATTCTTTGTATTCCAATCAAGTCTGGGAACTTGTAGATGCACCTGAAGGGATTAAACCCATAGGGTGCAAGTGGATCTACAAAAGAAAGAGAGGAGTGGATGGGAAGGTGGAAACCTTCAAAGCAAGACTGGTGGCGAAAGGATATACTCAGAAAGAGGGTATCGATTATGAGGAAACCTTTTCACCAGTGGCTATGCTTAAGTCCATAAGGATTCTCTTGGCCATCGCATGTCATTATGACTACGAGATATGGCAGATGGATGTCAAGACAGCTTTTCTTAATGGAAGTCTTGACGAATGCATCTATATGATGCAACCAGAGGGCTTCATTGCTAGTGGCCAAGATAACATGGTTTGTAAACTTAAGAAGTTCATCTATGGACTTAAGCAAGCATCTAGAGCATGGAACATCAAATTTAATCAGGCAGTCAAATCCTTTGGCTTTGATCAAAACATTGATGAACCATGTGTGTATAAGAAAGGAAGTGGAAAAGCAATTGCATTTCTGGTTCTGTATGTAGATGACATATTACTCATAGGAAATGATGTAGGTTTATTGTCATCCACAAAGGTCTGGTTATCCTCTCAATTTCAGATGAAGGATTTGGGTGAGGCCAGCTATATCTTAGGGATTAAGCTTTTGCGTGATCGCAAGAATAAGATGTTAGCTTTATCTCAATCTTCATATATTGAGAAGGTATTGGTCAAGTTTAACATGCATGACTCCAAGAAGGGCCTCCTACCTTCTAGACATGGAGTACCACTGTCCCGAGATCAATGTCCAAAGACATCTGAAGAGATAGAGACCATGAGAAGAGTTCCATATGCATCCGCTGTTGGAAGCCTCATGTATGCTATGTTATGTACTAGACCAGATATTTGCTTTGCCGTTGGCATGGTTAGCAGATATCAGTCAAACCCTGGACCTATGCATTGGACAGCAGTTAAGCATATATTCAAGTATCTTCGGAGAACGAAAGATTATATGCTAGCCTTTCGAGCAGATGATCTAACGCCATTGGCGTATACAGACTCTGATTTCCAATATGATAGTGACGCCAGAAAGTCTACCTCAGGGTACGTCTTTACTTTGTCAGGAGGGGCTATATCATGGAGAAGTGTCAAGCAATCCTATATAGCTGATTCTACCATGGAAGCAGAGTATGTGGTGGCATCGGAAGCTACGAAGGAAGCGGTATGGCTCAGAAAATTCCTGTTGGAATTGGGAGTTGTTCCTGCAGTGCATAAACCGATTGTCATGTACTGCGATAACACTGGTGCTGTAGCACAGTGCAAAGAGCCCAGGAATCACAAGAAAGGCAAGCACATTCAGAGAAAGTACCACTTGATCCGGGAATTCATTCAGGATGGAGAGATAGTGGTGGAGCATATTGCTTCAACAAATAACTTAGCTGACCCATTCACTAAGACTCTTACTGAGAAAGTCTTCACTTCTCATGTTGAGTCTATGGGTGTTAGGTTAGGAAGTAGTGATCTTTAGTGCAAGTGGGAGTTTGTTGGGATTGGTGTATGCCCTAAAGCCCACTAGCTGCACTCTCATCTTTTGTTACTGGATATTTACTGGTTATTTAATGGAAAGACTCTTTTATGCTTAAACATGTATATATGTATGGTTGTGTAAGGCCCATTGTTTCTAGTAAATGAATTAGGTGTGTAGTGTCTACACACAGATAGGTCTAATTCATGGACAACTGGAAACATCATATTTGTTCATAACTGAAAGATGGAGTTGGGCACTTCATCTTGGTATAAGTTATAATGAGAGACTCTCCTGTATTCAGGGTGACTTACCTAAGTCATGGGAGGGCTTTCCCGGATTCATCTCATTAGTGCATATGCAATGCATTGAACAGGACCATGGTAGGTGTGATCTCTAAAATAATACTATCACAGAGAGAGATCAAGTCACCTCATGCTACTGAGTGACCGGTGCTCTTAATCTTGAGCATTTGTGGATGAACTGACGAAGTCAAGTACTTGTGCTTTAATTCACTATGGGTGAGATTCTTTTCATGGGTCAACAGCTCTGTGTTTTGGGTACTCGGACTTGATCAGTTGGGACGTGCAGATGCAATATAGAATCTATGCCATCTGATGATGGAATAATCGTCTCCTTAGAATTATCCGATTAATCATCAAAATCTAAGATCTTAGTATATGGATGTTCCATATGGATATTGAACTTGTGGGTCTCTCCCTGGATCAAGAGAATGATATTCGAATGATGATTATGTTAAGGATATGAAGTTCTAAGGTTTAGATGTAATCGGGAAGGTTGATAGTACATGTGATAACCTGACTCGATTATGGATGTTACATAGAGGGGCATTCAGGTCATTACACTTAGTAGGTCGAAGACAACCGTCATTTTATGACGAGCTTATTATATTATATATTTGTCCTTGGAGTTCAACCATAACTCTTTAGTGGAATGAGTTAAGGTTAAAATGGTCTTAATGTTGCTATGGGTTTAGCATGGATATTTTGGTCATTTTAGGAGCCAATGGCAAATATGTCTTTTGGTCCCTTCTCTAGTCACTTTCCAAGATTGGCATGGTTTCCTATAATGTTTAGATAACATTTGGATGAATTATTTTAGTGGAAAAATAATTTTGAGTTTAAATTCAAATAGGCCTTTGATGGCATACATGAATTTAACTCTAGATAAATTGTATGTGGGCCATGGTGTGCATTAATATGTGGGACGTCCATAATAGGATTTCCATGGGTAAGGTTTCCAACTTTGAGTAGGACTCTCTACTTGGAAAGTTGGACTCCTCTTTGGATTAGTATTCCTATGAGATAGTTTCCTTTTTGGATTAGGAACTTAAAATTAGTAAGTGTTCTACAACTAGGATTACGAATTGTATGGAAAGTTCCTTTTGGTTTCCTTTTCTAATTAGAGTGTTTCTTAAAGGAAATAAGTCTTTCCTTTTTGGACAACAATGAGAATTAGAAGAGATAAGCTTCTAGGAAAAGGTTTCCTAAGTTTCTATAAAAGGGAGAGAGCCTTCCCTTTGGACGTCCATAAAAAGAGAGCACAAAGTTGCACACGTCCAGCCCTTGAAGCTCTTTCTTCTTCATTGAAGAAAGTTAAGGTCTGAGATTTTTCCTTGGAGAAATACTTCTTGATTCCTAGATTAAGATCCCACCATCTTAGCCAATCAGATTTGGAAGTGAGATAGAGGAGAAGATCAAAGGCAATACTAGTGCAGAAAATTCCAGCAACTTGTTTGCTAATTGCAAGTCTGAGTTCGGGCCTTTGGATCTATTTTTTCAGAGATTTGAAGTCTACAAATCTTCGAGATAATAGTCTTCTTCATTCTCCTTTAATTATACACTTGTTGGTCATGAATTCATGGAGTTCTCATGCGATCTATATGGCTGATTTATGCTGTCCAAATCAGATTTTTTAAAAATATGTCATGTTACAAATTAGCCTTGAATGTCTTCCGCTAATTCAGATTTGAATCGCAGTTTCTTTCATTGGGCACATTATGAATAATCCCACCCTAGGGACTCACGCCTAAGGCCCCCTTGTGCAAGAGTTGCACATGCCCCTTCTTTTGTCCCTCTTCTAGTTCTCTTCCTAGTTCTTCCCTAGAGTTCTTAGTAGTTTTCTCTTGGAAATCCCACCATCTTCTTGAGAAAAAGAGAATCTAATATAGGTCATAGCGTGGAAGATCATTCGGTCTTGGAGAAACCTATTTGATTCGCGAAAGAGTTCGTCATCAAAGAAAGTAGCAAATTCTCCCTTAGAGCACAACCGAGCTCCAAAGGTATAATCTACTTCCTTGAATGTTGTAGATTTATTTGTAGCTTATATGTTGCTGATTCTATCTTTTAGATAGATTGATTTACTGATCTTGATATGTGAGATTGAGGGTTTGCATCCTGAATTGGGTTTTGTAGCCTTCTGGATAGTTGATCCCTGCATCAAGTGGGCAAAAGTTTTTTGAAACCTATCCTAGAGGCCCACCTATTTCCAATAGTGGCAAGGTTTGCGATGACTCTTCGCCCTTTCTGGTTCTTCGAGGCATGGTGTTTGGTAAGATGACTTTCTGTCCGTTTTCCACAGACGGCGCCAATTGTGAGAGCATAAAATATCACTCACAAAGATGGGGGGAGTAGCCAGAGCTCTTTGGTTGAACACCGGTACCTGCCTGAAACCTGAAAGAGGGGAAGAAGAACAAAAGAGGGTCAGAGGACCCTGGCCTGGGCGGCGCAAGGCTCTCCGATGCCTAAGTCAATATGAGAACTGGACAATAGGATGGAGATTTTGGGGAAGAAGATGTCGTACCAGCATGTGGTGTAAGTGTTTGGCCCCTTTACTCTGATGTTGTAGCTGCGTTTATATAGAAGAAGAGAGGAGGCAAGGAGGTGGTTGACTGTCTTGTCATAACCCACCTTGTCAGAGATACTAGGGAGGCCTGGTCCCATCACAGCCTTCTCTAGCGTCTACGGACGCCGATCTTATCAAGAAGCATGGGCGGCTGTCAGAGGATATGGGCGGTGCCCTTGTCTTGTCGCACGTGTTGTAGCATGCTTGAGCATCCATGGGAGGACAGCTGTCAGCCCCTGCCTTGGCCAGGTCTAGCGTTGTGACTGAGGTCAGGGTGTGTTACTGAGGTCGGGAGCGACTTTGACTTAGCTGGAGACCTGGCAGGGGTGCCGAGGTGGAGTCTGCCGAGATGGAGGCATGGGCCTAGGTGGGAGCATCTGGCCGAGATGGATCTAGTCGAGCTGAGATATGTGGCCGAGACCAAGACCCGATGAGCTGGAAGAGATGGCGCTGCCGGGGGAGGCCAAGACCTGCTGAGATGTCGGTCTCTGGTGGTCCGAAAATATCCCCACACACGAACCAATGCTGGATGTTGGGGAGGAACTGCACCTAGGGATCGAAATAAAGCCGAAAGATGTTTATGGTTTTAATGTTGCCTCTTTGGAGAAGCCATAGAAATCGGTTGCTGGTGTGTGAGAGTAGATAAAAGGTTTATCACCTGCGAAATCTGCACCAAAGTCTAGAGTAGTGGTGTTTGCCCACATGGGTTTGCAAGGTCCTTCTAGGTGTTTGAGAGAATGCTTGTTCTTGTAGCGGATTTCAATGGCATCAAGGAAAGTATGTGATGAATATGATGGGGGTGATTCAATCTTTTCTTCTTCTTGTTTGTGATGGTTTATTATCGGTACCGCAACCTCTAGCTCTTGGTTTATCTTATTCAAAAGCACTTAAGGAAAGCTATGAAATTTATCTGAGTTTTGTTAAATTTATCAGAGTTTTTTTGAAAATTTATTTAAGTTTTTGATAATTTTATCTGATTTTCTGATAAATTTAACTGAGTTTTTGAAAAATTTATTTGAGTTTTTGACAAATCTATCTCCATTTTAAAAAATTTATTTGAGTTTCTGACAAATATATTCGTCTGATAAATTTATCTCCATTTTGAAAATTTTAATTGAGTTTTTGAACAAATCTTTCTGTATTTTGGGAAAACTTATTTGAATTTTTTAAAAATGTATCTGAGTTTTTGAAAAATCTATGTATTTTTTGAAAAATTTAATTGCATTTTTTGAAATCTATTTTTTAATTAAATCTCTTTATTTTAAAATTTATTTGCTTCTTTTCAAATTTATTTGTATTTTTTGAAATAGATTTAATTGAGTTTTGGAAAAAAAAATACTTGATATTTTGGAAATTTTTTTTGAAGTTTGAAAAATTGCTTTATCTTAGTTTCAGAAAATGTATTTGCGTTTTTTAAAATTTATTTCAGTTTTTTAATTTTATTTACTTCTTTTGAAATTTATTTGCATCTTTTGAAAATTATTTACATTTAATGAAATTTATTTGAACATTTTTAAATTTATCTGCGTTCTTTTGAAACTTATTTGCGTCTTTTGAAATATTTGTATTTTTTGAAAAAATAATTTTTATATTTTTTTAAATTTATTTGTATTTTTTTAAAATTTATTTAAAAATCTCATTAATGAGATTTTCATTAATCGTGACAAATTAAATAATAATCGACCATTATTAATGACATATCTCACTAATGATGGAATATAATTTATTTTAAAATAAATAAAATATTTTAAAGAAAATATAATTTGAATATTTTAGATTTTCAAATTTCAAAAAAGGACAACACACTGTGGATTTGAGAACTGAAAGTGAAATATTTATGACGTGTCCCCGAATGCCACATAAAAAAAATACAAATAACGTCTGCTAAGGGCATTTCCGTCATCTCAGCATATGGATTTCGTCACCTATCTCGATCCCGCCGCAGCAATTTCACCATCTCTCCTGTCTCCCTCTCCCCTTCAAACCTCTCAACCCACACTCTCTCTTTCACTCTATCGGTCTGTTTTCCATGGATTCTTCTAAAATTCCATTCCAAGACCTAAATCTGGCCCCCGAACCACTTTCTACGATCCCTCCCAAACACCAAAAACCCTTCATTTTCCCCAAAATCGAACCCAAACTCGAACCAGAAGAAGAAGACGACCCTAAACCCCACCTCCAAAACCGTAATTCTCACCCAAAACCCTTCTCCTCCGCCTCCGAAGAAGCCGATGTCTACACCGAATTCCTCCGCATCTCCCGCCTCTTCCAGTCCGCCTTCGCCGAGAAACTCCGCCGGGGTTTCGGCGACGCCGCCGTCCTCCACCCGGACGCCTCCCTCGCCATGGTCCCCTCCGCGCAATCGAATCCCCTCTCGTCCGCCATCGTCCCCGCCTCCTCCCCCAAGCGGAAGCGGCCGCGCTCTGGTGAGATGGTCCGCGCCTCCCCTGTTGGCCTCCTAGAGCAGCAGTGCTTCCGTTACTCGGTCCGCAAGACTCGGCTCGTCTACGAGTCGCTCCGAGTCTTCTTGATGAGGGAGGAGGATTGGGCCGCGGCAAATTTGGAGCTGGGGAAGCGCGGCCGGGCCGACCTGAAATCGGCCAAGGCGATGATGGACAGAGGGATGTGGCTCAACAGGGACAAGCGGGTCGTCGGACATGTTCCCGGCATCGACGTCGGCGATCACTTCTTCTTCCGGATTGAAATGTGCGTGGTCGGATTGCACGGCACTCCGCAGGCCGGCATCGACTACGTCCCGGCGAGTCGGACCTCCAGCAGGGAGCCGATCGCCACCAGCATTATTGTCTCCGGCGGGTACGAGGACGATGAGGATGGCGGGGACGTGATCATCTACACAGGCCAGGGTGGAAAGGAGCGGCATTTCCAGCGCCACAGCGTCCACCAGAAGCTCCAGGGAGGTAATCTGGCATTGGAGAGAAGCCTCCACTATGGAATTGAGATTCGGGTGATCCGTGGTTTCAAGTGGGATGGGAGCCCCACAGGTAAAATTTATGTTTACGATGGTCTTTATCGCGTTATCAAGTATTGGTTGGATGTTGGAAAATCTGGTTTTGGTGTTTACAAGTATAAGCTTGTTAGGATTGCTGGGCAGCCAGATATGGGGAGTGTGGTCATTAATTTTGCACAGAAATTGAAGAATGATCCGCTTTCTATGAGGCCCAATGGTTACTTGAGTCTTGATATGTCCAAGGGAAAGGAGAAATTACCTGTTTATCTGTTCAATGATGTCGACGGGGATGCCGAGCCGATGCATTATGATTACCTTGCCAATCCTGTATACCCTCCTTTTACAGTTGAGGGGAGTGTTGGTGGTGGGTGTGATTGCGTTTCTGGTTGTTCTTTTGGTTGTTGTTGTATTGGAAATAATGGGGGTCAGTTGGTGTATGACAGCAGTGCAATTCTTTTGAGGGGAAAGCCTTTGATATATGAATGCGGGCGGATGTGTCGCTGCCCTCCAAATTGCCAGAACCGTGTGACGCAGAAGGGGGTGATGCATCGGTTGGAAGTTTTTAGATCGAGAGAAACTGGCTGGGGGGTTAGGTCCTTGGATTTGATTCGAGCAGGTGCCTTTATTTGTGAGTACAGTGGGATTGTGCTAACAGAGCAACAGGCTGCAGTTATAGCAATGAACGGTGACAATTTGATCCATCCAAATCGGTTTCCTGGTCGGTGGGTGGAATGGGGGGACATATCTAGTGTTTTCCCTCAGTATATAAGACCAGCATTCCCTACTTTGCCTCAGCTGAATTTTGCAATGGATGTTTCAAGAATGAGGAATGTTGCTTGTTATTTCAGCCACAGTTCAAGTCCAAATGTGCTAGTGCAGTTTGTGTTGTATGATCATTATAATGTATTGTATCCTCATCTTATGCTCTTCGCCATGGAGAATATTCCACCATTGAGAGAGCTGAGCATTGATTATGGGGTGGCAGATGGATGGACAGGGAAATTATCCCTGTAGCTAAATACCTCCCATGAGGTGACGAATTCTTAATTTTGTGCAACAGTTTTTTGAGAACATGGTGCTGGAGCTGTTTTCATTGGGGCCAACATCTTCTCCTTGGTAACAGTCAAAACTCCTCTGCTGTTTAAAGGCTTTCATCATATACTAGCATGATTTACAACTTCCCTTTGAGTTTTCTTTCAAACATTTCTTTTTCCTGGTTCATTTTTCTTCCATGATTTGGTTAATCTTGATACAAACCTAATTGTTGTTGCCAGTTCATAGATGGCTTAGTTATTTAGTGTCGTCTTTACATGAAGATATTTGACTACTTGTATGGTTGGTTGCAAAAAGCTGCCACCTTGGGTAGGTCCTGAACATAAAGTCTCTATCTGGACTTAGAAAGCTTGGAAAGTTGAAGATTTTGATGGGCATGGCTGTGATACTCTTTAGTCTTGATTATGGTTTAGAAAGCACTCTCCTTTTTCTTGGTGAAACTTAAACTTGTAAAGCGTTTAAGCATGCTGCATCTTGCAAAAGCTGGGTGCAAAGGCTGCATTAGAGATGTCAAATGGGCCGTGCCGGCCCGGCCCGCCAGTCAACGGGCCGTGGCACGGCACGGCCCATTGGGCACGGCCCGTGTTGGGCCGAGATTTGCTGGTCCGCTGGCCCGTTTGGCACGGCCCGCCAGGCCTGCCTGGCAAATGGGCTGGCCCTTGCGGCCCACCAGGCCCGTCGGGATCGGCCCGTCAGGCCCGCCAAGCATGGCCCCCTAGGCACGGCCCGCCTGGCCCGCCCAAAAATGGCTATTTTTTTTAAAAATATTTGTCCATTTTACCCCCCAACAGCATTAAATGGTCATATAAGGGATATTTTATATCATTTTCAATTTTACAAAGTCTATAAATACTCTAAAAAGAATAAAATTTAGACAACATCTGAAAATGAAATGGGTACATTAAATGCTTTTTTAATGATTTAAAAATTTTAAAAATGAAATTTGAAATTGATTTTAAACAATTTGCATTCCTTTGAACCAACTAAAAGTCTTAAAGGGGCTCCAATTTCGGAATTAACTATTTAATGCAACTTTTCATGTATTGGTTAATCTAATAGTATACATTAATCAGTTGAAATTAACTTGGAATGCTAACTATTCAATGGAAAGTGTGCAATTGTATCTGATGATGCCAAAATAGGGTTTCGGACACCACCGGTCAAGTAATAGATGCAGTAATAAATGCGGTAAATAAATGAGAGAGAGAAAGGGAATTTATAGTGGTTCGGTCTGTGTGACCTACATCCACTTTATAAACGCAGAGGTTGCCTGTGGTATTTTACTTCCTCAATGAGTTGGGATTACAAGCTTGAGGAATACAAGAGTAGAAAAATGGGAAGACATCAATTTCTCCCAAGTGCTGGTGGGGCTCCTCGATTTATAGTCCTCCCCTAACAGATGGGGACGACTCTTCAGCAACGTTTGCCCTTGGAGCCCTCGAACTGCCCTCGAGCTGGACGAGGCAGGTGAGATATTTCTCCGCAGGACCTGGTAGGAGCGGGACTGCTTCCGAAGCAACGTGGCTGCCCTGACTTGGTCTCTTCGTGGGCTTGGACCTGAGCTTCATCCTCATGGGTTGGGTCATTTGGGCCTGACCCATCAGTATCAATAAAAAGTAGGCCACATTTAAGTGAAAATCATCTTGATGAAAAGTCTCATGCATCAAATGTGATCAGTTCTCTTACAAATTTAGATCATATAGGATTTATAAGATAATAAATTTCCAGATAGGATTTATTATTATTTTTATACTGAAAATCAACTTGATAGTGGAAATAACCTAGGTTTAGTTGAAACTTGAGGATATCCCATAAATAGTATTGATGTTTGTCTTAATGATTGTGAATTTAATAGGTGGGGTCTATCGTAGTGTTTTACACATTTTACATAATTCACGATTTATAAGAGTCAAAGCCATATAAAAAAATAAATAAAAGAAATCAAACTCTACCCTTTCTCACTCGGCAGGTATGCATGGTAGCACATCAATTACATGAAAAGTTTCCCCATCTTCTTTAGTTCTACATTGTTAGTGTGGATTTGTCTTTATTCAATAATGTTGTTACTTTTTATAAATTATAATGACTTATTATTTTTATTAATCAATTACATATATTATATATTCATTTGGGTTTAATTTTATTGCATAATGATTATCATAAAAATAAAAGCTTGACTACCATGCTTAAAGGACAGCACATAAGTACGAAAAAATAATAATTACATTATCTATAGTATGAAAATATAGTTACTTTTATAAATATCTCATGGCTAAAGTCTAACTACTTTTGGTTCTCATCCTCGTCTAAAGTGGTTATCATCCTAATCTAACCAATAGTTTAATACTCTAAAGTGGTTAGGTTCTCATTCTCATCTAACTAGTTTTAATATTGTTTGGATAAATATTTGTATACAATAGTTAGTTGGTCTAGTGGTTAAGTTTAACTCTTCAATCCCAATGGTTGTGAGATCCAGTCCCAACACACATTTTACTTATTTTTAAAATTACATACAAGTTACCCAGGTTGGGCCTCGAGCCTCCAACCCAACCCGCCGGCACGGCCCGCTCCAGCCCGCCCCATTGTGGGCTGTGCCGGCTGGTCGTGCCGTGCGAGGGCTTTTCCCCGGTGGGCCGGGCCGGCACCCACCGGCACCCACAGGTCGAGCTGGGCCGGCACGGCCCGTTTGACATGCCTAGGCTTCATCAGCCATCATTTATTCATTTATATTGTCATTTCATTCATAAAGGAGTCAATCTATTTTACTTTTCCATCACATGTTCATGTATAATTTCCATTGCTGGTATTATATAAATTTATGGGTTAACTGAAATCTCAAATTGGTTACCTTTGATATGCTACAATCAGCTCTTGTCTTGTTATCTTCTATATGGTACAATCAGCTCGTCTTGTTACCTTCAAGATTCGACAAACTCTCTCGTAAAGTTTGTCTACACCCGTTCCATCACCATCCCATCAAGTATAAACCCACTTGAGTTGAAAGGGCATTGTAAGGCCTTATACCCTAATTAAATGTATTAAGGCTAATTAATACCAATTAGTAGTAATTAAACTGGATTTGTTAGTTTCTTAGTGTTAAGTGACGGATCAACTTAGATGGAAGGTTAGAACATGTTTTGAACAACTTCGGGAAGTTTTGAGAGCATTTTGGCCAAGTCCGATGACTTTATGGGCCTAAGTGTAGAATTTGAGAAAGTTTAAAGGGGATATATGTGATTTCTGAAAATTAATGTCTTTACTCTATTTGATAGAGAAAATTATCCCCTACAACATTCATGTTTTGTCCGAACTCATTTGACCCATCGAAACCCTCCATTTCGCTGTATTTCAGTCGATCGGGGGGTATTGAAGTCATTTCAGAAAAATCTGCCTAAATTCTCGACCACTTCGGAATACGCCATATTTGGGCTCGTTGGAAAAAAAGATTTAAAGATATGAATTTTTTATTCTACGCCGCGTCGATTTGAGGTCCCGAAGATTGACTTTAACTTCATGTCTGAGATACTTAAAGTTGTGGGCCCCACACCCACTTATATATATATATATGATAAGGTAAGCTGAGGTAAGCTCAATTGCGTGGTGGGGGCCCACCTGGGGAACCACATGGGGATGGGGAATGGGGGGATTTCGAGGACTCGCTGTAACCCTCATTTTTGCAAAAAATCAAACCGAACCGTGGTTTCTATCATCTCCATCTAAGCACCAAAAGTTTAATTGTCAACAATCCATTTGAATCATATACAGTTGATCTAACGGTCCAGTAAGTTCGGATTTGACCAAAAGTTGGTGGACATGTGCTATTTAGGGGAGTCGTGTGTTTGTTCCATTTAGACGGACCAAGGGTGGGCACCAGAAGAATGAGCTTACTGAATCTTATCTTAAGCTTAAGCTTAGGAGAGCCTAGCTATATATATATATATATATATGTGTGTGTGTGTGTGTGTGTGTGTGTGTGACTATTTGCCCTCATCTGTCCCATCTCTCTCCCTCGTTTTTTCCAGCAACGACTTAGACACACTCTAACAGCTATTTCCTCTCATCTCTCTCATTTCTCTCCCTCGTTTTTTCCAGCAACGACTCAGACACACTCTAACAGCCCTTCTCCTCTCTATTTCACTCCCTCTCTCCTCTAAGCTTGGTCCTAGCCCTTGCTACTTTAAGAACTAAGGTTGCCGCCGAAGTCTCCTCGATATCTTCTCTCCATTGATGCCACTTTCGAGCGAATCCATGTCCGACAGCCCCTAGCTGGGACCATTTTCTTCTCGTTTGACATCTTAGAGGTAAGATATCTTATCCATCTCTTAGCTAGAGCTAGAGCAGGCCCTAGAGACTCTCCATGCTCACATGCATACCTTGTTTCCAACTCTTTCATGGATTTCTAATTTTCTAGGTAACTAAGTTAGAAATTTGGGGTTTTTCTAATTAGGTTTGTTCTCTTGGATTTGGCGTAGATTAGAGGTTAATTTGGGACCCCACAAACCCAAGGCAAGTGATTAATTTCAAGGATTTTGATATCTTTTCTCGTTTATAGTGATTCCATGCTTTAACTCTAGCTTTTCCTAGATTTTGTACCCATGCTTGGCGTCTTATTTGAGCATTTAATTATGGTGTTTAGTGGCTCTAATTAGTGTTTTTATGATGCCCAAATACTGCGCTAAGTGTGGTGTAAAAATCCCCTAAGGACGGCAAATGAAAAGGGGGAAAAGGTTGAAGAAAACAGGCTCGGGTTGCCATGTTTGAGAAGCACTTGACAGCGGCCACAGTTAACCGTGCAGGCTTACGGTTAACCGTGGGCCATGTCTGACCACTAAAAGTTGGACTGTTTTTGGGCAGTTCGAGCCCCGGTTTCTCCTCGATCCTTTCCAACTATTTTGAGGGCTTATACACCAGTTTAAGGGCCATTTTTTGTTCCCTCTAATGAGCCAATTAGGGGAAATTAAATTCGATTCTACGAGCTAGAATCACGTACCTTAGACTTAGAATTTTGGGACTATGACCCGGACTCGGTCCTCAGACTACGCATATGAATAGTTTGAGTTGCAAAACACCTCTTGGATTGTCTGGAGGCATGTTTAAGGCTTTAATGAACCAAATGTACGTCCATTTAAGGCCTAAGGATGCCCGTCACTTTAAGAAGCACCAAATGCATAGATTCTGGACATCCGGACCTTAAATGCATGTGATGCGTTTCGTGAAGCCTTGGCATGTCAACGACAATCCCTAGACCTGAATTGGATGTTTAGGAGGTATTCCTCACTCGTTTGGTCAATCGACATATTTTCTTGTATGGTTATGTACTTGTTACTCACATGCACGTCGTGTTGCTCTTTCTATCTTGTACACATTGACCACCCACTACCACCGCTTCTGTACCCAAACTAAGAATGGATGGTTAGGTTTGGGAGGTGATGCTTGGGGGCGAATGTGCACTCATTGCCATTTTGGTCCCTTAGGGTGACAGGATCCTAGGTTTAGGGTGTCATAAGGATGGCATAGTTCCCTTGATGCATGCGCGTCTGTTCTCGTGCACCAAATACGAAATTCACTCTTCCTATCCCTTTGGGACACCCCATTCTTTAGGCTTGATTTCTAAGACTGTTTTCAACTTAATTAAAACTATTTTACTTGTTTTTACTCGAATTTACCCAATTTGTTAGATTTGGGGTATGCAACCTCCGTTTGGTCCATTTGGACACCTGAGGGACTACTCAATCTAATTAGATGGATTTGCTGGATTTGTCATTTCTGAGAGTCGTTTCCTCTATCCGAGCCACTGCCTCTGAGGTAGTGTCTGTTTGTCCTTGATTCTCGTGTCGGTTCCACTAGGCTTCGACCCTTACTTGGCTAGGCCAATATAAGTCAGGGTTTGGATTATTTGTTATTATGCAACTGCAGTTGGTTTATTTGTCAGCTCTTCGGTCATGCCGCACGCAATCGTGAGTTAGCTGCCGCCCCCACCATGTCGCACGCTGCTGAGGGTGTGCCTTGTCTGTTTGCTTGCACTTGGCTCTGTCATGGTCATGTCGTCGCAACCATGACAGAGAAAACATAGCACTATGTGGTTGCTGTTTTGTTTAGTTTATGATGGATAGTATAAATGTTCAGTTATTTGATTTAGTACACGTGTTTCAGTATTTGTATATGCATGATCTACCTATTTGTACTATCCTTCTTACTCTTAATATCAACCTGTTTATACTCTAATTTGTTGCAAACATATTATGATTTTGTTATTAATCACCTGCCAGATCATCATATCTGACCTTGCATGTTTGGTGAATAGGTAACAACAGACATTGGGACTGCCGTGAGCTGAATGATAACTTGGGGTTAGTGACATTTTGTACTTTTGGGTTATTTTGGGTTGTATCAGTCTCTGTTGACCGTTATTTTGGATATTGTAATTAAAACTCACTTTTGTGTAAATACTAAATGTTAATACTATGGCATGCTTCTTAGATTCTGTTGTACTCTGATACTCGTTACATTTATTAAATTAACTTTGTTATTGCTTGAGTTTAATTTGCCACGTGCTTCCGCATAACTAGGCTTTTGAGGTTAGTGTGTCCGATCCTCAAATTGGAAACCAATGGGAAATCGTGCGCGCAGGCGCAAGTGCACCATCGCACCCACGGGCATAGCCTCCTCCCTCGAGGTGCTATATTTTGCTAATCCATTCTGGGGTTACAGGCATTGACCCGAATTGACTCATCAACGAAAAGGGAAGTTTTGGGATTTAGCTGACAAGAGTATTTGGAATGCCCAAAAGACAAGATGTCAAATCATGTCATAAATCTCCAAACAAGTCTAATTCTTTATCAGAAATTCCTTAACCAAACAAGCGTTTAGTTAAGAAATTTCTAACAAGGAACTGGGCTGGATGGGGCTTTTTTGGTTAAAGGAATTTCTGACAAGGAATTGAGTTTGTTGGGGATATATGACATGATGAGACATCTTGTTCCCTTGGGCATTCCAAATGCTTTGTTTGTTGCAAGAGCTCAAAATTTCAAACCATATGAAATGGTACTTCGCCTTAGGAATTCCCAGAATTCTAACATTCCAAATGCTAGGGATGAATTCAATTTGGCCTTGAGACATCGTGGCTGTTTGGTTAGAAGAATTGTGAGAATTCTTGTATGGGGAATCATGAGAATTCCAAATGCTGCCCCCCAAAGTAGAATTCCAAATGCTCAAGCACCCTCTCATTTGGAATTATGGGAATTCTTAAGGCTAAAAGTGTTGTTTCAAGTAGTTCGGAATTCTGAATTTTTATATCGAACAAGAGCATTTGGAATTAGGCCTGTCAATGGGACGCGTTGAAACAGGTACCCGGCACGGCCCAGCCCATCTCAAGCCCAAAAATATAGGGCTTCTAAAAAAATTTGAGCCTAGCCCGGACAATATTTTTAAAGCTCGGCCAAAATGGGAATGAGATTAGGTAGAGGCTCGGTGTCAGACCCCGACCCAGGTTTGAAATATTTAATTATATTTAAACCGTGATTAGTGGATAAGTGGGGTTAGTGGACGATTAGCTTATTTTATTAAGCTAGATTAGAATGTTTAATTAGCTTTGAGAACCTTTGTGAGTCATTGACTTAAGTTTGACACGGGCCGGGGCGCCCGTGGATTGTGTGTGAATTTGTTGAGTTATCCTTGATGTTTGTAAAAATCCCAATTTGTGTGCATTTTGATTCATTTCATCTAGATCATCAACTTTCATGTTTTGGCCAACTTGATTTAGTGATCAGAAATCGCGTTTTTCGAGGAAAAGGGCAAAACTGACCTTTCACACCAAATCTGTACCCAAATTTCGAAAATTTCAGAAATTGACAAAAATATACTTTTTGGAAAGTTGAAATTTCGCTGATCGTTTTGTCTTCTTCGTCATTTTCGTTCGGGGCCCGCAAATACCATTTTTAGCTTGGTGAAGACCGGGGCCCACAAGACTTCTCTTATAAGAAGGGGAACCCTTCTTCTTCTTCTTCATTTCATTTCCAGCAAGAGTTCTTAGCTAGGGTTTTCCCTCTCTTCCCACACACTCTCTCTCATCTGAAACTCTTATTTGGTGGAGTTTTCTTGGAGGATTGATCTCCTCAAGTCCTTCCTCCTCCAAGCTCTCCAAAGGTACCCTTTTTGAGGATTTTGAGCTAAGAAAAGCCCTCATTCAAGCTTCTCTTCTCCATTGGGATTTCTCAAGGTTAGCAATGGCTTTCCAAACTTGAGATTCTTGTTTTCCTTTCCATTTATAATGTTTTAATTCCATATGCTAGGGTTTTCCTTGGAGATTTACCAATGTTGATTTTTTAGGGTTTTCTTGGGAAAATTTTGGGGTTTTTGTAGATTTGAAGCTTGAGGCACTAAAGCTTTGTTTGAAGAGTGATTTTTGCTCCTATCTTGACTAGAGGCAAGTAGATTCCACAATTAATATGATGATTTCTCTCATTTGGTTCTATTTTATGATTTTTCTTCTTATGTGCTAATCTTCTTTGATTTAAGGATTTACTTTGATTTAATGAACCAATGTTACATTAATTTCAATTTATGTTATTGTCTTACAATGCATTGGAAGTTTGTTTTCACTTTGGCTCTTTAGGAAATTTGGTTTCCTTGTGTTAAAGATGAGTGCTCAAAGAAAAGGAGAAAACTTTGATCTTTAAAAGTATTGTGTTGGGCTAATTAGAATGGTTTGTGGATGATGATTTGATGAGTTTGGGTGGCCAAGGAAGGGTCCCAATGTTTTGGAAATGTGTATGAAAGAAAGGAGATTGAAAAGGATAAAAAAGGGACTCAAAAGAGGAAGTTAAATGGGAAGAAAATCACTGCCGAGCTGGACTGGACAGAGCCCAGTCCGCTCGAGCGACCCACTGGGCCGCTCGAGCGGACCAGGCTCTGCCTGGCCCTCGCTTGAGCGACCCACTTGGCCGCTCGAGCGACCCAGACTCTGTTTGGGCTCCGCTCGAGCGGACCTGGGCTCGCTCGAGCGAGCCTAGCTCAGCCTGGGGGCTTGAGTTGGGCCTGGTTTAGGGTTCATTTTGAGCCTGTTTTGGGGCCCAATTGAAGACTGTGTTGGGCCTGTTCCCTAGGCATCTTTTGGGCCTGTTTCAAGGTCAATCATTGGGCTGTTTTGAGACCCGTTCTTTGATCCATTTAAGGGCTGTTTTGGGGCTAAATGGGCGGACTGTTTTGGCTTGGGTCAAGGCCAGTTGTGGGCCTGATTTTAAGAAGAATTAAACCAATCTTAATGGGGATTCCTTGGGTATACTTTCAGGTCCACTTCAAGCCCGCATCCAAGTTCAATTCGGCCCAACCCTTGTCCATATGTGAAGGCCATTTACAATCTTTGGAAGGTTAAGTAAAGTAGTGGAACCGTGATCAAAATCCTTTGGGAACTTTCCAAGTTTAAATGTACATTTCATCCTTTGTGATTGTCAAGGATCTTCGGTGTCACCAAATTATGTTCTCGTAATGATAATGAAGGGATCAAATGTATATCGAGACTGCCCACATTAGACGATCGAATCATCATACATTCATTTCATATAAAAAGACTTTTGTCCGGATTCTTTCTCCAATCCTTTTGAATGTTTTGAAGTGGTTTACCACATATTTAGGTATTGATAAGACTACTCACCTATTTTGCTTGGATTCGCCAATATGCATTGTTTGGAGTAGTTCTCTTATCGATTTTGGAAATGTATCTTATAAACGGATTTGTATTTCTTTGAGGTTTCGAACTTTTATTCTAATGGCACCACTAGGCTTAGGTCACCTTGTCGGACTGATCATCCGGCTTGGGATCTTTAATTTGTCTGCCAGCTGCAGTTTGGATTCTGTCTGTACCGACCATGGCAACGGTAATATCCGGTCCCATGAGTAGTGGCTACGGTTCTGTTTGATAACGACTATGTCGTTCCGGTCCCACGAGTAGTGGCTACGGTTTGTCTGCTCCGGTTACTTCGGTAACAGGAGAATATAGCTTTACGTGGTTTGCCAATGTTTTCATGCATTAATATTTATCTCATGGTATTTGTTTATTTTACTCATCATGACATTGGATTTGTAAACCATCGAGATGTTTATCTTCTATCTTTACTTCGACATTGTTATTAATCGTGATTTAATCGTGGCTCTCATTTATTAATGTTTTGTTTCGCTACCATCCTATTATTGTTGTATTTGCTTGCCAGACCGTCGTGTCTGACTCTTTTTGTTTGGTGCCAGATGTCGAGCCCCTTGCGGTTGAGGCGAACTTCGAGGCGGAACCCATAGTTCCTGTGGAGGGCGAGTGGCAGCCCGATGATGTCATTTAGACGTCGGGTTGCTTTTGGAGCTACGATCACATTTTGGGAATAGATGCTATACATTTTGGGTTTTTGGTTATGGCCATTGTTGGCTTATACTCTTTTGGGAAGAATTTGTAATTAATGACTAACCTTACTTTTGTATTAACTCTAAATTAACTTTGGGGCCTACAAATGCAATGTTTCTCTTTTTGATACTAGTCTCGTGCGTTCTCATCTTATATCCGTTTGTGAGGGACTTTCACGTTTGTTACATGCTTCCGCATAAGTCATTTGTATGAGAGTGATTCTTATATATCACTGTTGGATCGGATTTCGGGAATCCTTACCGCGGAAACCTGTGGGAAACTAGCGTGTGCGGGCGAAATTTTCCGGCCCGTCGCGCCGCGTCCCCGGATTAAGGCCTCGTTTAGCGGGACCCCGGTCCGGGGGCGTGACACTCAGCCCTGCCCGCTGTAAGATCATTATACTAAATATTTTATAAATGACTGATATGGTTTTAGAGAGAGTGTGAGACTTTGGCCTTTCGTTAATTAGCTAGGCCCGATGCTTGTCTTTCCCATGCATTCCGTTGTTTGTGATTTATGGTATGTGTTGTATGCATTGTGAGATGTTTCTTCTATCGGTGGGCATGTTTCCAAACCCTTGCTGCTGAAATTGCTTTTCTAGTTATTTGCGCCTACCTACTTAGAAAGAGGAGAAATATCGCCTTTGTGAATAGAGAGATGCTTGAGATGATTCTCACTTTGGACAACAAAACAATAATTATTTTGACAAATAAAACTGGAACGAGAGAATTATTCTGCTACAAACCATTCGTAACTTTGTAATCTTGAATGTGGGGGCACATGTGGGATACATACAAGTGAGCCGGCTACGGGGCGATTGAAAATGAAGCACACGTTATTTTGTTAATAAGATTTCCTGCAACACCTTAGTTTTTTCTTTTGAAATTTCAGTGAATATGAGTATATTACTTGTATTTTTTATTTCCCTTATTTTTTGATTTCTTTTTTACATTACTTGACCCATATAGGATACTCATTCTCATTCATTTCTATTGATTTTATGATTTTCTACTATCACTGGAAAAAAAAAAGATTTTAACCGATCCTATGACCGATATAGGATACTCATTCTTATTCATTTCTATTGATTTTATACTGTCACCGGCAAAAAAAGAAAAAAAAAGTTTTTAACTCCGCCATGTTTCTTGTTACATTGCATTGCTGGTCCCAAGTCCAGAAAAAAGAAAGAGGGTTTAAAGTCCTGTTCACACCGGGTGTCGGTGACAGTAGGAATAATTAGAGAATGTTTTGCTTATGTTAAGGATCGGGCTAAGCCCAGGCTCGGCCCTGTCCCAACCCGGGCCCGTATGGGACGAGATTTAATGTAGGCCCGTTCAATTTAGGACCGGGATTGGACAACCCTCGGCAGGCCAGTTCAATTTTCGGAATGGGATTGGACAACCCAAGCCCAGGCCCAGCCCAGCCCATCGACATGCCTATTTGGAATGCTCAGGGGACAAGATGTCACATCATGTCATAAATCCCCAATAAGCTCAGTTCCTTATAAGAAATACCTCTAACCAAACAGGCCCACGGCCCCATTTGAGCTACCTTGTGTGGCTGACGAAGGGCCTTGCCAATGAGGGAGGTGGGGAATGGAAAGATATCAATGAGATCAGAAGATCAACACCTTTTTTGGTCATTTATATACCTTCATCTCCAACTCTCCGTTTAATGGTTTTAGGATTTAGCATATTTTTGGAATTCAATTCAACGATGAGTACCAAAAGGATGCCCTTGAAAAGTAGAGACTAAAAATAAAAGGCGGATGAAAAGTAAAATCCGCTCCATAACACCACGGTCTCGGTTCTTTTTTTTTTTTTTTATCCGAGATAGTAAATCACGATCCAAACCGTTGAAATTGTTCCTAATATCAAGAATGACTATGGGACCAAATTTTAGCCGTTGGATCATCCCTAATCTCAATATATGTGCAAAAAATCGAGCCATTGGATAGTATTTTTTAGGTTTTGTGGGCCTTAAACACAAGGTCCAAATCGTTAGATCTCTTTGGAAGACTGAACATAGCTATGGGGTCAATTTTCAAGGCTTGATACCTTGTGGATCTTGAGATATGTGCCAACCATTGATGTAACATGCTCAATTTTGGATTATTCCCTTAGCTGTCATATTTCTCTCTCTATTTTTTTTTTAAATTTATGGGATAGTAAATCACGATCCAAATCGTTGAAATTGTTTCTAAGATCAAGTACGGCTATGAGACCAAATTTCAACCATTGGATCATCACCAATCTCAAGACATGTACAAAAAATAATGATCCATTGGATAGTATTTTCTTTGCTCTGTGGCCCCAAACACAAGATCCAAACCATTAGATCTGTTTGGAAGGCTAGACACAATTATGGGGTCAATTTTCAAGGCTTGATACCTTGAGGATCTCAATGAAAAACTTTCAATCATTGATTTAAAAAATCCTATTTAAAATAGATCCTTGCATTACCAAATACTCCTTTTGATTCTAGCATCTTTTTCTCATGACTTTTTTAATGGCTCTGTTTTGATTGGTTTATAAAAAAAAAAGTAGAGTCACCTACAAGCCCTAAGTATAGCATAGCTAATCTCTGATGGATGGACCCGTCGGCCTCGTCTGATATGATATTTGGACCTCAAACTTGAGTAAAATGGGTCTATTATGCTTGTTAAATTGTTTGAATGACTTATTATCATATTCAGGCTAGGCCTTTTCTTGGTCTGACCTAGGTTCATTGGTATTAATGATTGGGAGAATGTGAGTGACGATCCTAGTAAACCCTTCCAAAGTGAGCACTTGATAAGAATGTCCAGATCCCAATTTTTAACACCAATTATTAGAGTATCAATCAACGAGCGTATAGTATTAGTAGCTCAAGATTTCAATTAGAAGCGCTTGTGGGCTGGGCCAGTCCAAGCCCCATCAAAAGTCAGCCTGCATTGGTATGGATTTGGTCTGTGTTTATAGGTCACCCGGCATATTTTAATGACCTAATTATTATATGTGTCTCTCATATGGGCCTATATTTCCTCGGGCCCGCCTGGCACAACATATTTACCACATAAGGTGAATATTTTTGGTCTATGGGCTGGGCATGGGCCTGAGTTTCAGTCCCGCAGACGGGGTCCAACCTGAACATTGCAATTATAGGCCAAACTAAATCATGCAAGATTAGATAAGTTTTGCATGAAGGAGCCCATCAATGCTACTGTAAGTGCCTAAAAATTACGGACTTGGAATGGTGATTAGGATGAGGTTTAGCCTCTTTGAAGGTGGAGAGATGTCTGGAACCTGCAAGGGGAGGAAGAGTAGCAGGTCAGAGGACCCTGACTGTAGTCAGTGCAAGGCTCTCTGATACCTAAGTTAGTTCAGGGACTCAACAGTAGGATGGAGATGAAGAGTGAGTGAGTGGTGTGTTATGCGTATTGCAAGTTATGCACAGCGTACCTTGTATTTGGAATTGGGTCCTCTATTTATAGAAGATGGAACCGACTGTGGATGGTGGGCCCTGAGACGTGACCTCATCAGCCCATTCTTCATTAAATAACAGTCCTATCATAGCCCATCCTGTCCCATCGTAGCCCATCCTATCCCGTCGGGCCTTACCCTGCACCTTGGGAGCCGTGGATGCCGAAATGTCAGGGACTATGGGCGGTAAGATGGCTTATGAGCCTTACTTGCGTATGCCCTTGTCTTATCACACGTCCCATGACGTGGTTGAGCTTTCGTAGAAGTTCAGCTGTTAGTGTCTATCTCGGCTAGTCATCTGGCACTATTGCCGAGATGTGTGACCGAGGCCATGACATGATGCCGAGGTCATGAATGACCGAGGTTGGGAGCGACCTTGATCTCGGTTGGCGCCCAGGTACCGTTGCCGAGGTGCGCGTGGCTGAGGTCGAGACATGATTAGCTGGTATCATTGCCGAAGCTAATGTAATCTCGGTATCTTTGGAAATATCCCCACACAATTGCCCCATAGCTTTTGAGCTCTTAGAATTCCTTAACTCTTTAAGGTTGGAAGCTATCTGATGGGAGAATCTTCCTGGGCAGACGGTGGCGGATAGTGCTGTCGAGGTAGCTTCTTTCAACCCAAGTTGGGGAAATCTTTTGAATTTGAATCTCAACTTGATCTCGGTTGCTGACGCGTCATCTCTATCCGATGTCGTTTCGTCTACCCGAGGTATTTAAATGCCGCGCCTCAATTGTTGCGGAATACGAACTAATGGTACTACGTGTCACCGTCTGATTGGTCGCCCTGTCTTTTCGAAAAGGCGCGCACGGTGATTGACACGATTTTTCGAAATTCAAAATGGTGCCATCATGAGGCGCCCAATTTTTTCGCTATAAATAGGGGGTGCCTCCCCTCTTCCTTCTTCTTCACTTGCATTTTTTAGAGAAATGAGAGGATTACCAGAGAGCTTGCAGGAGAGAGTCCGTCTGAAGAGAAGTGCTGCCGAGATCGAACCTCCGCTAGTCCGAGTCCTACTTCTGCCCTTCGTCTTCGTAAGTCCTTCTTTCCCTGTCTTGTTTATTTTTGCGATTAGAGTCCCTTCTAGAGTTTTCTTCCCTCATTCGATCCTTGTCTCTCTTTTTCTTTATTTTCCTGAGAAATGGGCATCTATAGTTTTTGGCTAGAGACCGTAGGAGCGATTGCTTCGTTAAAAACCATGTACAAAATACCCGAGGATGTCCTCGTCATGGCACCTGACCCCAATTCTTATGTAGATGGTAGCTTTTATGACGGCTGGATGTCGTTCCCCCTAATAGCCATAATCGAGGGCGAGGTCTGGTTCCCCTTCACTCTCTGCTTAGGGACTGTCTTAGGGAATGGAACCTCTGTCCCTATCAGTTGATGCCGAACGGCTTCAAGATAATAATGGGCACTGCCGTGCTCAATAAGGTTTTAAAGATCAACCTCGGTGTCCACGATATTGAGGATGTCTACGACCTCTGCAAAACACGAGATGACACTTATTACCTCCGAGTCAAGCCGGGCCGAGATCATTTCGTCCGAGCCCTAGAGGACTCGAATAAGTATGACGGGGATGATTGCCTGTTCGTCTCGAGCAACTGGGAGTTCGGTGATGACAAGCCCATGTCGGAGAGGTCTTTCAGGATTCCACATCGTCTTGGCGTTCCTCCAAGTAAATACTGCTTCCTCATTTCTTTTTTTCAGGCTGTATTTTTCTTTTTTTTTTATACCGTCGAGCTAATGCTTTTTTGTCTGCCGTGCAGACGTCATCAAAAGGAGGCAAGAGGCCCGGCGAGTCGGCTGGGCTAGGAACGAGGACTGGCTTGGGGATGTAAGGAGTTATCATGGCTACGAAGACAAGTCGGTCTGGTTGCTACTTGGCTATAAGCCGAAGTATAAATCTTATTTCAAGAGGAAGAGCGATCCGCGCCGGGTGCTCGAGCTTTTGGAAGGAGCCGAGCCCACAGAGCCTGAGATCGAAGAAGAGCGCTGGGCTGCTTCTGGTGCTGAGGCTTCCGTTTTCGGATCCGACTCCGAAGGAGCCGATTTAATTGAAGGCATAGTCGTGTCCTCGAGCACTTTGTCCAGTGATTCAGAAGAGAGGAAAGCGATTGCAGGGACCCGACCGAAGCCGATTTTTAAGAATCTTGGGGCTAAGGCCTTTGGAGGTAAGGCTTCGGGGCCTTCTCCTCCTCCTCCTGGGCCTCCTTCTTCTTCTGCCAAACCTTCTTCGCCCCCTGTCCCTCTGTCCTCTGATGCAGTCAGGACCCGTACCTCCATAGTCGCTTCTGCCAAGACTACGCGGGAGGAGAGCTGTCGAAAGAAAAGGTCTAAGACCGAGGGTTCGACAGAGCAGGGCCCGGTGCAGGAGGGCCTTGGTACTACGGTGGCATCACGGTAGTGCTCACCGGCACCTTGGAGGCCGAGTCTGCTACTTCAACCTGGTAGGACGTTATCAGCAGAAGATCGTCTCGCTGGGAACCCTTTGGTGGTTGCCACGCTTGGCAGGGCTTGTGCACTGCCGCGCGACATGGCGAGGCATGCTGAGCTTAATGACGTGATGCTGCTGGTGTCATAGATGCACTCTGCCCTTTCCGTAAGTGTTTTTCCTCGAGATTTATGAGTGTTTGATTTCAGCTATTACCTTCTAAAGGTCGTTTCTTTTGTAGATTGTAACAGAAGTGTCAGGTCTCGTTGGACAGAGTCCAAAAGTACAAAGATAAGCTGACGAAGGCCAAGACTGACAGGGATACATACAAGACCGCCCTGGTGGAGAAAGAGGAGAGGATCAAGGAGTAGGAGGATACTCTTCGCGCCCTTTTTACCGAGCTCGACAAGGCGAAGGTCGAGATCGAGACTGGGAAGAAGAGAGGGGCCGAGTTGGAGCAGAGGGTGACCGAGCTAGGAAGATAGAAAGCCGAGGTCGAAGCCAATGCTCAGTCCGAGATCAACGCTGCCTATCTTGAAGGAATAGGAGTGGCGGGGGACGAGTATGAAGAGCAGGTTGAAGGCATAAGGGATGCTTCCTAGGAAATGGGCTGGATGGCCGCTCTGAAAAAAGTGGGGGTTCCTGACGACCACCCGGCTTACAGAAATCCAGACAAGTTCCCATGCTCGGAACCTGAGCCGAACACCGCTCCTTCTACTTCTGAGGCACCTCCTAATGTGACGGAAGTCACTATGGCTGGATCTACTCCTGCCGAGCCTGAGATCATTGAGGGCGACGCTGCTGGGGCTGCTGCTGTGTGAAGATTTTTCTTTTGTTTCTTGGATGTATCTTTTTTTGTTAAGCCTTGTAATGACACAAATTTGAAATGAAAATATCCTTTTTTGATAATTCAGTCTCCATCTTCTTATGCTTGTATCCAGTCAGCATTTTCTTTCTTCATGCTTGCTTTCAAATATTTGTTGAAAATTATTAAGTGTCTGATCTCGGTTCTA
Organism: Litsea cubeba; assembly: GCA_012931725.1. Classification (NCBI taxonomy): domain Eukaryota; kingdom Viridiplantae; phylum Streptophyta; class Magnoliopsida; order Laurales; family Lauraceae; genus Litsea; species Litsea cubeba. The sequence goes on along the minus strand of CM022947.1, from coordinate 48,587,708 downwards.
TAACCGAGCTCCACACATGCCTTAGGATGTAGACTTCGCTTAAGTAATTGAATTCGGCTTGCCAACCAAAAACACTTAAGTAATAATTTGAAAATTTGAGAAGTAATCGAATTGAACCTGGATGCCGAATTTGTCCGTATCGTAGCTCAGTTTATTGACCGAACTCGAATGGGAGCAAATCACCGAGGCAGTTGCTGAGTTCCACAACTTGTTTTATTTCCGTAGAATGATCTTGTTGGCATCGATATGGCACTGCTGCCGAGATGCATTGGGCCGAGATCAGGATAGTCTCGTTAGCATTCTTGCTGAGCTGCTTTAAGACTAAGACATGACCAGCTGGTACTGTTTACTGGAGCTGGTGTAGTCCCGTTTGCTGTGATCTGGTACTGTTTACCGAGATGCATGAGGCTGAGACCGAGACATGACCAGCTGGTAAAGTTATCGGAGCTGGTGTAGTCTGGTTGCACTACTGCCGAGCTGGAGAGGACCGAGTCACGTCCAGTTGGTACTGTAACTGATGGACTGCGCTATTTACTCGGTGCTACCGAGGTCGGCGGACGTGGGAGTCTGTGGGGTCCGACCCTTTCGCACCTAGAGGGCAAAGTGGGTATCAACATTTTTTCTGGGGTGGGTGTGCCAGATTTTCTATTTTTACTTGGAATTGTAAGTGGTGATCCGGAGATCGACCTTTGCAAGTAAAAAGGAAATCAACTTCTTTCAAGTTTTCATTGCACATATATTTAAGAAAAGAGACAAGTTTTGAAATGTCGTAAAAGACGATTTCATTTGGTTTGCCGTGAAAGGCGATTTTTGGCATTTATAGCCGATTTTTAGCGTTTATAGCCGATTTTTGGCATTGATAGCCAATTTACAATTCTTATCAATAGTGAATGACAAGAGTTGTGATTTTTTTGTCTCTTTTAGAAAAATACAAACTACAATGAAAAGAAAGAAAAGGAGGATCTAACTTCTCAGGAGATTGTGGGGACTCGTTCAGATTGACGGTCGCAAGCAATGTGTGAACTTCGCCATCATCCATGCAGATGAGAACAGAGGATGCTTTTTGATTCGCTTGGCTTGGCTATAACCTCAGATTTTTAGAGGAGCAAGACCAAGAGGGGGTCCTATGTCCAATAAAAAGCTAAGTAGACAGGCTGAAAAGCCACGTCTAAGCCATTGGAGGCATAAGGAGAAGGCAAGGACCTTTGGGGGGGGGGTACCCCCAAGGGACTTTTGTCACCTTGTAGCGGTGGTCAGTGCAGAACTTCAGCAGAGTTTTCTCTCTTAGATTTCTGATGCCTTCCTTTGTCTGGATTTCCGGATTTCTCGAAGTGTTTTCCCGTCTCTGGAATGCTTGGAGTGCTCTCCTATTTATAGGCTCTTGGTAGCCATTTAGGAGAGTTTATGGGCTTTAATTGTCATTAAGCCGCATAATGGGAGCGGTTACAAGTTTTAATTCATTTACTTTGTAACTCCTTTCTCTTGGCTTCTGATTGGCAGGTGGAGATTTAAGGCATTTAATCGCCTTTAAGCACCATGATGGGATGAGTTTCATGGTTTAAATGCCATGAATCTCTTGATTTGTAACTCCCAAATGCTTGCTTTTGATTGGGCAGTCCAAAATAATGAATCAATGACTGCAATAAAGCTAGTTAATTAGCTGCATTAAGTGGTCGCCGAGCAGTTGAAGAGTCGCGGGCCGCGTCGCGTCTGTAAGACCCCGATCCCTAGTTCTCTTCTTTAGTATTTTATTAGTTGTGGATTTGCTTTTTGAAGTGAGATTAAGAGTGGTTTAGCTTCGTTTGTGTGTTTGAATAGATTTTTCATAGTTTTGGAGAGTTTTGACGACCGTTGACTTTGGTTTGACCATGCCCGTGTGATTTGTGTTTTTGTGAGAACTTATTATTGATTTCGAAAATTTCCAATTTTTACTCCTTTCGATTTGTATTATTGATCTCAATAACTTTTATGTTTCGTCCATTTGAATTTGAAACTCAGAAGTCGCGATTTTCAAGAAAAAGGGCAAAAATGACTTTTCACACCAAATCTGAGCCCAAACTTTGAAATTTCAGAACCATGTCAAAAGTATACTTTTTGGAAACTAGATTTTTTGAGGATCATTTTAGTCTTCTTCGTCGATCTCGTCCGGTGCCCGCAAGACCATGATTTACCCATTTTAAATTTCAGCTGTAATGGGCCACACCTTCACTACTTAAGTCAACTTCTTGATTTCACTCAGCCCATTCTTCATTTCCTGCAACATAGCTGAGAGGAGAGCTCCTCTTCTTCACCTCTTCCCTCTTGCATGTAGTAGGTAGAGATCTCCAAATCTAAATCTAAAACCACCATTCTCTTCGTTTCTTTTCAAGCTTCAGCTGGGTTACTTTTTGGAAGAATTTCTGCAACTTCATCTCCTTCTTCCAGCTGATTCTTCTTGGTTCAGCTAGCTATAGGTTAGAGCTCAGCTTCCCCTCTTCCATAGAGTCATTTCAGCTCATGTAGAGCTTGTTTTTCATACATGCAAGCCCATTTTCGAATCGGGTCTTTGTTTTCAAGATTTTTGTTGGATTTTGAGGTGGTTTTCTTGGGGATTTTTGTAGAGCTCGGTTCAGCGGTAGGAAAGGATCCTTGAGGAGATTTTTGGTTTGACTTTGGGCTAAGGAAAGTGAATGAATGAGTTATGACTATGCATGTGTTTGAAATCTATTTATGTTTATATAGTTTTGATTTGAAAAATGTGTTCCATTTGAATGATCTAATTAGTTGTTTAAAGCTTGATTTTTAGAAGATTGTAGTGTTTGATTTATGCTCAGTTTTGGAAATGACTTTGTTTAGATTAGCATGAAAATGCCTGGTTTCTTTGTTAAGAACTCTCCATTTGAAAGTTCAGTTCAGTCTTTACATCTTACTTATAAATAATTTTTGGTTTTCATGTTAAATCTGTAAATGAGATATGATATTTTGATTTAATGTTGAATGGATAATGAATGAGGCTTGATCAATCCGATTCTTAATGTTGGAAAGTTATTGGATGTGAAGGAGGGAAAAAGAGGTTTCAAAAAGGGATGAAAAATCACCCCAAACAGTGCTGAAACACACTTCTAGCCATGCCAAATAGAGGACAGGCTCGCTAGCGAGCCCAGCCACTGGCCAATTGGAATTCTGGCCTGTTCTTATTGATTTTCTGAATTGTTTGGGGGCTGTTTGATGTCCTATTTAATTTGGATGGACTGAATACCATTTTCTCTCACTAATGGATGTTTGATTTAATCCAAAACTTATTTGGAAGGAAGAATGAAAAGTTTGAAACACCTGTGATCTTGAAATTAATGAAGAGAATGAAGGGGGTTTTCTACTCCAATCACTTGTAGACCCTTCTTAGTCGAAGTGTACTCCTTGACATCCTTAATGTCGTTTAAAATATTGAGCGCCATCTAAACGAATGATCGACATGGGATTTCAAAGTGTATACGATTTGACGATTACGATCTCAAGGTCTTGATGTTAAATTATGATTTATGAGCCAAACCCTCGTCTTGTGAATTGTATTGATTTGAAGATAAATGTTTTCCAAGGTTTTTATTTAAAACCTCGAGGCAAGATGGGGCCAGAGCTATGTAGTGTGAGCCCATGAGCCAAAGAGAATAAGCATACGTGTTTTGGGAAATCATTGCGTGAATTGTGTTTTTACACACATCGAGTAGGGACTACTATTTTTTTTGAAAACAAAACCTTGAGGCAAGATGGGGCCAGAGCTGTGTAGTGTGGGCCCATGAGCCAAAAGAAAACAAGTGTGCGTGCACTGGATATAGAGTGAGCAGTCCCTGAATTTTGAAGTGTCAAACATTGTTTTGGAAATGTGTATTTTAGTGTCGGCTCCACTCAGCTTGGACGACCATTGCCGGTCTGATCAACCGCCTTGGGTTCTTAAATCTTGTACCAACTGGGATTGGTAAATATGTACGTTCATGCTTGCTCGTTTAGCCCGTTCCGCGGCGGGATTCGTGTGCGGTCCTTAGTTTACTGAGCTACTGCAATTTATGTTATGTTATGTTAGTGTCTCCCTTCACCTTTGTGTGACGGAGGCCCACGAGTGTCTCCCTTCACCTTTATGTGACGGAGGCCCATAAGTGCTCTCGTCACTTTGTGTGATGGAGAATGGAGCTACATGTGGATGCCAAAGTATTTTTTTTGAAGGGTTATCTTGACTTATAAATGGATCTTATAAATGATATTGTCATCTAAATGCTTGATTTGTAAATGATTTTATAAATGATACTGTCACCAAAATGTTTTGTTTTATGTGATTCATGAAAGGATCTTATAAAAGATATCGGCATCTAACACTTTATTTTATGCAATTTCTATTATGAATGATATTGTCATTAAAATGTTTTGTTTTATGCAACTTCTCTTTATTGTACATACTATTTTAATTATTTCAAAACTTGAATTATAGCATAATTGGGTATTGATTTCGAATGGTCATCTTGATTTAAGAATGGTTATTATAAATGATATTGTTATTTAAATGCTTTGTTTTATACAATTTCTCGTTATAGAAATGTTATTTTATTTATTCAAAACTATTAATGTATAACATGATTGTACCTCATTCTTTTGCTTGCCAGACCGTCGTGTTTGACCCTTTCGTTTTGGTGCTCAGGTCCAGATTTTTGTTGCCCTTGAGTAGGAGCACGAAGTGGCAGTTGTAGAGCAGCCGGTTGAGTAAGAGTGGCTGCCCAACGATGTCATTTAGATGTCAGATTGGGTCTTGAGATACGAAATATTGTTGGGGGTGATCTCTTATTTTGTTGGATGGTTTTTATTAACCTTTTTCTTTGGGATTCTAATTAATACACTTTTGTAATTTTGTAACTTGAATATATGTGGGAAATGAATTGTCCTATTACTACCAGCTCAATATTTATGGTTCTTGATTTATTCCATTCTGATTATGAGCCTTAATTTGATGGATTTTTGTTAATGGTAGAGTGCGACATGGATTCCGATGACCTTGGGCTCCGAGTCGCAATGCCACATTTCAGCTTCCGCGAAATATTCAGTTCGTGATGGAATTTCGTTATCCTCACACATGCGGATCCTAGGGAAAATAGGAAAAATTTTTAATAAACCCCAAAAATCACGCCTCCGAAATCGGACCGCTCTAGGATCCCGGTTTCGGGGCGTGACAGCGTCTTTTGGAGTTCTTCTGGCGATGATCATCAATGGATCTTCATGTTATTCGACATCGGATGACCATGTAACTTCAGACATTGATTGCTAACAGCGGGCCGATGACATCTGTCCTGTCGATTTCTTGATCGATCGGGTAGAAAGTGCACTTTTTGGTCGACCGGTTGGCGATCAATGATGATTTTGATACTCTTAAAGATGGACCTGTGATTTTGACGAATGTCGACAAATTTGGTGCCTCAGAAGTCTGAATTTTGGAAAAACCACAGGGGCTGAAAGTTTCAAAATGCGAAAAAAAGGACGGAAAACGGCCCTTCCGGGGCAAATTCGGCAATCTGGATCTCCATGGTCGATGGCGACCATGTGCAAGGTCGCCGGCAACCATGGGCCAAGGTCGTGGGCTGCGACCCTGGGGGGATTTTCCACCTTTGGTCGTCGTCTTTCGGCCGTTTCGATGTTTTTTCTAAGTTCTTTTTTCTTCTATATTTTTCTTGAAATCTTTACACATTTGTTGGCTTGATTTCGCTGGAGAAAATCTGACGAGAATCCTTAGATTTTGGAGTGCAAAGTTTCTAATTTTCCGGGAAAGCCGAAGACTTTATTGCATAGAGCTACCGACTTTCCGTCAGAAGCCGAAAACTGGGCTAAATGATGTCGGAATGACCTGAGATTTGAGGTGCAGCCCCTTGAGCAATAAATAAGACCAACCTCAGGCTTTTGTTTGAGTTTTGAAGCCGTATGGGGTCCTATCGCCAGTAGACTTGATTCTGTCGTGAGGAAGATGTCGCGCTTTGATGTGCGGTCAACCGATGTCCAATTGATCTGAAATTTGTCAGGGAACCTATTGGAGTCATTTTGAGATGATCCACAGGCTCTATTTTGGAAACCATGCTCCCGGGGAGCTTCGCCGACGAGAGGCCTGATTTGGCTTCCAAGAGTCAAAGTCTGGTCAAATGTTGTCGAAATGACCTGAACCTTGACGAGTAGCCCTTTGTAAGTATCTTAAAGCCGCCCATGTGCTCTGTTTGATGAGTTATGGCCTCGGTGGTTCTCGCCGCCGAGAGGCTTGATTTGTACGGATCTGGTCCGTACGGCGATGTGGCCTGTGGGCCAGTCCTTGTTTTTTTGTTGTTGTTTCTTTTTTCTTTTTTGATCTTTCCCTTTTTTTTCTCCTCTTCGTTTTTTTTTAGAAAGTTTTTTTTTTTTTGCTCATCATGATAATGCGTTTTTTCTTTTGGTAAACCAAGATGTTCATGCAAATTCTTTTTTTTTTTTGTAAATTGAACTGAGAGCATGATGTGATAGCATACCTGAAAATCTTTGCAAATTTGGGAATTTGGAGCTCGCAGCGATGTTGAGCCCTTCCCAATTTTGCGGAGATTTTTGAGGTTTTGAAAGTTTGGAGTTTCGTAGTTCGCAGCGATGTGGAGCCCATCTTCAAGCTTTCTATTTCTTTAGGGCATTTCCTTTTTCATTAGAATTGCCCCGGAATCATGCCAAAATTTCGCCAGATTTTTTTTAGCCAAATCCTGTCATTTTGATGATTGATCTTTTTCTTTTCCAACCTTTGCAGGTGGTTCCTCTAGAACAAACAAGGATAAAAGGACTGTTACAAGCGTACCTCATCGATCCGCCGGATCTTCCAATGCGGCCGTTCAGCAGACCTAGGAGAAGGTCCAGTATGTTGAGAGAAACTTGGAAGAGTGTGACTCCCTCAACAGAGATGAGATAAGGCAGCAACTGATCGCTCTCAAGAGTGAGGAGTTCTATTAGATCATGGTAAGCAACCATCCTTGGATTATGAACGATCAGAGGGTGTTGCCCAAGCCTACCTTTTTCTTTGGTGATGCAGTCCCTGACGACATGACATACCAGAGAAGATATTTTCAATTCTCTTACACAGCTGATGGTGAGGAGAGAACTATTGTTACCCGTTCGACTTTTCATCGTACTATCTCGATCATGAGCCTTTCTCCCACATGCTCTAAGAGGGAATATACTCCAAGCTGGGTGAAAAGGACCAACATGATCAAGACCGGGGTTTTTGTTGGCGGTCCTTCCGAATATGCGGAGAAGTCGCCGGCCCTTTTGGACATGTTGATGCCGGCCAGTGGCTACCAGGGTTCTGATTATCCATTGGTTGATTTGAGACCGGTGGGCCTTGGTATTTTCAGTGTTGACGGCAGCAATTGGGTGAAGCCTTTTCGACTTCGTGGCCGTTTCAGTGTTGACTTCGATTGGAAGTCGTGGACTGATCGCGTCCTATTAATTGGTGGTGCCATTTTGAAGGAAGCCGGAACTTTTTATGATGTCCGTGCTTTTAGGGAGACCGTGATATTTTCCGACGAGGCCTTCATGGGTATGTTGGAGTCATTCCTTCCACAAACTAACACCTTCATTATCAAGAATTGTGAGATTGGTTTCTCTTTGAAGGAGCTGAGCGCGATTACTGGGTTGCCTATCATTGGGAAACACTATGAGGAGTTTATGCCAATCGACAACGTCCTTGAGGAGCAGTCAGAGGAGTTCAGGCTCCTATACTTTCAGCTTGTCGCCTTCTATGATTTTTTGAAGGAGAAGGAGAGCTCGAAAGTCAGGTCCAGCAGTTGGAAGAGTTTTGGCTCTTCATTCCCTAACTTCTTTGACAGCAGGGAATCCTATGATAGCACGACCCGAGAAGCCAAGGCTAAGGATTCGGGTTCGAAGAAGACTTCGGCCATGCGAGAAGAGTTGAGGGGCTTCTTCGCAAGTACAGATGCCATTTGTTCTGACATTGCACTGTGAAGAGATCTCGTTGTTTACCTCACTTATTGGCTAGGTGAGGCTGTCTTTGCTGGAGGAGATGGAACGCACATCAATCCGCATTGTATTTTTCCTGATTGTCAGATGGCGTTTGGAGAGCGGCTTGCTTTGGTGCCAGCTCTTTACTCCTACTTATGTACCAAACTGCAGGTTGCTGCTTTCTTGGTTCGGCTTGGGCTCCCCATGAATAGGGCATTTTCAGCCACATCTTTTATTCGTGGTTTGTATACCACTGTCCTAGCTTCCACCATGTGGGTGCTGCACAGGATGATGATCCTCTCATGATTTGATTGGCTAAGGGAAAAGCTGTATTCGAATCTCTTTTGTTTGCCCGCATGAGGATCCGACGGTTCAGGGACGTCGAGATGGGGCAATCTTCTGTGAAGCTTTCTCCGGAATTGCTAAAGAAGGCTTTTGATTTTAGTGCCTCCCGAGACTCTACCAGGGCAGGGTCGGTAAGGCTTTACTCCTTGACAAATGCAGAGAAGGAGTGGCATTTCAGCATATGTGTTGGCACAATGGTGTACCGAAGATATCTTTTCGTCAACATCCAGCCGTATGTTCGCTTTGTGCTGCAGTTGAGCTTTTCTTAACGCGTTGTTGGAGCACCTTCGAGTATGGTGATGCGCTTTGGAGGTTTACAGGACGGGAGAAATGCATGGGCTTTCTATAGTGCTGAAGACACTACTGCCATGATTTCTTATCCTGTATTGTTGACTTTCCAGACTGCCGGCTTCACGAAGTGGTTCGCGGAGAGCTTTTTGGCATATCGAGGGCTTTCCAAGAAGGAGCTTGATGTAAAGCTGTCTTCTGGAAAAGGCATTGGAAAGTCGGATGGCGTCCGGCGAGAGGAAGTTTTGGCCTTCCTTTCTAGAGAGAATCACAAGATAGGCTTTCTCGGTGAATAGGGCGTCATCGGTTTTGACGCTGTCTGGGAAGTACCTGATAAGGCTTTAGAGCAGCTAGAACTGGAGGAAGCTGAGCTTGATGCTTGGATGCAATTAGCATAGAGACGAGCTTCCGTGGAGTCTGCTGGCAAGAGTAGACTATCCAGTGAGGAGTCAAGTGAGAAAACTAACTCTGACAGTGGGGTAGGTTTTTCTAGGAAGCGAGCCAGCAAAAGCAAGAGGAAGAGGAGTCAGCATCGCAGCAAGGGGCAACACGAAGACTCTCCTGATATGCAAGTCCTACTTATTATCAATGAGGAGATGTCAGAGAATGCTGATGAGCCTCCGAAAAAGAGGAGTCGAGAAGAAGAGACCGTCGGTGAAGGTATGATTCTTCCTTTTTATCTTTCCATTTCTTTTCATGGAATTTTCCATGTTTTGATTTGCCTTCTACTTCTGCTTTTCTTTTCTTTTTTTTTAGCAGAAGAAGAAGACTTGGTGATGCGTGAGGCTTTGACCGATGATATCACGACCCCAGACCGAGATCCAAGGATTAGGACCCGGGACCACGACGGTGATTGCAAATTGTTTTGTTTTCCCACAGGTTACCGCGGTGAGGATCCCAAGACATGGGGATTTAACTCACATGTACAAATATGCGGAAGCGTGTAGCAAGAACATATTCCATCATGATATGAACAGTTTTAATAAATCTCACAAATAGGATCACATCAAGACATAATATCAGAAGGAGAATGATAAAATGGCATTCCCATTAAAGCTTAAGTTAATACATCCCAAAATAAGAGGTCAACAAAGGCCTATACAACTAAAGTTTCCTAAAAGTATCCCAAAACTAGGTGAAACGAATATCATAATCCCGTCTGGCGTCTAGATGACGTCATCGGGTTGCCACTCTTGTGCTGGGGGTGGCTCAACAGCCTCCTCCGGGCACTCCTCCTCAAAGGTAACACCTCCTGCACTTGGCACCAAAATAACAAGTATCAAACATGACGGTTTGGCAAATAACCAATTTAGGCATGTGTATGAAAAGATTGTGAACAGTCAAAGATTCAAGATGTACATTTCAATTATACGAAACTAGCATGAATACTTATAATATCATGAAAGTTTAATCCACATTGAGCTCATCCTTTCTCTATCATAAAAATGACAGAGCAAGCACACACGATATCATGACACGCTAAACACGATTCCACGCTATACAAGGTAGACGGGGAGGCCGGCCGCGGAATCGAAAACACGCACGATGTGTATACAATACACGACTAGTCTGCAGACAATCCACAAGTTTAAGGACTCCCAGACAGTGGATCAGACTGACAGGGCCGTCCAAGCTCAGTGGTATTTACTTAGATCATGAATGCATAAAAACATGTCGATACATACTTAAAACATGACAAAACAAGAGGAAAATAGTTATCGAGCGAATCATGACAAGACTAGCAAAATAGCATAGTATATATCCTTAACAAAACTTAAGAAGTGATTCCCATTTGATTCTTGAAACACATCTTTAAACGAGCTTATTCTTGAAGTTCAAAAGAGTACACGATGATGCACATAGTATCAAAAAAAAAAAATGTTCAAACACGAAATATATCAAGTTTAGGCTAAGACCATTCATTAACCTTCGTGAAGTTGGAAACCAAATGTCGGAATTTTTACAAGGGTTGGTGCCTTCGAAGTTGAAGTACATTTTAGAATCCCAAGTGCACGATGTCAAGTAAAGGTCTAATACTTAACCTAGTTTTTATTTCTGAATAAATCCATCAAAATAGTGCCCCTTTTTAGCAATCCTCGATTAGCCCTCGGTCAACCGTCGGTTAACTGTCAGTTAACCGACAGTCAACCCTCGGCTGACCGACAACCAATCCTCGGCTGACCGACAGATCCCTGAACAAAAACGGTTGCTCTCTGGAAAAAGGACCGACGGATTTGTCGGTTAACCGTGAGCTGACCAACAGATCTTTCTGTTAAAATGCACGCTTCTGGAATTGGAACCGACAGGAGTCGGTTGGCTGTCAGTTGACCGTCGGTGAACCGACAGCTGACCGACAATGCCGGACGTGCATTTCGGTTCAGATTTTTACATTTTTCTTTCTTCCTTCCTTCTCATTTCTGAACCACTTGCATTCCCCAAGCCACCATGCTTTCCAATGGACCATTCTTACACACATATAGGTCATTCCATCCATAATTAACCCATTCATTCCATGAGAGAACATTAAGACATTTCCATGTATAAAATCATCAAACTTACAAGATTAAACATGATTCTAAGAACTTAGAAAAATCATTAACACCAATAGCAGTAGAGAACTGAAATTAATGATTTTGAAGAACTTAAACATAACATACATTATGAGATTAAGCATAAAAGTCATACTCTAATGAAGATAATGAAACCATAACACAATGTACATAGAAAACCTATAAAGATCACTTGCCTTTGTCCAAAAGCTAAGCAACACTCCTAAAAAATCCAACCAAAAAGGAGGTCCACGAAATCTACACAAAACCCCCAAAATAGAACATACAAAAAAATCACATTTTGGCCAACATGAATCCCCATTTCGAAAATGGGTTTGATAATATGAAAAACAAGCTCTTTGTGAGCTAAAAGAACATCAGTGAAAAGATGGGTTCAAGCTCTAACCTTTAGCTAGTCAAACAAGAAGAAGGGAGCTAGAAGACGATGAATAGTAGCAGGGATTTGTCCCAAAACGAGTTCGGAGCTTGAGAAGAGAGGAAGAGAATGACGGAGTCGGATTGAGATTTGGAGCCTTCTAGCTAGATCAATCCCATGGAAGAAAACCAAGGAGAAAGCTTTTTCTCTCTTTTGCTCTAGGGTTAGAAAAGTTGCAGGATTTTTTTTTTGGTAAAGTGAAGGTGAATAGTGAGAGAGAGAATAAGAGAGTATTTATAGCTTTTGAAAGTGGGTCCCTTATAGCTGAAAGTTGAAACGATTAAAACATGGTCTTGTGGACCCCGGATGAGATCGACGAAGAGAAAAAATAAAACGATCGTTGAAATATCTAATCTCAGAAAAGTATAATTTTGACATGGTTTTGGGATTTCGAAATTTGTGCCCAGATTTAGCATGAAAAGTCAGATTTACCCCTTTTGGGCCAAAACTTGAGTTTCTAGGCCTCAAACACAGACAGGCTAAAAGTGAAAGTTGTAACAAATAATTCAATTATTCCAATGACATAAAAACCACGATCAAATTCACATGACTAGAATGAAACCCCATTCACGCGTGCACTCAGGGCATCCCTGAGTGTGACTAACTAATCTTAAACGATCTCAAAGTTCCCAAAACTAAACCAAGACTTAATCTAATCATATTCTCACCCAACTAATACTAGACTCACTTATGGCTAAACACTCACTTAGTTAGTACTAATCGTGTTGGTTTGGGTCGGGATCTAACATCCTCCACCCCTTTGGATATTTGGTCCTCCAAATAAAAACAAGTTTACCTCTGGCAATAAGTGAGGATATTTTCTCTGAACTTGATCTCTCAATTCCCAAGTTGCCTCTTCTGGCTCATGATTTTCCCATAGTACCTTGACCCAATGGATAGTCCGATTTCTCAACTCATGTACTTTGGTGTCGATGATCCTGATTGGCTTCTCCACATACGACGCATCTTCTCGAATCTCTAAGGGCTCGTGTGGAATTATATGAGAAGGACTGTGAACATACTTCTTGAGGATGGAGACGTGGAATACGTTATGCACCCCGGAGAGTTCCGGCGGTAGCGCAAGTCTATACGCAACATTTCCAATCTTGCTCAAAATCTCATACAGACCAATAAATCTGCTTGACAATTTGCCTTTCTTCCCAAACCTCAGAGTCCCTCTAACCGGTGAAACTTTCAAAAATACCTTGTCACCCACATCAAACTGTAGTTCTTTTCCGCGAGTGTCAGCATAACTCTTCTGTCTGCTTCGAGCAATCTTCAATCTGTCCTGAATCAATCTGACCTTATCACTTGTCTCTCCAACTATCGTCGGTCCATGGAAGCTACGAGCATCGACTTCTTCCCAACACACCGGAGTTCTGCATCTTCTTCCATAGAGTGCCTCGAAAGGTGCCATTCCAATGCTTAAATGGTAGCTATTATTATATGCGAACTCACAAAGCGGTAGGTACTCATCCTATTGCACCTTGAAATCTAAAACACAAGCACGTAACAGATCTTCAAGAGTCTGTATCGTCCATTTTGACTGACCGTCTGTCTGAGGATGATACGCTATGCTGAACTGAAGTTTGATACCCATAGACTCAAAAAGAGTCTTCCAGAATCTCGAAACAAATCTGCTCTCTCTGTCTGAAGTGATGGAGATGGGTTGACCATGTTTACTAAGAATCTCCTCGATGAACAAACTTGCAAGTGGTGCCATATGCATCATGTTTCCTATCTTCATCGGAATGAAATGAGCGGACTTCATACGACGGTCTACGATTACCCAAATAGCGTTGTTCCCCCTCTTGGTGTTAGGCAAACCGGAGACGAAATCCATAGTGATGTGCTCCCACTTCCACTCCGGAATCTCCAAAGGTTGTAGCAAACCTGGAGGCTTTTGATGTTCTGCTTTGATCATCTGACAAGTCAAGCAACGAGATACAAATGCTGCTATCTCTCGCTTCATGTTGTTCCACCAAAATCTAGTCTTCAAGTTGTGGTACATCTTCGTACTACCCAGATGCATAGAGTACTTTGTGCTATGAGCTTCAGTCATTATCTCATTCTTCAAATCATCCACATTAGTTACACACAACTGGTCACGAAAATATAATATTCCCTTTGAAATTCTAAAATCTGGATGTTCTGCAATCTGTTCCACAATCTTGGCCAAGTTTGGGTCTTGCATCTGACTATCCTTGATCTTCTGAATAAAAGTAGGTTCAAATATCGTCATATGTGCTAACATCACACCCTCCCTCAGAGGTCGTATTTATACTCCAAGTTCTTCAAACTGCTGGTAAACACTAACTCCTCTCAAACTAGCCATGACCGCTGATTTTCTACTCAATGCGTCTGCTACTACATTAACCTTACCTGGGTGATACTTGATCGGGAAGTCATAATCTTTTATATACTCCATCCACCTTTTCTGCCTCATATTCAATTCTTTCTGTGAGAATAAATACTGTAAACTTCGGTGGTCAGAATGTACTTCGAATTTCTCTCCATATAGATAGTGCCTCCACATCTTCAAAGCAAATACTACTGTTGCCAACTCCAAGTCATGGGTTGCATAGTTCTTCTCATGAATCTTCAACTGTCTTGAGCCATAGGCAATCACTTTGCCATCTTGCATCAATACACATCCTAACCCCACAATCGATGCATCTGTACAAACAACAAATCCACCGCTGCCCGATGGTAATGTGAGGATTTGAGCTGTGGTTAATCTCTTCTTCAATTCTTGGAAACTGTTTTCACAATGATCGGTCCAAACAAATGGTACACTCTTCCTAGTTAACTTCGTTAATGGTGCTGCAATGGACGAAAAACCTTGAACAAACCTTCGGTAGTAGCCCGCTAACCCCAAAAAACTTCTGATTTTTGTCGCACTGCTAGGTCTTTTCCACTTGACAACTGCCTCAATCTTGGTTGGATCAACCGCTAACCCTTCTCTTGAGTTGATGTGACCCAAAAAGGCGACTTGTTTTAGCCAAAATTCACACTTGTTCAACTTAGCATAGAGCTGGTTGTCCCTCAAAAGCTGTAATGATGTCCTCAAGTGTTCTTCATGCTCCTCCTTACTCTTAGAATACACAAGGACATCATCAATGAACACCACTGTAGAGTGATCCAAATACTCTGCAAAGACTTTGTTCATGAGGGCCATGAAGACTGCGGGTGCGTTAGTCAAGCCAAAGGGCATCACTAAGAACTCATAGTGCCCATATCTTGTTCGAAATGCTGTTTTTGACACATCCAATTCTCTAACCCGCAACTGATGATACCCAGATCTCAAGTCTATCTTGGAAAAGTATGCTGCTCCTTGTAATTGATCAAACAACTCGTCTATCATTGGCAACGGATACTTATTCTTGATGGTCACATGATTCAATCTTCTGTAATCGATGCACATTCTAAGGCTTCCATCCTTCTTTTTCACGAATAACACTGGTGCTCCCCAAAGTGAAACACTTGGTCTAATGAAGCCTTTGCTCAACAATTTTTGTAACTGAAGTTTCAATTCACCTAACTCTGCTGGAGCCATCCTGTAAGGTGCAATAGATATTGGTACTATCCCTGGAAGGAGCTCGATAGTGAACTCAACTTCTCTGACTGGTGGTAAACCCGGGGGGATTTCAACGGGAAAAACGTCTGGAAATTCACACACAATGGGGATATCCTCCACCCCTTGGGACTGTTTATCCTCCGTGATAAACACTACATATGATTCACAACCACTGTTTATCAATCGATTAGCTTTAAGTGCTGAAATAAAACCGATTTGTGTTCTGTCCTTGTTTCCCCGAAACATCAACTCTGCCTGTGGCCCTTGCAATCTGAAGGTAATGGTCTTGCCAAAACAGTCCATGGTGGCATGATAGGTTTTTAACCAATCCATGCCTAAGATGATACCAAAATCATGCATGTCTAAAACAATAAGGTTGCCTAAAAGACCGACATCTCCTAACAAAACTGAACAGTTTGGGTAATAGGTTCTACAAATAATCTGTTTACCTACTGGTGTGGTGACAGTCAAATTATAATCCAATTCTGCATGTGGTGTATGTATTTTCTTTGCAAACATAGGAGAAAGAAAGGAGTGTGTGGATCCTGGATCAAATTAAATCTGTGCTTCTACTCCATAAACAAGAAGTTTACCTTCAATGACATCACCTGCCGCTTCTGCATCAGCACAGTTGATATTGTAGAAGTGCCCCTGCTGGTTTGGCCTAATCTGTCCTTGATTCTGCCTGCCTTGATTATTCCTGTTTTGCGGTGGACGTGCATTCTGATTCTGTACTTGTCTGCCTTGCTGCTGTTGTTGCTGAGGTGGTCTCACTTGATTCTGAACTGGTGCCTGATTCTGTGGTGCTGCCTGTCTTTGCTGCTGATTTCTATTGCCCTGATTCTGAAGTTGTGGGCAATCCTTGATTGCATGATCCATGCCCCCACATTTGAAGCAAGCACCCGTGGCCTTACGGCATTCATGAGTAGCGTGATTCTTGCCACAATGATTGCAACCAGCTTGCCTAACTTGATTTTGTTCCTGTCTTGGCTTCTTGTTTTGTTGCTGTTGCTACTGTCTCTGATTCTGATGCTGAAATTGCTGCTTCCTATCCTATATGATCTCATTATTGATTTCCTCAAATGTGTAAGCTCTTTTTACCGCTTCATCAAAAGTGGTTGGTAGAACCACTCCCACAACATCCCTCTTAAGAATGGGGTTTAACCCCTCTAAGAACTTAGTGATCTTCTTCTGTTCTGTATCAATGAGTTCCGTTGCATATCTAGCAAGCCTTTCAAACTTTGTAACATACTCCAAAACTGTCATAGTCCCTTGCTTCAGCTATTGAAATTCCACTGCCTTCTGTCTCTTGATATGTGCAGGTACATACTTGTCCGTGAATTGTGTTTTGAAAGCTGTCCAAGCCCCCCCATCTGCCATTGTCTGATGCAGTGTTTTCACTGTCTGCCACCGCGAGTCTGCAAGCCCATAGAACAAAGAGGCTGTGAGATTCACTTTCTGTCTGCCTGTACAAGTGAATACATCAAAGATCCTTTCTGTATTAGTCAGCCAATAATCAGCAGTCAACGGGTCTTCTTGACCGGAGAACTCTTTGGGTCCTCTTTTCTTGAATCTCTCAAATAGAATGTTGGGGTCGTCAGCCCTGTTGTTAAACACAATCTAAGGACCCATGTTTTGTGCTGGTTGTGGTTGAGGTCTATTCTGCAGGACTTCCAATAATTGCCTCTAAACTTGGGCCATCTCTTCGTCTTTCTTGGCCATTTGTTCCTGGAATCTGGCCTGATTTTCATTGGCTTGCCTCTGTTGGTCCAACATAGCTTGCATCAGTGCTTGAAACTGTGTCGCTGTAGGTGTCTCATTAGGATCTGTTTCATTTTGATCGCTAGCTGAAGCATTGTTCGTTGGTGTTTTTCTCGGAGCCATGATGCTGTAAAATAAATCGTTAGTACATAAATAAGCATGGTTTTGGTTGGTCATCTAAATCCAAGATAGTGAACTAACGAACTCACGAATCCTTACCATGTTCCTAAGATTTTCTAGTTTCTTTTAAGTGCCTGAAACAAGTCCCGCTCTGATACCAGTCCTGTCGCGACCCCGGACCGAGATCCAAGGATTAGGACCCGGGACCGCGACGGTGATTGCAAATTATTTTGTTTTCCCACAGGTTACCGCGGTGAGGATCCCAAGACATGGGGATTTAACTCACATGTACAAATATGCGGAAGCGTGTAGCAAGAACATATTCCATCATGATATGAACGTTTTAATAAATCTCACAAATAGGATCACATCAAGACATAATATCAGAAGGAGAATGATAAAATGGCATTCCCATTAAAGCTTAAGTTAATACATCCCAAAATAAGAGGCCAACAAAGGCCTATACAACTAAAGTTTCCTGAAAGTATCCCAAAACTAGGTGAAACGAATATCATAATCCCGTCTGGCGTCTAGATGACGTCATCGGGTTGCCACTCTTGTGCTGGGGGTGGCTCAACAGCCTCCTCCGGGCACTCCTCCTCAAAGGTAACACCTCCTGCACTTGGCACCAAAATAACAAGTATCAAACATGACGGTTTGGCAAATAACCAATTTAGGCATGTGTATGAAAAGATTGTGAACAGTCAAAGATTCAAGATGTACATTTCAATTATACGAAACTAGCATGGATACTTATAATATCATGAAAGTTTAATCCACATTGAGCTCATCCTTTCTCTATCATAAAAATGACAGAGCAAGCACACACGATATCACGACACGCTAAACACGATTCCACGCTACACAAGGCAGATGGGGAGGCCGGCCGCGGAACCGAAAACACGCACGATGTGTATACAATACACGACTAGTCTGCAGACAGTCCACAAGTTTAAGGACTCCCGGACAGTGGATCAGACTGACAGGGCCGTCCAAGCTCAGTGGTATTTACTTAGATCATGAATGCATAAAAACATGTCGATACATACTTAAAACATGACAAAACAAGATGAAAACACTTATCGAGCGAATCATGACAAGACTAGCAAAATAGCATAGTATATATCCTTAACAAAACTTAAGAAGTGATTCCCATTTGATTCTTGAAACACATCTTTAAACGAGCTTATTCTTGAAGTTCAAAAGAGTACACGATGATGCACATAGTATCAAAAAAAAAATGTTCAAACACGAAATATATCAAGTTTAGGCTAAGACCATTCATTAACCTTCGTGAAGTTGGAAACCAAATGTCGGAATTTTTACAAGGTTTGGTGCCTTCGAAGTTGAAGTACATTTTAGAATCCCAAGTGCACGATGTCAAGTAAAGGTCTAATACTTAACCTAGTTTTTATTTCTGAATAAATCCATCAAAATAGTGCCCCTTTTTAGCAATCCTCGATTAGCCCTCGGTCAACCGTCGGTTAACTGTCAGTTAACCGACAGTCAACCCTCGGCTGACCGACAACCAATCCTCGGCTGACCGACAGATCCCTGAACAAAAACGGTTGCTCTCTGGAAAAAGGACCGACGGATTTGTCGGTTAACCGTGAGCTGACCGACAGATCTTTCTGTTAAAATGCACGCTTCTGGAATTGGAACCGACAGGAGTCGGTTGGCTGTCGGTTGACCGTCGGTGAACCGACAGCTGACCGACAATGCGCGGACGTGCATTTCGGTTCAGATTTTTACATTTTTCTTTCTTCCTTCCTTCTCATTTCTGAACCACTTGCATTCCCCAAGCCACCATGCTTTCCAATGGACCATTCTTACACACATTTAGGTCATTCCATCCATAATTAACCCATTCATTCCATGAGAGAACATTAAGACATTTCCATGTATAAAATCATCAAACTTACAAGATTAAACATGATTCTAAGAACTTAGAAAAATCATTAACACCAATAGCAGTAGAGAACTGAAATTAATGATTTTGAAGAACTTAAACATAACATACATTATGAGATTAAGCATAAAAGTCATACTCTAATGAAGATAATGAAACCATAACACAATGTACATAGAAAACCTATAAAGATCACTTGCCTTTGTCCAAAAGCTAAGCAACACTCCTAAAAAATCCAACCAAAAAGGAGGTCCACGAAATCTACACAAAACCCCCAAAATAGAACATACAAAAAAATCACATTTTGGCCAACATGAATCCCCATTTCGAAAATGGGTTTGATAATATGAAAAACAAGCTCTTTGTGAGCTAAAAGAACATCAGTGAAAAGATGGGTTCAAGCTCTAACCTTTAGCTAGTCAAACAAGAAGAAGGGAGCTAGAAGACGATGAATAGTAGCAGGGATTTGTCCCAAAACGAGTTCGGAGCTTGAGAAGAGAGGAAGAGAATGACGGAGTCGGATTGAGATTTGGAGCCTTCTAGCTAGATCAATCCCATGGAAGAAAACCAAGGAGAAAGCTTTTTCTCTCTTTTGCTCTAGGGTTAGAAAAGTTGCAGGATTTTTTTTTTTTGGTAAAGTGAAGGTGAATAGTGAGAGAGAGAATAAGAGAGTATTTATAGCTTTTGAAAGTGGGTCCCTTATAGCTGAAAGTTGAAACGATTAAAACATGGTCTTGTGGACCCCGGATGAGATCGACGAAGAGAAAAAATAAAATGATCGTTGAAATATCTAATCTCAGAAAAGTATAATTTTGACATGGTTTTGGGATTTCGAAATTTGTGCCCAGATTTAGCATGAAAATTCAGATTTACCCCTTTTGGGCCAAAACTTGAGTTTCTGGGCCTCAAACACAGATAGGCTAAAAGTGAAAGTTGTAACAAATAACTCAATTATTCCAATGACATAAAAACCACGATCATAATCACATAACTAGAATGAAACCCCATTCACGCGTGCACTCAGGGCGTCCCTGAGTGTGACTAATTAATCTTAAACGATCTCAAAGTTTCCAAAACTAAACCAAGACTAAATCTAATCATATTCTCACCCAACTAATACTAGACTCACTTATGGCTAAACACTCACTTAGTTAGTACTAATCGAGTTGGTTTGGGTCGGGATCTAACAAATGAGGCAGTGACGGATCTAGCTGTGGCACCTGAAGAAGAATCGAGGGACTCTGAAGTGAATCCAGAATCTCCAATTGGTATGACTTCTTTTGCTTTTTTTTTGTCTGTGACTTGATTTGCTAACATTTTTCTTGTCAGCTAACTTGCCACAGGACTCCGATGACTTTGAACCATCGATGGATGCAAATGTTGACGATGCTTCCGATGCATTCATGGAGGAAGAAAGTGTTCCGCCGGTCATCGAAGAAGGTCCTTTATAGTAATAACCTTGATAATGATTTTTAAACATGATCATATTCATACCTTTTTGTGTTTCATTGGCAAGTTTTGAAGTGACAGAAGAGAGTCCATCGCTTTCTTCAGAACCAGAGCAAGGGATGCCAGAGGTTGATCCGAAGATAGAGACTCCTACAACCAGTTCTGACACGATAGAGGAGATACCTCGTGTTGAGATTCCTTCCCCAGCGGCTCCAACTAGAAAGAGTTTTTTTGTTACTCTTCCAACGGGGCATGACATGAGTAGCTGACCAACGGAGAAGGGTGAATCTTCATCCGGTTCATCTCTTTAATTTGCAAAGAAGGTGCTGGAGCGGGTTTTGAGCTCTTGGATCGAGATTCTCCTTTATGGACTCCCGGATGCTGGACTTGTATGATCCCGCATGTGCAGGAGATTCTCACTGATGCCGAAGAGGTTGGTTTGGATGTCACAAGTGCCACGGCGATTGTTGATAGGATCATTGCACTGGGTGACAAGTGATTTTAGACCATGGATTTTCCTGACGACCAATTCTTTAAGGAGATGTTCCTGGACCCTGCTGATAAGGGTCAATTTGACTTGAATGAGACTGCACAGAGAAGGAAACAACTAGTTCGGGAGAAGAACTTAGATGAGCTAGCCATCATCGGGTTGAGGCATGACCTTAACATCCTTGATAGGGAGGTCGTCGAGGCCAGGCAACGTCTTGAGCATTTGAAGGCGCAAGTTGCGGCCAAGTGAGCAGCTATAACAGAGGTTCGTGACAGGGAGAGTGCTCTGATTCGCCAGGTTGCAGATGCCGATGAGTTCTCAAAGGGAAGACTTAAGAAAACAAACAATGACAAACTGCTCGGGATAGGCTCCCCTTTGTAAAAGAAGGATTACAGCCTTCTCCAGCATTTCTTGGCAAGTTCCTGAAGAAGCGTGCCTTGGAAACTCTAACTGCTAAAGCCAAGTCTTTGGTTGAGGAGCTGAAACTTTGGCTAGAGGCCATTTTTGGCTGAGCTCCTGATTTTTTTGTAGCAAAAACTTTTCTTCTTTTTTTTGGTACCACATGTATTTTTTTGGTACTCTGTCTTTTTTTGTAGTGCTTGTGAAGACTTTTTTTTGGTACCACATGTATTTTTTGGTACTTTTTTTTCCCTATACTCACTTAAATCTTTTTATGATGAAAGTAATCGCTAAATGAGAATCATTGTTTTGAAAATTTGATCAAAAGTTTGTCATTTTGTGAAAATCTTTTGTCAAATGATTGTTTTGGCATGGGAGCCAGATTTTGTTTGTGGCATGAAAGCATATTTTGGCATGAGAGCCAGGTTTTGTGGCATTGATAGCCGGTTTTGTGGCATTGATGGCCGGTTTTTTGAAAACCAAATTTTGGTTTGTTGGCGTGAAAGCCAAGTTTTTGTTTTGTGGCATTGATAGCCATTTTGTGGCATTTATAGCCGGTTTTGGTGGCATTTATAGCCGATATTGGTTTTCAAAAATGCAAGTATCGACTAAAAGTCGCCTCCCTACTGAATGGTCTTGCAAGTATCGATGGAACGTCGCATCCTTGCTCATTCGATTGCGAGTATCGATGGAATGTCTCCTCCTCGTGGATTTGGGTGCAAGTATCGACTAAGCGTCGCTTCCTTGCTTTTCAAAAATTTGGTTTTGTGGGTATTGGCTTGATGTCGTTTCCTAACGATTTTTGAAATTTACGGTTTCTTGAACCTTTGGGTTGTGGATATCAACTGCAATGTTGCATCTTTACGATTTATTGGTTTTTTCGAACCTTTGAAATTTGGGTTGTGGATATCAATTGAAATGTTGCGTCTCTATTATTTTAGGTTTTTTTGAACCTTTGAAATTTCGGTTGTGGATATCAGCTGAAATGTTGCATCTGTACGATTTTTATTTTTATTTTGCAAGTATCGATGAAATGTCGCTTCCCTGCGATTTTGGAAGTGTCAAACGTGGTTCGCATTCTTCCGATTTGTGCAAGTATCGACTAAGCGTCGCTTCCTCGCAGTTTTTTATTTTTTTTGAAAAACCATTTTTCGTTTAAAGACACGAGGGTCGTAAATTTTGACCTAAAACCATTTTGGTTGTAAAAAGCTGGGTGGACTAGGGTAGACATCCCCAAATCTAGATTTTTTCTCAAACCATGAATTTTGGGTTCGAGGATCGAAAGTTTTGGTCAAGTTAGGGAGAGGCTCCTAAACTTGGATTTTTTGAACAATGAAACCATGAAAGTAAGCATTGTTTTAAGTTTCTAGAAATTTCAACATTTGATATGAAAATTCTAAAAAGAGTGGGTTTGACGAGCGAGTACCTGGAAATAGGTTTTGACCGTACAGGCATTGTTCTTACCCCAGTTGAGTAAGTCTTCAAGGGTAATACCGTTTCAAGAACTTGTCGTTGATAGGTGGCATACATCTGTCGCCTTACATGTTTAGGAGGGCGTATGAGCCGTTGGAGAAGACCTTCTCAATGACGTAGGGTCCCTCCCATTTTGGCTCAAACTTGCCTTTGGACTTGTGAGCGAAGCCCATTGGTCTTTTTACCACAAGAACCAAGTCGCCTTTTTGTAGGCGCGTTGCCTGACCTTTTTGTTGAAAGATCCTGCCATGCGTGCTTGGTAAAGTTCAATGCTTTGTCGAGCTTCGAGCCATCTCTCATCAAGATTGTCCTACTCTTAAAGTTGTAACTTCACATTATTTTCTTGAGTCATGTCATTTTGTAGAGATACCCTCAGGGAAGTAATTTGTACCTCTAAGGGCACGACAGCTTCGCATCCATAGACCAGGGAGAATGGTGTGTTATGGGTTGGTCCTCGAACGATGGTTCGATAGGCCCACAAAGTTTCAGACAATTTGTCGCTCCAGTCTCTTTTGTGACTAGAGCCCATTTTTTTGAAGATTTTGCAGAGTGTCTTTTTGAAGGCTTATGCTAATCCGTTTGTTGCCGGATCGTATGGAGTCGAAGGACAGCTTTGGATTTTGTATTTGTCGCAGAACCTGTAGAATCGATGATCTCGGAATTATGGTCTGTTATCATGGATGAATCTTTTAGGTATGTCGAAACGACAAACGATGTTGGTGCGCAGGAACTGAAGGACTATTGAGGTCTTCATTTCGTTGAACGCAAATGCTTCTGACCACTTGGAGAAATAATCCTTAGCGGTGAAGATGAAGCGATGACCTTTACTTGAAGGGGGAGAAGTAGGACCAGTGATGTCCATACCCTAGGCTTCGAAAGGCCATGAGATCGCTGTAGGATACAGCCATTCTGGAGGCATGTGAATGTAATCTCCGTGAACCTGGCATTGTTGGCAGTGTTTAGCAAATTGCATTGCGTCAGCTACCATGGTAGGCCAATAATAACCTAACCTTTTTATCTGATCGTAGAGCTTAGAACCAGCCTGATGGGCTCCACAAAGACTAGCAGGAACTTATTTGAGTGTTTCTTCAACCTCTTGTTGTGACAAGCAGTGTAGAAATACTCCGTTGAAGGATTTCCAGTAAAGGGTTTTTATAGGGATATCCAAATGAAAATTTAGGGCTCGCCTTTGGATGCTTACCCGTTCTTTTGGATCTTCGGGTTGTTGGATACCGCGATCACTGAGAGGGGGGGTGAATCAGTGATTTCTAAAAACAGGTCCAATTCAACAACAAAACAAGTCAAACCACACAATGACACCAGATTTAACGTGGTTCACCAAAAGGCTACGTCCACGGATCAAAACCGTCCGAACACCGATCCGGTACCGGTCTGAATATATTTAGTCGCACCAACGACAAAGAGCACCAACCCTTAGTTTCAAATAGCACCAACTATCTAGGAAGCACCGACTCCCCTTACAATTTATCTGCACCCACAGATAGGATCACCAAACCCCAAACACCAAGCACCAACTTGATGTAAAAACAGAATAGAAATAAACTCTGTCTACAGCCCTTCCCCTCTACAATTCTCTCTCTCTCAATCCCTTACAAATTGAAATTAAAGCATAAACAGAGAGACACTTAACTCATGGACGAATCACCATCTTCTAGAGCATAATCTCGTCCACAATTACTGTAGAAAACGTCACCACATCAGCACACAGCAACACACACCAGCAGCTTCTTCTTTCTCTCAAGAACTCTCTAAAACTCTTCTCTATTCTTCTCTTTCTGGTATCTTTAGAACGACCCATACATGCCTTTATATAGGTTATAGTAACCCTTAATTGTGTTCAAGACAGGCTACAATTCGTTTAGAAAGAGTCCCAAACAAATTAGATAAGAATGCTTAATTTTCGTGCTCAACTTCTAATTCTGCGCAACTCTGGTTCCCGTGCTCGGTCGACATCCTTGCTTGCTCGGTCGACCGAAGACACTGTCTGGAAATAGACAACTTTCGAGCTCGGTCGACATCCTTGGGTCTCGGTCGACCGAAGACACACTGTGTCACGAAAATAACTGGGAGCTACCTGAATCTGTTTTCTGCAGGTTTCTTCTGGCTCGGTCGACCGCATGAAGAGCCCGGTCGACCGCGTGCTCTGCTTCAGGAATTTTGAATTCCTGACTGTTTCAATTCTGTTTCTTCTTTTCAGCTCTATCAACACTAGCCTATTAACATCATGTTTGTGACAATGTGTTGACAAGAATTCCAACTCAAATCAATACTTGAGATGCTAACTTCTTCATTTCATCAAAAGACTTCTCAAGTCATCTCAAATTCCAACAATCTCCCCCTTTGGAATTGTTGGCAACACTATTGGAACTTCAACACTTTCAACTCCAGCTTGCAGCTCTTTCAAGTTCTTTTCAACACTCACTCGGAACCAATTCTGAAATTCTGAAATAACAACCATGCACTGTCAACAATCTCCCCCTAGCTTTCATAGCATAACATCTCTCCTTGCTATCATAGCATAACATCTCTCCCCCTTTGACAACAAGTCCAAAGGGACCAAACCGAGGAGCGAATAGGATATTCAATGAATGCATTGCTCCCCCTTTCAAGCACAACTCCTACGGCTTAGGAGAGTGAGTAACTCCTAACTTTTTCCGGAGATACTCGAAGACTTCCTTTGGCAGAGGTTTCGTGAAATATCAGCCACTTGCTCAGTTGTTGGAACATATTCCAACTTGACCTCTCCATCAGCAACTTTATCTTTAAGAAAATGATAACGAATTGCTACATGCTTTGTTCGAGAGTGCTGAACAGGATTCTTAGATATATGAATTGCACTCGTGTTGTCACATAGGATCGGCGTAGGATCCGTTGTAGGAACTCCTAGATCAGAGATCATTTGCCGCATCCATAACACTTGCGTACAACAAGTTGCCGCTGCAATATATTCCGCTTCCGCTGTCGAAAGGGATACTGAGTCTTGCTTCTTACTATGCCAAGCAACTAATCTTTCTCTAAGATAAAATGCGCCGCCGCTAGTACTCTTGCGATCATCTACGCATCCAGCCCAATCGGCATCAGAATATGCAACAAGAGTGAAGGATTTGCCTTTGGGATACCAGATACCAAGCTCCATAGTACCTTTCAGATATCGAAAGATTCTTTTCACTGCTGTAAGGTGCGTTTCAGTTGGTGCTGCTTGAAAACGTGCAACCATACATACTGCTTGTAGAAGATCTGGTCTTGTAGCAGTCAAGTAGAGCAAGCTTCCTATCATAGAGCGATAGGTGGTATGATCAACGGACGAGGCCTTATCATCTTTGCTAAGCTTCGTGTTCGTTGACATTGGTGTGCTCACTGGCTTGCTGTCTTCCATATTGAACCGTTTCAGCATTTCCTTAATGTACTTCATTTGTGATATGAAGATGCCATGTTTCAGCTGCTGAACTTGTAAACCAAGAAAGAACTTTAGTTCTCCAAGTATTGACATCTCAAATTCTTTCTTCATCTCTTCTGCAAAATTCCTGCACATCTCCTCATCATTGCCACCAAAGATTATGTCATCAACATAAACAATGACAACCAGCTGTTTGCTTAACTCAGTTTTGACATACAGATTGCTATCAACCATTCCTTTTCCAAAACCGATCTTGCGGAGATAGAGATCCAGCCTTGCATACCATGCCCTTGGCGCTTGTTTCAGTCCATAAAGAGCCTTTTTCAACTTGCACACTAGATCTGAATTTTTGCTGATGAGAAAACCATCAGGTTGCTCAATGTAGACCTCTTCTTCAAGTAAACCATTCAAGAAAGCTGACTTTACGTCCATCTGAAATACCTTGAAGGTTTTGTATGCTGCCAATGCAAGAAACATACGAATAGCTTCCAGACGAGCCACCGGTGCAAAGGTCTCTTCAAAATCTATGCCTTCAACTTGAGCATAGCCTTTACAAACCAACCTTGCTTTGTTTCTAATGACTTGACCATCTTCATTCAACTTATTCCGAAAGACCCATTTAGTACCAATAACATTCTTATCAGTAGGTCTAGGAACAAGTTCCCATGTGGAGTTCTTCTCAATTTGCTCCAACTCCTCATGCATAGCTTTCAACCAACTTTCATCGAGACTGGCTTCAGCCACAGTCTTGGGTTCAATGGTGGACACAAGTGAGTAATTGCTAACTACACTTTGTCTAGTTTGAACGCCTGCCTTAGGATCTCCAATGATTTGATCCTTAGGGTGTTGCTCTACCCAAGTGCTGTGCTTCTTAGGTGAAGTATCTTCTGAGTCATCCTTTGATTTCTCAGAACCATTAGGTTTAGCTACTTCATCATCAATCTCACTTGAGTCCTCATAAACTGGACTGTCATTATGAGTTGCATTATTTGGTTTAATATTTTCATCTATTATCACATCAGCACTTTCTATGATTTTTCTGGTTCTTTTGTTAAGACACCTATATGCCTTGCTAGTAGAGGAGTAACCCAGAAATATACCTTCGTCAGCTCTTTCTTCAAATTTGCCCGGATTTTGTTCGAGCCGCTTGATGTAACACTTGCTGCCGAAGACTCTGAAGTGCTTGACTGTTGCTTTTCTTCCAAACCATAGCTCATAGGGAGTTTTGACTTCATGTGGCCTGATCAAGCATCGATTTTGAATGTATACAGCCGTATGAATTGCCTCTTTCCAATACTTGTCAGCCATCTTGCTTTCACTTAGCATCGTACGAGCCATCTCTTGTACAGTGCGATTCTTCCGTTCCACAACTCCATTTTGCTGTGGAGTTCTAGGGGCTGAGTACTGTCTTTGAATGCCATGATGTTCACAATATTTAGTGAACTCTTCAGATGTAAACTCGCCTCCACGATCAGACCTTAAAATCTTGATACGTTTTTCCAATTGATTTTCAACCTGTGCTTTAAACACTTTAAAACGATCAAGTGCTTGATGCTTATGCTTAAGAAACAATACCCATGTCATACGAGTATAATCATCAATACATAACATGAAATACTTATCTCCATTGGTGCTTTGAGTTCGCATCGGTCCACAGAGATCAGTGTGCACTAGCTCAAGAGGTTTCTTGGAATGATGCTCCTTTGACTTGAACATAACCCTCGTTTGCTTTCCCTTTTGGCAAGAGTCGCAAATGGGATTGGAAGGCTTTTCAACTGTAGACATGCCTCTTACAGCCTTTGAATTGCAAATCTTTGACATGTTATCAAAGCTTAGATGCCCAAGGCGTTTGTGCCACAACCAACTTTCCTCTGTCCGACTCATCAAGCAGGTCTTTTCAGCTCCATCTGACAATGTATAGAGATTTCCAGCAGTTCTTGATCCAGTTGCCACTGTTTTCCCCGTTGCTACTCTTCTTGATGGCAAACCCATTCTTTGTGAAGATAACTTCGTGACCCTTGTCACAGATCTGGCTCACACTAAGCAGGTTGTGTCTCAATCCAGACACATATAAGACTTCTTCCGATCTGATCTTGTTTGCCATAAGCTGAATAACACCTTTTCCGCAGATTTTGGCACCATCATTGTTGCCAAACTTCACTGAACCGCCTTCATAGTGCTGTAATTTGATGAATTTCTCTTTATCACCAGTCATATGGCTTGAACAACCACTATCAAGGACCCATGGTGCTGCCTTCTTTTGTGCATTGAATGCCATTTGCACAATGAGAGATTCTTTGGGACTTTTTGCACTTTGCTTTGCTCTCCAAGCCTTGACTAACTTGGGTTTCTTTTCAACCTGAAATTGGTTAGCTATAGGCAACCTACAATCCCTAGCCAAGTGTCCATAATTATGACATATATAGCACTCAATTTTGTGGCTGTTTAGGATTGAAAAAGGGTTCCTAGTCACAAGTGGGCTGTTTCTAACATAGAATCTACAATCAGCTCTTTTATGTCCAAACATATTACAATGAAAGCAATAACCATAGAATTTGTATCTTCTTTGTGGCTGGTTAATCTTCATTACCTTTCTAACAGGAATGGACTCCTTTCTAGGTTGAGTGGGCTTCATAGAGTTAGAAGGTGCAGTGACTTGCTTCACAAACTCTTTCTTTTCAGGAGGTGCAATCTTAGAGGATTCACCTTTCTCAAATCCTAGACCAAATCTGAAGTGGGCAGGTCTTTGAACTTTCAGTAGTTCATCGAGTTTCATAGTCCCTTCAATCGCTTGGAGCGCTTTGAGTTTTTTGCTATTTTCCAAATTTTCAGCCTTTGCTCTAGCGATCTCAGTTTCAAGTTTCATAGCCTCTTCCTTTTTGATACTTATTTGGTTTTCAAGGACTTCTACCATTCTTTTATATTCTTCTACTTGAGTTTTCAAAGCAATAATGGAACTTTCAGATTCATGGAGAAGTTTCAGATTTTTCTTACTTGATTTGCGTTCCATGCTAAGCTCCTCAAGTGCGGCTATGAGTTCCTCTTCAAGATTGACTTCAGCCTCCTCATCCTCTTCCGGATCTAGCTCTTCTTCTTCTTCAACAGTGACCATGAAGAGAGCTTCGGTTGATTCATCATCGTCTGAAGTTTCAGACGTGCTGTCATCTTGTTGACATAGAAAGTTTTTAGCTTTGGCCCTTTTTCTGAAATTTCTCTTTCCTTTACTCTTTTCAGCATAAGAGTCATTATCATTGTCTTCTTTTAGCGGACACTTCGCAGGAAAGTGACCAATACCTCCACAATTGAAGCATTTAAAGGGTAGCTTCCCTTTGTACTTGCCATTGCTTCCTTTCTTCAGCTTTCTAACAAATTGAGCCTCAAGCTCATCATCATCAGAATCAACATCATAACCAGCAGTCTCTGTTGCCTTTTTCTGAACTTTGAAGGCCGCTTCTTTATCAGATGAAGACGTCTTTCCTATGCGCATCTCATAGGCAGTTAGAGAACCATGTAATTCATCCATGGAAAATGCATTCAGATCTTTGGCTTCTTCGATGGCTGAGACTTTTGAATCAAACCGGGGAAGAAGAGATCTTAGAACCTTTTTGACGATGACCGGCTCTTTAATCTCTTCCCCTAGTCCACGAATGTCATTCGTGACTTCATTCACTCGTTGCAAATATGAGTCAACATTCTCGCTTTCCTCCATGCGAAGAGATTCAAATTGAGAGCGATGAGTTTGCAATTTGGCTTCTTTAATCTTCTCATCACCTTCATGTATGCTTTGCAACTTGTCCCAAATTTCCTTGGCTGTTTTGCATGCAATTACTTTGACAAGCTCGCTGTCCACAAGGCCACTAAAGAGTGCATTCTGCGCCTTGGAGTCGTTGTCTGCCAACTTCTTTGATGCAGTATCATTGGGTACGGTGGCAGTATTGTAACCGACTCTGACAGCCTCTCAAACATCATAGCCAAGAGATTTGATGAAGGCTTGCATCCTATCTTCCAAAAAGAGTAATTAGAACCATCAAACAGAGGTGCTTTCATATTCCCTGTATTGACTGCCATGTGATTTGACAAGAGATCACCCTTAGCGTATTAAGCTTTTCAAGGGAACCTTACGCTCTGATACCAATTGTTGGATACCGCGATCACTGAAAGGGGGGGTGAATCAGTGATTTCTAAAAACAGGTCCAATTCAACAACAAAACAAGTCAAACCACACAATGACACCAGATTTAACGTGGTTCACCAAAAGGCTACGTCCACGGATCAAAACCGTCCGAACACCGATCCGGTACCGGTCTGAATATATTTAGTCGCACCAACGACAAAGAGCACCAACCCTTAGTTTCAGATAGCACCAACTATCTAGGAAGCACCGACTCCCCTTACAATTTATCTGCACCCACAGATAGGATCACCAAACCCCAAACACCAAGCACCAACTTGATGTAAAAACAGAATAGAAATAAACTCTGTCTACAGCCCTTCCCCTCTACAATTCTCTCTCTCTCAATCCCTTACAAATTGAAATTAAAGCATAAACAGAGAGACACTTAACTCATGGACGAATCACCATCTTCTAGAGCATAATCTCGTCCACAATTGCTGTAGAAAACGTCACCACATCAGCACACAGCAACACACACCAGCAGCTTCTTCTTTCTCTCAAGAACTCTCTAAAACTCTTCTCTATTCTTCTCTTTCTGGTATCTTTAGAACGACCCATACATGCCTTTATATAGGTTATAGTAACCCTTAATTGTGTTCAAGACAGGCTACAATTCGTTTAGAAAGAGTCCCAAACAAATTAGATAAGAATGCTTAATTTTCGTGCTCAACTTCTAATTCTGCGCAACTCTGGTTCCCGTGCTCGGTCGACATCCTTGCTTGCTCGGTCGACCGAAGACACTGTCTGGAAATAGACAACTTTCGAGCTCGGTCGACATCCTTGGGTCTCGGTCGACCGAAGACACACTGTGTCACGAAAATAACTGGGAGCTACCTGAATCTGTTTTCTGCAGGTTTCTTCTTGCTCGGTCGACCGCATGAAGAGCCCGGTCGACCGCGGTGCTCTGCTTCAGGAATTCTGAATTCCTGACTGTTTTAATTCTGTTTCTTCTTTTCAGCTCTATCAACACTAGCCTATTAACATCATGTTTGTGACAATGTGTTGACAAGAATTCCAACTCAAATCAATACTTGAGATGCTAACTTCTTCATTTCATCAAAAGACTTCTCAAGTCATCTCAAATTCCAACACGGGTAGGATTCCGAACATAGTGTAATCAATGAACGGATCCCTCTAGTCGCCGATTGAAGGTTGAAGGATAGAGATCCGACCTCCAACCACTCGGTGACATTCAGCAACTGCTTGGTGTGTATTAAGAGGAGGGAGGATCCTTCTCTCGCACATTGTGATTTGCATGTTTTTCCCTTCCTGGATCGCCATAGATGCGGCAAGTCTAGCCAAGGCATCTGCACAGATGTTTTCACCTCTACGGATGTGGGTGATGTGACAAATGTCAAACTTTTGCAGAAGCAATTGCACCTTGTTGTAGTAAGGTAGCAGATGAAGCTTTCTGAGTTCAAATCTCTGATTCATCTGGTTGACGATCAGTTGAGAGTCTCCAAAGGCTTCTAGCATAGTGATGCTAGATTCGATGGCGAGTTCCAATCCTAGGATCAGAGCTTGGTATTCAGCTGCATTATTTGTGCATGATTCCAGTAGTGAGAAAGTGTGTATTTGTCGGGGCTAACAAAGAGGATGCGAACTCCCAAGATCAACTGGTCGGGGATAACAAAGAGGATGCGAACTCCCAAGATCAACTGACTTTTTTCATTTGTCCTAGTTGCACCGTCAAAGTACATGTCCCAGGAGGCATTTGGTGAGAAAGTCTCCACGTCATAGACGGGTTCGTCTGGTAGATCATCTCTTAGTAGAGAATCTTTAGGCAATGGATGCTCTGCTAGAAAGTCCGCTAGAGCTTGGCCTTTGATTGCTTTTTGCGGTACATACCTAATTTCAAATTGTGACAGAAAGATGGACCATTTTGCAAGTCGAGCATTGAGAGAACCTGCTTTTGTGACAAGGACCTTCAATAGGTGGATCCACGAGACCTGGTAAACTATGTTGAAAAGCAAGTAGTGACGTAGCTTTTGTGTGGCGAACATCACTGTAAGGCATTCTTTTTCGACTGGAGGGTAGCGATGCTCTGCACCTACCAGCATGCGACTGAGGTAGTATAGAGCAGCTTCTTTTCTTTCATCATTTTCTTGTGCAAGTAGAGCGCCCAGAGAGTGATCAAGGGCTCTTGTGTACAAGATAAATGGCTTTCCAGTGGTAGGGGTAGCTAACACTGGAGGTTTGGTCAGGTATGACTTGATATCTTGAAATGCAGCTTCACAGTCAGCATCCTAGACAAAGTCTACACCTTTCTTCATCAATCGAGAGAATGGACGGCATTTCCCCGAGAGATTAGAGATGAACCATCTGATGTAGGCCAATCTCCCTTGGAGCCCTTTCAGTTCTTTCAAGTTTCTTAGAGAGGGAATTTCTAGAATAACCTTGACTTTGATGGGGTCAAGTTCTATTCTAGCTTTTCGAACTAAGAATCCGAGGAACTTACCCGACGAGACAACGAAGAAGTATTTAGGGGATTCATCTGCAGTTTGTGTTTGCGAAGTCGGAGGAAGACCATTAGAAGATCTTTGAGATGGTCTTCTTTTTTTTTGCTTTTGACGGCGAGGTCATCAACATAACATTCGACCGTCTTGTGCTACATAACTTGGAATATTTTCTACATACCCCTCTGATATGTGGCACCAGCATTTTTTAGACCAAATGGCATGACAATGTAACAATACATGCCAAATGGAGTCCAAAAGGATGTGTGTTTTTCATCTTCAGGATGCATCTTATCTGATTGTAGCCAGAGAAGCCATCCATGAATGTCATTCACTCGAATCCATAGGTATTGTCAATCATTACCTCCGGTATCAGGAGCGGGAATTCATCTTTAGGACATGCGCCATTGAGGTCTCTATAGTCAATATAGACCCTGATCTGCCCATTTTTCTTTGTCACGGGGACACTATTGGCCAACCATTCAGGATGTTGTTCCTCACGGATGAAGCCAGCCTTTTGAGTTTTTGAACTTCTTGTTCAATTTTATCCATCACATCTGGACAAAATCTTCTTTGGCCTTGTTTGACAGGCTTGATGTCTTCTTGTAGATTAAGCTTGTGGACTACTACTTTGGGGTCTAAACCAGACATTTCAGCGTAAGACCATGTAAAGCAATCAACAAACTCACGAAGAAAAGCAATATACTCGGGTAACTCATCTTCCTTTATATTCTTGCCTATGAATACAGGACATGGATTATCTGGTGTTCCCAAGTCTATCTTTTGAACAGGATCTTCTGTTGGAAGGTTCGAAGGTGGTTCCTCCATAATATTTTTTGAGGCTTCCAACTCAACAAAACCTTCAGGGGTTCCAAGGTCATTTTCAGACCAAGGCTTTGTTCCTTCCCATTGGTCTTCTTGATCGGTGATCTTCTCAAGGCTTACTATGAGATGATCCCAATCGCCTGTTGCAACTGGGTCGAAGTATAGTACTTCTTTTTGGAGACGAGGGTTCTTCTAGGCCTGAAGACTTTTCTATTCATCGTCAGAGAAATCATATCAATTGGATGAGCTTCCTGGATCTTTGTCACGTGACTCATCGAAGAGATATCCAGGAAGATCAATGTCTTCATGGACATGAGATGTTGAGGCTTAGACGGCAAGTCGACTTTTAAGCCTTTGTGTCAACTGTCTTAGAGGAATGTCGGGATGATACCCTAACCCATGTGAAGACTTTTCTACATGGCAGTAGAGTCTCCAATCTTCCAACTGTCTTCTGGTCAAGGCGGGCCCCAATGGCGTGAGAATACCGCGGCCTTCTCCCAAACCGACTGGGTTTTGAGCGTCATAGCCCATTTTCTTCATACTAGCTTGTACCACATGATTATATAAGGATAGTTTAGGCATACCTTCATTTTGGAAAGGTTCAAGCGGGGAGTTTGATGAAGAAGCATTCGATCTATGGAAGAAGATTGACCTTTCTTTTGGTGATATTGCCGGGACAACAAAGGAAGCAGACATAGTATCTTCTACATCGGCAGGTGAGTAAGAGCAGGATAAACTTAATGAGTATCAGCTTGGCCTGACAATGTGTCATCTTCTGGGTCTGAATCTGAATCCGTGTCTTGCATGATAGACACAAAAGAGACAACAAATTTGCCCCCAGGCTTTTGCTTTGCCTTCTTCACTTTAGTTGTGATGACCAAAGGCTTTGAAGTCTTGAGGGAGATGACGAAGGGAGGTTGACTGCTCTCTTTAGATTTGCCAGAGGGCTTGTTTTCTTCCGGTGATTGTTGAGGAGCCTTGCCTTTATCTTTCTGGAGATTTTCGGCAAAGGATGCTATCTCCTCTTCTTCATTTCCACCTCCATACATCTGGGAGTCTGTGATGTGGACTTCTTTACCTTGGAATGGTTTTCTGTCGCAAAGACACTATGTATCATGCCGTCGTCGCTGACAAATTTGATGCATTGATGTAGAGTTGAAGGGACAACACCATTCTCACGTATCCAAAGACGTCCAAGAAGGATGTTGTAGCATGAAGGGGTTTTTATTGCATACACAGTGACCTCAGAGATAAGATCACCGATTTGCAACTTGAACCTGATTTTGCCGATAGGCCTTTGACTGCTCCCATCATATCCAAAGATAGATATAGATGTGTGGCTCAGCTTGCTGGGTGGGTTGCCCAACTCTTCAAGAGCCGAAGTGGAGGTGAGGGTGAGTGCAGAACCTGGGTCGATCTGAACTCTATGTATAAGCATTTCCTTGATGTACCCTGTGAAGTATAGGGGTCGGTTGTGCATTGTTTCGCCAAGTAGGAGGTCTTCCTTAGTGAAGGTGATGGTTGTACTTGCTGCTTTTTGAACTGAGTGGCATTCGATGCATGATCCCTCAATTTTCTTCTTTTCTCCCTTTGAGGAAGTTTCTGAGTTTTTGACCTGGTAGTCCATTTCAATTTAGAGGACTTGCGGGGCATGTTTGTCGACATCCTCATTCAGCTTTTGAAATTCCGAAAAGAGATTATCACGAGTGCGTAGAGACATTCGCAATAAGTCTAGGATGTGCAGACGTGCAGGTATGTGTTTGAAGTGCTCAAGCAAGTCATACTTGAAAGCCTCCTTGGGGCCTGCATGTTCATAATTGTTGCACTAGGGGCGCTTACAACATATTTTTCCGAAGGATTTACATAAGTAAAGGAATATTGGTTGTAATTTTTGTGGTAGTCCCGGCCAGAGTGGGTGCCTCTACCATCTTCGAGAGCTTCTTGAGAAGGATCTTCGTTTGAAAGATTGTCTTCAGGATCAAGAGGCTATCATTTTTCATTTAATGGGGATGTATTTTCAGTAGAGTTGCCATCCTCAATGATTGTGTCGCACGGAGCATTTTTTGGGAACAAATCCTGAACAGCATCCAAAAACTTTTTTTCTTCGTTGACCAATTCATCGTCCCAAGTATCAATAGCTGGGGTTTCTTCATGATGATCAGCCGGGAAGAGTGTGAGTTCTGAAGTCACAGTCTCAGGAGAAGAAACCTGAGAGGGTACCATCTCTGTGAAAGTCACGTGAGACGAGGTAGATCCAGAGGATATGGTGCTAGGCGTCGTTGGAGTGTAAGTGATCTCATCAGACGAGGCTTCAGAAGAGCTATAATCCCGAATTATCACATTATAGGCAGCTCTGATAGGAGACGTTGCCAGAATGGACTTTTGGGAGTGAAGCACATCCTCAGATGTAAGAGGATCATCGATCTAGTAATTCTCCCTATTTCCAGGAGTTAAGGGAGGCAGTACTTGGTGGTCTTCAGGGACTTCCGACTCTGGATTGCGAGGAAGCTCGTTGACGCGGTCTTGCTCTTGTTTTAGAGCGAGATGTTGCAAGATCCTCATATATTCCTTAAGATCAGGCATAGGAGCCAAATCTTCTTCTTCGTTTGCTCTTTGTGGTTCAACATGGTTGGTTTCTACTAGAGCAACGATGGGTGCTGGGTCAACAACATTTTCTTGTACAACCTCTTGGTCTTCTTCATCAGATCAGGATCCTTGTGGCTGTAAGGGGTTATACCAGATTACTGGCATAAGGTGAGTTTCAGGAACCCATTCTTCATCGAAGAGGTATTCTCCAGTTTCAAAGGATTCCACCCACTCGTCGGTGTCGTTGGACCCATATCCATCTCGGTGTCACTGGACTCGTATCCATCAATGGAGAATCCAACTACCGAATTGCAAGAGTATGATGCCCCCTGCGTGGCTTCTTTTTTGAATTGAGGTGGCATGAAATCAGTGAGAGTGATTTTCTTACGCCCTTTAAAGTCTCAGGAGGGGATGTTTCTGTTGCCCCCAATGAAGCAGTAGAGGAGGCCTCTGCCTTTTCATGGACTTCTTGTTTTGGCTGGGTATTCTCTTGTCATTTGAGCTTGAGGAGATGTTTCCTATCCTACCTTCACTGTTGAGTTGTTGGCTTTGTTTTCACGATCTCCCAGCTTTCATCTTCTAGGAGATCGGGATGTACCCATATGGGTTGTCCGTCTGGTGTCGGGTAAGGAACCAGTGCTTCGGACGCTTGAATTCTTTTTATCACCTTGAAGGAAGTAGTGATCTTCTTCTTTAGTGATTTCGATGTTTGTCCATATGACACCATGTTGACGAAGGCAGAGCCATAGTTTTTGCCAAAGGTGATGACTCCGTTTTTCCACATCTCGTTTATTTTCTCTCTTACAATGAAGCATTGATTGAGAGGATGCGAGATCATATGGTGGTATGGACAGTACCGAGGATCATTGGTTTTGCCCACATCTCCTGGCCTTTTGTGTTCAGGCAAGGTGAGCTTGCCGTTCGCCATGAGAGCCCCGAAGATTTCATCAATATCTTCATGAAACGGGTATTTCTTTTCTACTCGCTCTTTAAAGGCATCCGAGAGTTCAGGTCTCTTACCTGAGCTTTGTTTTCAACTTTCTTTGGTGCTGACTTGGTTTGCACATTGATGACCTCTTTTTTCTTTAGTTTAGAGGTTGCAATGGCGGTTGGCTCTTTTCTTGATGATTTCTGACTGTTGAGGTCTTTGATCACCGTTTCAGCCTCCATGGAAGCTTCTAGGAGTTCTCCTAGGTTCTTTGATTTGTTGCCGATGATCATGGAGTGGATTCTTGCTCTCATGTTGTTTCGGCAGATGTCGACTAGCGATGCTTGTGGCAGTACATTAGAGCATTTATATGCCATTGCTTTCTACTTGTGAATGAAGTTGTATGTTGACTTATTCTCCCCCTATTTTAGGCTGCAGAGCTGAGCCATAGTAGCGGGATGATCGTCACCTTTGAAGTGAGTTAGGAAGCGTGTCTCTAGCATGGCCCAGTTTTGGATGGGGTCCTCCAGAAGAGTGGAGTACCAATCAAAGGCCGTACCTTTTAGGGTACTTGGAAAGAGGTAGATCTTGAGTGCATCTTGATCCGCGATAGCTCCTGTCAGGATTTTGGAAGTGGATGACGTGCTGTCTTGCTGATCCTTTCCCCGTATATGTTTGGAGGGTAGGATGTTTGAATTTTGTAGGGAACGGGACCGAGTCCATCCATAATGGATATGGTGGCTTGATCCCATTCTCCTTGAGTATATCCTCTTCTTTAGCTTTTGCAAGGATACTGTCCACGTCCTATTTGGTGAGGGCACGTGACTCATATTCTTCTCCGTTTACCTCATCATCTTGAAGATTCTTAGGAGGTTCATTGTTCGCCTGATTTTGAAAGGTGAGGAGAAGGTTTTCTATCAGAGTTTCAGAAACTCTGTTGGCCTTGTTCCAACTGTTAGATGGGTGTGATCGTATCATCTTGAGGTGGATTGCGAGGTGGTGGCTTAGAATTTATAGTCAGGACGTTCATCCCTCGGGATTCGAATGAAGAAATTTTCCTGGTCACTGAGCTGGGGCTCATTCTTTTTTATGAAGAGCTTGAGGAAGGATCACTCTACCGTCCATGGCTTGAAGGAGTAGGGGATTCTTCGGGATGTCTTTGTGTCTTTGAGACGCTGCGAGTCACCGGACATCGGACATGGATTTTGGATGATGACTTTTGGTGTCTTCTAGTTTTCCAACCATATGGATAGCGTCAACTCGGTCGGGTCTTTCTTTTTCGACCCATTTATGGGAGACTTGAAGTGTAGGAGGTTGTGTCCTTTGCTTCTCTAGTCTCTTTTGCCGATACTATGCGCGGCGGCGTACACGACGAGCAATTTGACCTTCGGTCAACTCTGGCTGGGCTTTGACAACAAAGGATATGCTCCCTGTTGACACCAAAAAAATGTGTCACTTTGCTTCTTCAAAATCCAGAAAGCTACTGAAGTCGCAGCCTGCCATAAATAGGCAATGCTACTTCCAAAAATCAAATCTTGTCAGAATCAAACAAAAACTGTAAGATTCTTCAAGATAGACAAAAGAGGAGTACACAAGAAGTTTCGGGCCATATCAAAATCATTTGGCCAAACTTCGCTTCTCCGACAGTTGAAAAGGAGCTCCCGGCGACGAAAGCATCGGAGACACCAAATCTTCGATCAGAGCCGATGGATGGTCTCAAAATACATCCAAAAGGCTCCACATCAAGTTCCAAGTCAAACCGACAACGTTTGACCCTACATCAACCCTCGAATAGCTAAATCAAGCCTCTCGGCGGCGAGAACCACCGAGGCCATCACTCATCAGATAGAGCACATGGACGACTTCAAAATGCTTACAAAGGGCCACACGTCAAGTTTCAGGTCATTTCGACAACATTTGACCAGACATTGACGCTCGAAAGCCAAATCAGGCCTCTTAGCGGTGAAGCTCCCTGGGACCATGGTTTCCAAGACAGAGCCTATGGATCATCTTAAAATTACTCCAATAGGTTCCCTGTCAAATTTCAAGTCAATCGGACATCGGTTGACCACACATCAAGCCGCGACATCTTCATCGCGACAAAAACAAGTCTATTGGTGATAGGACCTCAGACAGCTTCAAAACTCAAATAAAAGCCTATGGTTGGTCTTATTTATTGCTCAGGAGGCTTCACCCCAAATTTCAGGTCATTCCGACATCGTTTGGCCCAGTTTCAGCTTCTGACGGAAAATTGGTAGCTCTGCGCGACAAAGTCTTCGGATTTCCCGGAAAATTAAAAACTTTGCACTAAAAAATGCAAGGACTCTCATCAAGTTTTCTTCAAGGAAATCAGGCCAATAAATGATAAAAAATGTCAAGAAAAAATACAAAAGAAAAAAAATTTGAAAAATATAAAAAACGGATGCAAAATGGGACAAAAGGGGGGAAACCCCCCCAGCCGGCGACCATGGAGCCCGGAATCGCCGGGTGGGCCCCGAAAGGCCCGTATTTCGTCGTTTTTTGCGATTCGAAGCATCCGCCTCCTGGGATTTTTCAAAATTCATACTTTTGAGATGCCAAGTCCTTTGACATCCGTCAAAATCACGGGTCAATCATCAAGAGTATCAAAATCAACATTGATCGCCAATCGGTTAACCAAAAAAGTGTGCTTTCTACCCGACCGATCGAGAAATCGACAGGACAAATGGCATCGACCCGCTGTTGGCAACCAATACCTAAAGTTACATGGTCATCCGATGTCGATCTACATGAAGATCCATCGATGATCATCGCTAGAAGAATCCTAAAAGACGCGGCACGGCCCGCGACTCTTCAACTGCTCGGCGACCACTTAATGCGATTAATTGACTAACTTTATTACAGTCATTAATCCATTTCTTTGGATGGCCCAATCAGAATCAAGCATCTGAGAGTTACAAGTCAATTGATTTATGGCATTTAACCCATGAAACTCCTCCCATCATGGCTATTAAAGGCAATTAAATGCCTTCAATCTCCTCTGGCCAATCAGAAGCCAAGAAAAAGGAGTTACAAAATAAAGGAATTAAATCCTGTAACTCCTCCCATTATGCGGCTTAATGACAATAAAAGCCCATAAACTCTCTTAAATGGCTACCAAGAGCCTATAAATAGGAGACAACCCCAAGCATTTCAGAGAGACTGAAGATAATCCAGAAATTCAGACAGAAAAAGGCATTAGAAATCTATATTCTAGCATTAGGATTCACGCCCAAGGTCCCCTTGTGCAAGAGTTGCAGATGGTCTTTCTCCTCTCCCTCTTCTAGTTCTCTTTCTAGTTCCTCCCTAGAGTTCCTAGTAGTTTTTGTTGGAGATCCCACCATCTTCTTGAGAAAAAGGAGAATCTGATACGGGTCATAGCGTGGAAGATCAAGAGGTCTTGGAGATCCCTATTTGATTAGTGAAAGCGTTTCATCATCAAAGAAGGACGCAACTTCTCCATTAGAGCACAACGCAACTTCTCCATTAGAGCACAACCGAGCTCCAAAGGTATAATCTACTTCCTTGCATGTTGTAGATTTATTTTGTTGCTTATATGTTGCTGGTTTTATCTTCTAGATAGATTGTATTTACTGATCATGATGGCAGAGATTGAGGACATGGATCTTGGATTGGGTTTTAATAGCCTTCTGGATAGTTGATCCCTGCGTCAAGTGGGTTAAAAGTATTTGAAACCTATCCTAGAGGCCCACCCTATTTCCAACATATGATTAGTATCTTTCTAATTCCTTTCCAATTAAAATAGAAGTCTCACTTCTACTAAAATTAGTAAGTCTACTATTATCACTATTAGAAGTATTACTTCAAATAGAAATAGTAACTTTCCTTTTAGAGTTCAACTAGAATTAGATACTTTCTAATAATTGGGCTAGCGTGGGGACCACTAGGGATTCCTTAGAAAGCTGGCTCCAACTGGGACATGCGACCCCACATCTCATGTGTAATCCGGGCCCACAGTTAAGTCCAAATAACTCCATTATATAAATGCAATTGAACTCCAGTCTTAGGAATTTTACATAGAAGACCCTAAACTTCCACATTACCACAAGTAGACCCCTCTATCAATATCCATTGATCAATTGGACCTGTCTTCCAAACTAGATCCATATCTTATTATCCTTGAGCCCCAATTAATTATAATGATCGTAGGTACCTTTCCAATTAACTCTTAATCGGAATGGGTGCGCACTTACCAATGATAAATCCATTAATTAGCACAAGGGGATATTAGAGATAGATTCCATCTTGACTATTGAATGTTCCCATAGCTCTACTACCACGTACCCAAATCACCGAGGTGTTGACCTACAGTTGGCCTCACTCATTGGTGACTCAAAGCAAATGAATAGATAGAAACTTGAGTTCATTAATGTCTCAGAATTGAGAGCCTATTGCTAGGGAATTATGAGAGCAGACCTTAAAATAAAGATAGTGTTTATAAGGTACTTCTCATGGTCCTTCAATACATCCAATGTACCAGCACTATGATCCAGAATCTTCCATTCTGATGATCGAGACAAATCACACTATCTCATAGTGATCAAAGTGCTGCAACCTTGTCAGTATGAGATGTCCAGTCTCATCACTGGTTGTGATGATATTTAAGTATAAGATTTGTCACACATGTCTCCCGTATGTGGATCTCATCCATACACATGTGTTACATCTAATATACTTGTGGACCCCGGTTCATCTCATGAACCATCATGTCATTCGTATTTGTTATGTGCATGTATATAATAAATTACCATTCATCTCATGAAAGGAAAGAATGAATATATGAATAAATAAAGAATTTAATCAATTTATTATATCATCTACTGGATTGAGTCCATAAACTAACAATCTCCCACTTGGGCTCAATGCCAGTTAGAGTTGCATCTCATGCATTTCCCGTCTACTTATAGCTCAAAAACTTTGGTAGTCAAAGGCTTAGTAAATGAATCTCCTAGATTGTCTGCAGAGGCTATCTTGGTGATCGTACATCACCTCTCTGCACAATCTATCTGACCATGTATAACTTCCTCTGTACATGCTTTTTGGCTCTTGGGTTATTTGGACTTAGTGACTGCCCTGCTGTTATCACAATAAACTGTGAGCGGCTGTCCTGCCAAAAATACCACTCCAAGTTCCATAAGAATCTTTTTAGCCAATCTGCTTCCGTAGTTGCTTCTCAAGTTGCTACAACATAAGCACATACCCAGAAGTTGATTTCCTGGAATCCTGATCTGACTAGAAGTCAGTATCTATGTAACTGACTGGAATCAACTCATTACTGCTATAACTCAACATGTGATCTCTAGTCCAT
Organism: Litsea cubeba; assembly: GCA_012931725.1. NCBI lineage: Eukaryota > Viridiplantae > Streptophyta > Magnoliopsida > Laurales > Lauraceae > Litsea > Litsea cubeba. The sequence continues at coordinate 48,545,201 of CM022947.1, read as the reverse complement.
CTCAAGTATTCGAGAACACATCTTACAACAGTCAATGATTAAGACCTGGGTTAGACTGATATTTGCTGACTAGGCCTATTGCGTGACAGATATCCGGTCTAGTACAAAGCATTGCTTACCGTACAAGAACCTTATCTTTGAACACATCATTGGGATAAACCTATCATCCTATTTTTCCAGTCTCAATGGAAATTTATCCTTAGGATGTACCTGGCTTCTCCAAAGTCCTTTATTATCAAAAGTCTTAGCCAACCAAAACTTTTACAGTTGACGATATCCCTATGTCACTCCATAGGAGAAGGATGTCGTCGACATATAATATCAGAAAAAACTACCCTGCCTACTTGACTTTTCATTTACACATGACTTATCCGGACACAGACAAAAATCAAGTGACTTGATTTCCTTTGTCAATATGGATGTTCCTGTTTCAGGATATCTGCTTGAATCCATAAATGGACTTATGCAGCCTGCAAACTCTTTGCACTTGGTTATTAGCTATAAAATCATCTGGCAACATCATATAGATGTTTTCCTCAAGATTGCCGTCGTGAGACGTTGTCTTGACATCCATTTGCCAAATCTCGTCACCGAGACGAACCGCAATGGATAAAAGTATCCGGATGGAACTCTTCCATCTGGTTCTCCTTTTCTCTTGTAGACTCACTTGCACCCAATAGGTGTGCTATTGGCAGGCAAGTCCACAAGTATCTAGACCTGATTAGAGTACAAAGACTCCACCTTAGCTTTCATAGCATCTAACTGTCACACCCCGAAACCGGGCCCTGCAGTGATCCGACCTCGGGGTGCGAAATTTTGGGATAAATTTGAAACTTTTGTTATGTTTCCCAAGATCCGCGTGAATGAGGATAATCGAATCTCATCACAATCAGAGTATATTTTCACGGAAGCTAAACATGGTGTTACGACTCGAAATCCATGGCCATCGGGTTCCGTGTCACACGCAACCAATATCAAAAAGCCATCACATAAACAGACTGGCCTAAATCATACATCAGAGCACACTGAGCTGGTAGTAACAGACTAATTAATTCCCACATATTCAGATTACAATTAACAAGTGTCTTAATTACAAACCCAATAAAAAGGCTAATAAAGCCATACAACAATATATCTAACTAATAGAGATACTACCCTCAAAGATTTGATACGAACTCCGGTGCCAAACTTGACATCTAGATGATATCAATGGGCAGCCTCTCACGTCAGACCGGCGGTCCCACCGCCTCCTCTGATCAAACACCTAAAACCAGAAAGAGAAGAAACTGGCACCAAACAAAAAGGGTCAGACACGACGGTCTGGCAAGCAAATAAACAAATAATATGAAACCAAAGAACATATATAAAACTTGATGAAATCATCGTAAAACCGGATAAATAGTCTAAACAATAATGACAATAAAACATGCTAAAACGATCGAAAGTCCGAACATAAATATCAAGACAAATAAACGAACAGTCTCTAAAGCATAAATATCTTGAAAGATAACCACCTAAGCAAAACATTTAATAATTGGAAATACATTTAAAACTGAATAGTAGAGACAATACAATAAAGATCGATATCGTAAACATTAAACAAATCAAAGCATAAAGAGTATAACCCGCAAGAATCATAAAATAAAGTAATGTGCAGATAAAACCTTGGCGACCACAAATAGCTAAATCCTCCTATTACCGAAGTAATCAGAGCAGACAGAAACGTAGCCACTGAACGTGGTACTAGAAATAGGATCAGAACCGTAGCCATACAAATGGGACCGGCAGATCAAAAATCAGAACCGTAGCCATACAAATGGGACCGGCAGATAAAACCGTTGCCATGGTCGGTACAGACAGAATCCAAGCTGCAGCTGGCGGACAAATTAAAGATCCCAAGCCGGGTGATCAGCCCGACAAGGTGACCTAAGCCTAGTGGTGCCTTTAGTTTTCAAAACTCGAACCGATACGAATCAAACCATAATACTAATCCCTTTGGCTCAGGGGCTCACACCACATAGCCCTGGCCCCGTCTTGCCTCGAGGTTTTATTTTCGAAATCATAGCCTCTTTGGCTCATGGGCTCGCAGTACAAAGCTCTGGCCCCATCTTGCCTCGAGGTTTTTATTTTCAAATACTAGCCTTATCAAAACATTAGTCTCATCGAAGAAATCCCGAATGTGACGAACATACTCCAATATCTTTTCAAATCGAATCGGAGAAAACATACGAATATCCATGGTAAACCGTTCAAATACACATCAAAGTGATTTGTATAAAATCATACGATCAACCCTTTCGAACATGGGAAACCACATGATTTTATAACAAATCACCGATGCTATTTAAATTAGTTTACCCAAGAATACAAATACAAATACAAATACATTTTCTAACTTGAAATGGAATGGAATTGTGTAGAATGACTTAATGACTTACCAAGGAACCATCTCAATGCACAACTATCCTTTAAACATTGATTATTAAGGAGTGAGTTTGATGCCAATGAAAATCCCCAACATTTAAATGATAAAGTGCGCATTGAGACTCGAACGATTCCCGGATAATTTTACATACGTTCATTCTCTCATTGGTCCCATTCCCATTTCACAAATTCCAAGTATCACAAGTAATCCCAAAACTCTTAAAAACAGGCCCGTAGCTGGCCTTAAACCGAGTCCAAAACAATCTACTCATTTAGTCCAAAACAGTCCCTTAAACATAGCCCAAACAGTCCTTGAAAACAGCCCATAACTAACCTTGAACAGGCCCATAAAAACAGGTCTTAAAAGGGTTTAAAAGCTGGCCTTGAACAGGCCCAATATCAGGTTTTAAAACAGCCCAAAGCTAACCTTGAATGGCCCACAAACAGATTTTAAATCAGTCCAAAACTTAACCTTGAATGGCCCACAAATCAAGTTTTAAAACAGTCCAATATCAGGCCCTGAAATGGCCCAATATCAGGTCTTAAAAACAGCCCAAAACTAACTTTGAATGGCCCACAAAACAGGTTTTAAATCAGTCCAATATCAGGCCCAAAGATGACCCAATATCAGATTTGTAATGGTTCAAAAACTGAATCGAATCAGGCCCAAACAGTCCACTAAAACGGCCCACAGAATGAGCCCGGACAGTCCTGGGCTCGCTCGAGCGACCCAGGGTCCGCTCGAGCCAAGCCCAGGCAGAACCTGGTCCGCTCGAGCGGCCCACTGGGTCGCTCGAGCGGACTGGGCCCTGTCCCAGTCCGGGCAGAGTGCAGTGATGTACTCCTTTGAGCATTTTTTCTGAATCTTTTCCCCCTCTTTCTCCCATACTCATTTTCACATTAACTTGGGCCCTTTCATGACCTCCACTAATCATCAAATTACCATTCCTAAATCATTCTAATTAGCCAAGCACAACACTTTGAAATCAAAGTTTCCTTCCTTGGCTTTGAACCCAAACACTTAACACAAAGAAGACAATTTTTTTCTATATGACCAAAGTGAAAACCAAACTTCCAACTCCTTGTAGAACAACAACATAAGTGAAAACCACTATAACATTACTTCATTCATTCAAAGCAAATCCATAAATCAAAAGGATTAGAACATAATGAGAAAAAGCCATGAAACCAAACAAGAAACATGAAAACATCATATTAATTGTGAAATTCACTTGCCTCAAATCAAGATGGGAGCAATATTACTCCTCAAACAAAGCTCTAGTGCCTCAAGCTCCAAAATCACAAAACCCCCAAAATAGCTCAAAAGAAACCCTAGAAAACCAATCCATTGTAAATCTCAATGAAAACCCATTGCATATGTGAGAGAAATACTCCAAGAGGTTTGAAAAAACCAATATCTCAAGAAAGAAATGACATTGCTAACCTTTAGGTGATCCAAACAAGAAGAAGGGCTTAGATGAGAGCCTTGCTCTAGCTCAAAAATCTTGAAAAGGATATCTTTGGGATGCTTGAGAGATGAGGAAGAAGAAGGTAAGATCAAACCTTCCCTTAGCACACAAGAAGGAAGCTTGCAAAAAGGAGAGAGATGGCTGGAAAGGGGAAAGAAGGAGCCCTCTCCCTCAGCCCAAGTTGCTGGAAACGAAAATGAAGGAGAAGAGATGGGTTCCCCTTCTTATAAGATGGGTTTGTGGGCCCCGATCTTCACAAGGCTGAAACTCACATTTGCGGGCCCCGAACGAAAACGACGAAGAAGACAAAAACGATCGGCGAAATTTCTACTTTCCAAAAAATATATTTTCCCCAATTTCTGAAATTTTCGAAATTCATGGACAGATTTAGTGAAAATGTCATTTTTGCCCATTTTCCTCGAAAAACGTGACTTCTGAGTATCAAATCAAAATGATCAAAACATGAAAGTTGTTAAACTTCATCAAATGAGTCAAAATACGTCAAATCCAGAATTTTTAGAAATCAAAAGTAATTTCTCATAAAAATACATATCCTATGGACCGGGTCAAACCAAAGTCAATGGTCTTCAAAATCTCCAAGGTTATGGAAAAATTCGGTCAAACTCAAAAACAAGGTCAAACTAAATCAAATCTCTCTTAAAAAGCCAAACCACGATTAAAACAATACTAAACAAAAGAACTGGGGTCGGGATCTTACATCCTCCCCCCCTTAGAACCCATTTGGTCCTCCAAATGGCTTAACCAAATCAAAATCAAAAACCCAAAAGACAAACGAAAACACTGACACCCTATGCTAGACCTTGGTAACTGAGAGACCCTCTTATCAAACCTGACGTCGAGATGCACGGTCAACAACACTCTGATTCGGTTGAAGGCTTCAAACTATTCTACATATCTGCTCAGAACATACTCCTCTGACCAAACTAGTGTTCAACGATTCTTCTAATCATCCTTGGTGTCATCTGTAGTTCTCGTACCGGATCATTTCTTTTGCTTATCTCGTCAGTCACTGTCGGTTCAAGAAACTGCAAGTTCTGTCTCTTTCTATCAGCTTGGAATTCTGTGCCTTAAGTCCTACAAAGCTGTACACGGTGCTCCCGATGCTTGTACGAAGATGTGATCGTAGACATGCTTTCACTGAAAAATCTTCATCCCGAAAATTTTTTGGAATTCCATATACCTACTTATACTGTACCATTCAGATTTTGGCTTCCAAGAATACCGTCAATCTTTCTTCGTTCTGAAATTACAACTCCAAATTCTATTGGTCTCCTGTCTCTGACTTGGTCTGTTACAACCCAGATGTCATACTGCTATACACCAAATGTTAAAACTGCCTTAACCTGCTGAGCTTTTCTGTGTCGAAACTTCGCATGGCTTGCCTCTTCAGATTTCATTCTCACAACTCCATATTCCAAATCTTTCTGTGCTGTACTCAGAATTCTTGCCCACATCTGATTCTATCTACTTGTTGTTCTTGATATTCTGCTTGATACTGTGTTATCAACAAAAACATATCTGCCAATCTGATGTTAATTCCCGAAGAACTGAAACTTCCAATCCCTGTCTTGAATGATGTTGATTCTCTCATAGACCCAACTTTGTCTTCAACTGAACCAGTACACATCCTGACATCTATCAACCCTTCAATTCTTACACTTCCAAGCTCCAATCATAAGCCAATACCACTCACTCCAATCAATACAAAACAAATCTTAAAATTTTAAACATAGGGACTAAAATAATTACTTAGTTAAATCTCATCATTTTAAAACATAGTAGAAATTGAGCTTCCAAATCATCAAATAAGGCTTAATAAATAAAGTTCTATCAAAGTCTGAGTATGAGATAACATTATCCCTTTTGAAGTTCATATTTTCATACCCAAACAATTCATTGAAAACTCAACAATCTCAAATTAGGATTTCAAAAATAAATCAAATTCATGTAGTATGACCATACATTAAATTTTATTGAAATCCATTTCCAACCAAACATATACAAAATCTTGAAATCATTAAGGTTTGGAAAAGTAGATATCAACATTTAAGAAAATTAATACAAGAGCAAAATTTCCAAGATCATTGTAAAACAATATCTTAAGAAGATTAAACAAAAATTCGAAACACAAATCCTTATGAAAACAAAATCATGTAACTCATGAAAAGGAGTATAATGACATAGTTTATTTCAAAATAAGCCTTAAAGAGGAAACATAAATCCATTGTTTAAACTCTGCAAGGATAGATCATAGACATTAAGGAAAAACCAAATAAAAGATGAAAACATCGCGAAAATCATTCTCACTAAGAAAAGGGACATCACCATGACTGAGGTATACCCTTGCATCTGCATGTTGTCCAATCCAATACCCTATAAATCGGTAAAGTCCATAAGTTTCCTCTGCTGCCAAAAATTATCTTGACCACAATGAACCATCCACTTGGTATTGCCTCTGAAAATTACACTGGCTAAGCTACAAGTCCTGAAAATTCTCAGCCCAATCCATGACAAGGCTCGTTGAATCCGGGAAATCCCTGAGTTTCTCGCACTAGCTTCCAATCGTACTAACTAAGATCACTTCTCCCTTCATAAAAATCGCCAACTAATGTGTCTCCTGCAGTCCTTCATCTCGGAAAGATGGTCTGAGTTCCCCCAAAATTCCACATTTACTTACCTTGGTACGCTGCATGACGATCCTTGATTAGCTGAAAGGGGGTCTTCGAATACTACTCAAGTCCTACTTTGACGGGAAAATGCACATGTCTTCTCTCATTAACCACAATGAAGACGTTGAAGGCTGAAAGTCTGCTGATGTTCTTCGAAAACAACATACTAAGTCCAGAGGGTTCTCAGTGTCCGACACAAGCACAGACAAAAGACACCGAACAAGAGTATGGAGACTTTAAAATTCTCCACCACTAAGGAGGAAATTTGGCCATCCAAATCTCCTAACAACAGAACTAAAAGAAAAGACAAGCAAAATCTCCCGAACTGAAAGAAAAACCGACTCAAATCCAAAGAAACATGACACGAGAAAACAAATCGACACAATCTAACGAATCCTCGCCACACGTCTTAATATCTCTAGAGTATTTTATTTCCTAGAAACTAACCAGCTCTGATACCAAACCTATCACACCCCGAAATCGGGCCCTGCAGTGATCCGACCTCGGGGTGCGAAATTTTGGGATAAATTTGAAACTTTTGTTATGTTTCCCAAGATCCGCGTGAATGAGGATAATCGAATCTCATCACAATCAGAGTATATTTTCGCGGAAGCTAAACATGGTGTTACGACTCGGAATCCGTGGCCATCGGGTTCCGTGTCGCACGCAACCAATATCAAAAAGCCATCACATAAACAGACTGGCCTAAATCATACATCAGAGCACACTGAGCTGGTAGTAACAGACTAATTAATTCCCACATATTCAGATTACAATTAACAAGTGTCTTAATTACAAACCCAATAAAAAGCCTAATAAAGCCATACAACAATATATCTAACTAATAGAGATACTACCCTCAAAGATTTGATACGAACTCCGGTGCCAAACTTGACATCTAGATGATATCAATGGGCAGCCTCTCACGTCAGACCGGCGGTCCCACCGCCTCCTCTGATCAAACACCTAAAACCAAAAGAGAAGAAACTGGCACCAAACAAAAAGGGTCAGACACGACGGTCTGGCAAGCAAATAAACAAATAATATGAAACCAAAGAACATGTATAAACCTTGATGAAATCATCGTAAAACCGGAATAAATAGTCTAAACAATAATGACAATAAAACATGCTAAAACGATCGAAAGTCCGAACATAAATATCAAGACAAATAAACGAACAGTCTCTAAAGCATAAATATCTCGAAAAGATAACCACCTAAGCAAAACATTTAATAATTGGAAATACATTTAAAACTGAATAGTAGAGACAATACAATAAAGATCGATATCGTAAACATTAAACAAATCAAAGCATAAAGAGTATAACCCGCAAGAATCATAAAATAAAGTAATGTGCAGATAAAACCTTGGCGACCCCAAATAGCTAAATCCTCCTATTACCGAAGTAATAAGAGCAGACAGAAACGTAGCCACTGAACGTGGTACTAGAAATAGGATCAGAACCGTAGCCATACAAATGGGACCGGCAGATCAAAAATCAGAACCGTAGCCATACAAATGGGACCGGCAGATAAAACCGTTGCCATGGTCGGTACAGACAGAATCCAAGCTGCAGCTGGCGGACAAATTAAAGATCCCAAGCCGGGTGATCAGCCCGACAAGGTGACCTAAGCCTAGTGGTGCCTTTAGTTTTCAAAACTCGAACCGATACGAATCAAACCATAATACTAATCCCTTTGGCTCAGGGGCTCACACCACATAGCTCTGGCCCCGTCTTGCCTCGAGGTTTTATTTTCGAAATCATAGCCTCTTTGGCTCATGGGCTCGCACTACAAAGCTCTGGCCCCGTCTTGCCTCGAGGTTTTTATTTTCAAATACTAGCCTTATCAAAACATTAGTCTCATCGAAGAAATCCCGAATGTGACGAACATACTCCAATCTCTTTTCAAATCGAATCGGAGAAAACATACGAATATCCATGGTAAACCGTTCAAATACACATCAAAGTGATTTGTATAAAATCATACGATCAACCCTTTCGAACATGGGAAACCACATGATTTTATAACAAATCACCGATGCTATTTAAATTAGTTTACCCAAGAATACAAATACAAATACAAATACATTTTCTAACTTGAAATGGAATGGAATTGTGTAGAATGACTTAATGACTTACCAAGGAACCATCTCAATGCACAACTATCCTTTAAACATTGATTATTAAGGAGTGAGTTTGATGCCAATGAAAATCCCCAACATTTAAATGATAAAGTGCGCATTGAGACTCGAACGATTCCCGGATAATTTTACATACGTTCATTCTCTCATTGGTCCCATTCCCATTTCACAAATTCCAAGTATCACAAGTAATCCCAAAACTCTTAAAAACAGGCCCATAGCTGGCCTTAAACCGAGTCCAAAACAATCTACTCATTTAGTCCAAAACAGTCCCTTAAACATAGCCCAAACAGTCCTTGAAAACAGCCCATAACTAACCTTGAACAGGCCCATAAAAACAGGTCTTAAAAGGGTTTAAAAGCTGGCCTTGAACAGGCCCAATATCAGGTTTTAAAACAGCCCAAAGCTAACCTTGAATGGCCCACAAACAGATTTTAAATCAGTCCAAAACTTAACCTTGAATGGCCCACAAATCAAGTTTTAAAACAGTCCAATATCAGGCCCTGAAATGGCCCAATATCAGTCTTAAAAACAGCCCAAAACTAACTTTGAATGGCCCACAAAAACAGGTTTTAAATCAGTCCAATATCAGGCCCAAAGATGACCCAATATCAGATTTGTAATGGTTTAAAAACTGAATCGAATCAGGCCCAAACAGTCCACTAAAACGGCCCACAGAATGAGCCCGAACAGTCCTGGGCTTGCTCGAGCGACCCAGGGTCCGCTCGAGCCAAGCCCAGGCAGAACCTGGTCCGCTCGAGCGGACTGGGCCCTGTCCCAGTCCGGGCTGAGTGCAGTGATGCACTCCTTTGAGCATTTTTTCTGAATCTTTTCCCCCTCTTTCTCCCATACTCATTTTCACATTAACTTGGGCCCTTTCATGACCTCCACTAATCATCAAATTACCATTCCTAAATCATTCTAATTAGCCAAGCACAACACTTTGAAATCAAAGTTTCCTTCCTTGGCTTTGAACCCAAACACTTAACACAAAGAAGACAATTTTTTTCTATATGACCAAAGTGAAAACCAAACTTCCAACTCCTTGTAGAACAACAACATAAGTGAAAACCACTATAACATTACTTCATTCATTCAAAGCAAATCCATAAATCAAAAGGATTAGAACATAATGAGAAAAAGCCATGAAACCAAACAAGAAACATGAAAACATCATATTAATTGTGAAATTCACTTGCCTCAAATCAAGATGGGAGCAATATTACTCCTCAAACAAAGCTCTAGTGCCTCAAGCTCCAAAATCACAAAACCCCCAAAATAGCTCAAAAGAAACCCTAGAAAACCAATCCATTGTAAATCTCAATGAAAACCCATTGCATATGTGAGAGAAATACTCCAAGAGGTTTGAAAAACCAAGATCTCAAGAAAGAAATGCCATTGCTAACCTTTAGGTGATCCAAACAAGAAGAAGGGCTTAGATGAGAGCCTTGCTCTAGCTCAAAAATCTTGAAAAGGATATCTTTGGGATGCTTGAGAGATGAGGAAGAAGAAGGTAAGATCAAACCTTCCCTTAGCACACAAGAAGGAAGCTTGCAAAAAGGAGAGAGATGGCTGGAAAGGGGAAAGAAGGAGCCCTCTCCCTCAGCCCAAGTTGCTGGAAACGAAAATGAAGGAGAAGAGATGGGTTCCCCTTCTTATAAGATGGGTTTGTGGGCCCCGATCTTCACAAGGCTGAAACTCACATTTGCGGGCCCCGAACGAAAACGACGAAGAAGACAAAAACGATCGGCGAAATTTCTACTTTCCAAAAAATATATTTTCCCCAATTTCTGAAATTTTCGAAATTCATGGACAGATTTAGTGAAAATGTCATTTTTGCCCATTTTCCTCGAAAAACGTGATTTCTGAGTATCAAATCAAAATGATCAAAACATGAAAGTTGTTAAACTTCATCAAATGAGTCAAAATACGTCAAATCCAGAATTTTTAGAAATCAAAAGTAATTTCTCATAAAAATACATATCCTATGGACCGGGTCAAACCAAAGTCAATGGTCTTCAAAATCTCCAAGGTTATGGAAAAATTCGGTCAAACTCAAAAACAAGGTCAAACTAAATCAAATCTCGCTTAAAAAGCCAAACCACGATTAAAACAATACTAAACAAAAGAACTGGGGTCGGGATCTTACACTAACCAACGTCCCGAAACTATGTCATTAACTACTTTATCATAGTTACAGGGATCTTGTTCCCGTTCTTCCGGAATTGCCTCGTAAGACTTTCCTTAGACTGAGAACTTGTCAAGGGTCCTGACAATACTCCCACTACGACAAGGCACTGGTGTAACTACTAGGTCTATTATGGGTGGGTTTTCTTAAAGTTGAGAAAAAACCCTGTGGAAGTTCTACACCGACCACCGCTAAGGTGACAAAAGTCCCTTATGGGGTACCCCCCCAAGGTCTTTGCCTTTTTCTTCTGCCTCCAATGGCCTAGACGTGGCTTTTCAGCCCGTCTACTTGGTTTTTTATTGGACATAGGACCTCCTTTTGGTCTTTGTCCTCTAAAAACCTGAGGTTACAGCCAAGCCAAGCGAATCAAGAGCATCCTATGTTCTCATCTACATGGATGATGGTGAAGTCCACATATGGCTTGCGACCGTCAATCTGAACGAGTCCCCCATAATCTCCTGAGAAGTTAGATCCTCCTTTTCTTGCTTTTCATTGTAGTTTGTATTTTTTTAAAAGAGACAAAAATCACAATTCTTGTCTTTCATTATTGATAAGAATTGTAAATCAGCTATAAACGCCAAAATCGGCTATAAACGCCAAATCGGCTATAAATGCCAAAAAAATCACCTTTCACGGCAAACCAAGAAAAATGTCTCTTTTCTTAAATATATGTGCAATGGAAAACTTGAAAGAAGTTGATTTCCATTTTCCTTGCGAAGGTCGATCTCCGGATCACCACTTGTAATTCCAAGTAAAATAGAAAATCTGGCACACCCACACAAAAAAATGTTGATGCACGCCTCTGCCCCCCGGTTCGAAAGGGTCGGACCCAAACGGACTCCCACGTCCGCCGACCTCGGTAGAACCGAGCGATGAAGTGCTGTCCATCAGTGTCGTCTTCTAGCTCTGAATCCGAATCCGTGTCTTGCGTGATAGATACGAAAGAGACAACAATTTTGCCCCCAGGCTTTTGTTTTGCCTTCTTCACTTTAGTAATGATGACTAAAGGCTTTCAAGTCTTGAGGGAAATGACGAGGGGAGATTGACTGCTCGCTTCGGATTTACCAGAAGCTTTGTTTTCTTTCGGTGATTGTTGAGGAGCCATGCCTTTATCTTTTTATAGATTTTCGGCAAAGGATGTTGTCTCCTCTTCTTCTTTTTCACCTTCATACATCTGGGAGTCTGCGAAGTGGCCTTCTTTACCTTTTAAGGGTTTTCTGTCCGCAAAGACTCGATGTATCATGCCGTCGTCGCCGCCGAATTTGATGTAGAGTTGAAGGAAGAACACCATTCTTATGTATCTATGGGTGTCCAAGAAGGATGTTGTAGCATTAAGGGGTTTTTATTGCATACACAGTGACTTTAGAGATAAGATCACCGATTTGCAATTTGAACATGATTTTGCCGATAAGCCTTTGAGTACTGCCATCGTATCCAAAGATGGATACAGATGTGTGGCTCAGCTTGCTGGGTGGGATACCCAACTCTTCGAGAGCTGAAGTGGAGATGATGTTGAGTGCAGAACCTGGGTCTATCTGAATTTTGCGCATAGGCATTTCCTTCATATACCCTGTGAAGTACAGGAGTCAGTTGTGCCTTGTTTTGCCAAGTAGGAGGTCTTCTTTAGTAAAGGAGATGGTTGCACTGGCTGCTTTTTGAACCGAGAGGCATTCGATGCATGATCCCTCAGTTTTTTTCTTTTCTCCCTTTGAGGAAGTTTCTGAGTTTTTGACCCGGTAGTCCATTTCAATTTGGAGGACTTGCGGGGCATGTTTGTCAACATCCTCATTTAACTTTTGCATTTCTGAAATGAGATTATCACTAGTGCGCGGAGACATTCGCAATAAGTTTAGTATGTGCAGACGTGTAGGTATGTGCTTGAAATGTTCAATCAAGTCATACGTGAAAGCCTCCTTGGGGCATGTTGTTCATCATTGTTGCCACTAGCGGTGCTTACAACATCTTTTCCTGAAGGATTCACATAAGTAAAGGAAGAATGGTTGTAATTTTTGTGGTAGTCCCAGCCAGAGCAAGTGCCTCTACCAACTTCGAGAGCTTCTTGAGAAGGGTCTTCGTTTGGAAGATTGTCTTCAGGATTAAGAGGCTGTCTTTTTTTATTTACTGAGGATGTATCTGCAGTAGAGTTGCCATCCTCTGTAATTGTGTTGCATGGAGAATTTTTCCAGGAACAATTCCTGAACAACATCTAGCAACTTTTCTTCTTCGTTGATCAATTCTCGTCCCAAGCATCAATAGCTGGGGTTTCTTCAGTCAGGAAGGGTGTGAGCTCTGAAGTCATAGTCTCAGGAGAAGAAACCTGCGAGGGTGACATCTCTGTGAAAGTCACGTGAGACGAGGTAGATCCAGAGGATACATTGCTAGGCATCGCCGGAGTATAAGTGATCTCATCAGATGATGCTTTGGAAGAGCTATAATCCCGAATTATCGCATTACAGGAAGCTCTAACAGGATACTGTTGACACCAAAAATGTCACTTTGCTTCTTCAAGATCCAGAAAACTACATGAAGTCACAATTTGCCATAAATAGGCAATGCTACTTCCAAAAAATCAAATCTTGTCAGAATCAGACAAAAACTGCAAGATCCTTCAAGAATGCCAAAAGAGGAGTACACAAGAAGTTTCGGGCCATTTCAAAATCAGTTGGCCTAACTTTGCTTCTCCGGCAGCTGAAAAGGAGCTCCCGGCGGCGAAAGCATCGGAGGCACCAAATCTTCGATCAGAGCCGATGGATGGTCTCAAAATACATCCAAAAGGCTCCACGTCAAGTTCCGAGTCAAAACCGACAACGTTTGATGCTACATCAACCCTCGAACAGCGAAATCAAGCCTCTCGGCGGTGAGAACCTACAAAGCCATCACTCATCAGATAGAGCACATGGACGGCTTCAAAATGCTTACAAAGGGCTACACGTCAAGTTTCAGGTCATTTCGATAACATTTGACCATACTTTGATGCTCAAAAGCGAAATCAGGCCTCTCGGCGGCGAAGCTCTCTGGGACCATGGTTTCCAAGACAGAGCTTGGGGATCATCTTAAAATGACTCTAATATGTTCCCTGTCAAATTTTAAGTCAATCGGACATCGGTTGACCGCACATCAAGCCGCGACATTGTCATCGCGACAAAAGAAAGTCTACTGGCGATAGGACCCCAAACGGCTTCAAAACTCAAACAAAAGCCTATGGTTGGTCTTTTTTATTGCTCAGCAGGCTTCACCCCAAATTTCAGGTCATTCCGACATCGTTTGGCCTAGTTTCAGCTTCTAACGGAAAATCGGCAGCTATGCGCGACAAAGTCTTCGGCTTTCTCAGAAAATTGGAAACTTTGCAAAACAAAATACAAGGATTCTCATCAGGTTTTCTACAGGGAAATCAGGCCAATAAATGATAAAAAATGTCAAGGAAAAATACAGAAGAAAAAAGAATTAAAAAAACAGCAAAAACGGATACAAAACGGGACAAAAGGGAGGAAGACCCCCCAGGGTCGCCAGCCCCTACGACCCTGGGGCCAGGGATCGCCGGTAAGGCCCCGGAAACCCCATTTTTCGCCCTTTTTTCATGATTCGAAGCGTCCGGACTCTGGTATTTTCCAAAATTCATACTTTTGAGACACCAAATCCTCTGACATCCGTCAAAATCATGGGTCAATCATCAAGAGTATCGAAATCAACATTGATCGCCAACCGGTCAACCAAAAAAAGTGTGCTTTCTACCCGACCGATCGAGAAATCGACAGGACAGATGGCACCGACCCGCTGTTGGCAACTAATACCTGAAGTTACGTGGTCATCCGATGTCGATCTACATGAAGATCCATCGATAATCATCACCAGAAGAATCCCTAAAGACGCGGCACGACCCGCGACTCTTCAACTGCTCGGCGACCACTTAATGCGATTAATTGACTAGCTTTATTGCAGTCATTAATCCATTTCTTTGGACGGCCCAATTAGAAGCAAGCATCCGGGAGTTATAAGTCAAGAGATTCATGACATTTAAACCATGAAACTCCTCCCATCATGGCGATTAAAGGCGATTAAATGCCCTCAATCTCCTCCGGCCAATCAGAAGCCAAGAAAAAGGAGTTACAAAATAAAGGAATTAAATCCTCTAACTCCTCCCATTATGCGGCTTAATGACAATAAAAGCCCATAAACTCTCCTAAATGGCTACCAAGAGCCTATAAATAGGAGAGCACTCCAAAGGAATCCAGATCAGAAAAATCACAGAGATCGGAAAAACAAGACAGATCCTAGATAAAAAAAAAGCACAGAAATCCAGAGAAAGAAAGAGAAAACTCTGCGGAAGTTCTACGCCGACCACCGCTACAAGGTGACAAAAGTCCCTTGGGGGGTACCCCCAAGGTCCTTGCCTTTTCCTTCTGCCTCCAATGGCTTAGACGTGGCTTTTCAGCCCGTCTACTTGGTTTTTTATTGGACATAGGACCTCCTTTTGGTCTTTGTCCTCTAAAAACCTGAGGTTATAGCCAAGCCAAGCGAATCAATAGCATCCTCTATTCTCATATGCATGGATGATGGCGAAGTCCACATATGGCTTGCGACTGTCAATCTGAACGAGTCACCCACAATCGCCTGAGAAGTTAGATCCTCCTTTTCTTGCTTTTTCATTGTAGTTTGTATTTTTCAAAAGAGACAAAAATCACAACTCTTGTCTTTCATTATTGATAAAGATTGTAAATCGGCTATAAACACCAAAATCGGCTACAAATGCCAAAAATCGGCTATAAACGCCAAAATCAGCTATAAATGCCAAAAATCGGCTATAAACGCCAAAATCGGCTATAAATGCCAAAAAATTGCCTTTCACGGCAAATCAAGAAAATGTTTTTTTTTAAATATATGTGCAATGGAAAACTTGAAAGAAGTTGATTTCCTTTTTACTTGCGAAGGTTGATCTCCGGATCACCACTTGTAATTCCAAGTAAAATAGAAAATCTGGCACACCCACACAAAAGAAATGTTGATGCACGCCTCTGCCCCCCGGTTACAAAAAGGTCGGACGCAAACGGACTCCCACGTTCGCCGACCTCGGTAGAACCGAGCAGAATGCACTGGTCCATCAGAGACGTTGCCTGTTCGGAGTCAAACTCATCCTCGGATGTAAGAGGATCGTCGATCCAGTAATTTTCTCCATTTTCAGGTGTTAAGGGAGGAGGTACCTGATGGTCTTCAAGGACTTCCGGCTCTGGATTGCAAGGAAGCTCGTTGATGCGGTCTTGTTCTTGTTCTAGAGCGAGATGCTGAAAGATCCTTGCATATTCCTCAAGATCAGGCATGGGAGCCAAATCTTCTTCTTCGTCTGCTCTTCGTGGTTCAACATGGTTGATTTCCACTAGAGCAATGAGGGGTGCTGGGTTAACAACATTTTATTATACAGCCTCTTGGTCTTCTTCATCATCAGACCAGGAACCTTGTGGCTATAAGGGGTTATACCAGATTACTGGCATAAGGTGAGTTTCAGGAACCCATTCTTCATCGGAGAGATATTCTCCTATTTCAAGGGATTCCTCCCACTCGTTGGTGTAGTTGGATTCGAATCCATCATCGGTGTCACTGGACTCGTATCCATCAATGGAGAATCCAACTACCGAATTGCAAGAGGATGATGCCCCGTGCGTGGCTTCTTTGAATTGAGGTGGCATGAAATCACTGAGAGTGAATTTTCTTACCTCCTTTGAAGTCTCTGGAAGGGATGTTTTTTGTTGCCCCCAGTGAAGCGGTAGAGGAGAATTCTGCCTTTTCATGGACTACTTGTTTTGGCTAAGTCTTCTCTTGCCGTTTGAGCTTGAGGAGATGTTTCCTAGCCAGCCTTCGCTGTAAAGCTGTCGGCTTTATTTTCACGACCTTCTAGGTTTCATCTTCCAGTAGATCGTGATGTACCCATATGGGTTGTCCGTCTGGTGTCGGGTAAGGAACCAGTTCTTCGGACGCTTGGATTGTGTTTATCACCTTAAAGGAAGTAGTGATCTTCTTTTTCGGTGATTTTGATGCTTGTCCACATGACACCATGTTAACGGAGGCAGACCCATAGTTTTTGTCAAAGGTGATGACTCTGTTTTTCCACATCTCATTTATTTTCTCTCTTATAATGAAGCTTTGATTGAGAGGATGTGAGATCATCTGGTGGTATGGACAGTACCGAGGATCGTTGATTTTGCCAATATCTCCCGAGCTTTTAGGTTCAGGCAAGGTGAGCTTGTCGTTCACCATGAGAGCCCCGAATATTTCATCAACATCTTCATCAAACAGGTATTTCTTTTCTACTCGCTCTTTGAAGGCATCCGAGAGTTCAGGACTCCTACCTGCAGCTGTGTTTTCAGCTTTCTTTAGTGGGTGAGGAGCTGACTTGGTTTGCACATTGAGGACCTCTTTTTTCTTTTGCTTTGAGGCTGTAATGGCGGTTGGCTCCTTTTTTGATGATTTCTGACTATTGAGGTCTTTGATCACCGTTTCAGCCTCCAGGGAAGATTCTAGGTGTTCTCCCAGGTTTTTTGATTTGTTAACGATGATCATGGAGCAGATTCTAGATCTCATTTTATTTCGACAGATGTCGACTAGGACGCTTGTGGCAGTACATCTGAGCATTTGCACGCCATTGCTTTCCACTTGTGAATGAAGTCATATGTTGACTCATTCTCCCCCTATTTTAGGCTGCAAAGCCGAGCCATAGTAGCGGGATGATCCTCACCTTTGAAGTGAGTCAGTAAGCGTGTCTCTAGCATGGCCTAATTTTGGATGGAGTCCTCCGGAAGAGTGGAGTACCAGTAAAAGGCCGTACCTTTTAGGGTACTTGCAAAGAGGCGAATCTTTAGTGCATCTTGATCCACGATAGCACCCGTCAGGATTTTGAAGTGGATGACGTGCTGTCTGGCTGATCCTTTCCCCGTATATGTTTAGAGAGTAGGATGCTTGAATTTTGTGCGGAACGGGACCGAGTCCATCCATAAGGGATATGGTGGCCTGATCCCATGCTCCTTGAGTATATCCTCTTCTTTAGCTTTTGCGAGGATACTGTCTACGTCCTTTTTGGGGAGGGCGCATGACTCATTTTCTTCTCCATTTACCTCATCATCTTGAAGATTCGGAGGAGGTTCATTGTTTGCCTGATTTTGGAAGGCGAGGAGAAGGTTTTCTATCAGAGTCTCAATCCTCTGTTGGCCTTATTCCAACTGCTGGATGCATGTGAGCGCATCATCTTGAGGTGAATTGCGAGGTGGTGGCTTAGAATTTGTAGCCAGGACGTTCGTCCCTCGGGATTCGAACGAAGAAACTGTCCTAGTGACTGAGCTGGGGCTCATTCTTTTTTATATAGAGCTTGAGGAAGGATCACTCTGCCGTCCATCGCTTGAAGGAGGAGGGGATTCTTCTGAATGTCTTCTTATCCTGGAGACGTTGTGGGTCACCGGAC
Organism: Litsea cubeba; assembly: GCA_012931725.1. NCBI lineage: Eukaryota > Viridiplantae > Streptophyta > Magnoliopsida > Laurales > Lauraceae > Litsea > Litsea cubeba. The sequence continues at coordinate 48,526,840 of CM022947.1, read as the reverse complement.
GTCGGACATGGATTTTGGATGTTGACTTTTGGCGTCTTCTGGTTTTTCCAACGATATGGACATCAACAATTTGGTCGGGTCTTTCTTTTTCGACCCATTTGTGAGAGACTTGAAGTGTAGGAGGCTGGGTCCTTTTCTTTTCTAGTCTCTTTTGTCGATACGACGTACGGCGGCGTATACGACGAGCAATTTGAGCTTCGGTTAGCTCTGGCTGGGCTTTGACAACGAAGGATGTGCTCCCTCCGGCGTAGCAGCCGATGTCTTCTTTGTAGATGGGCAAGGACAGGATGCAAACCCAGTCCTTCGCCTGTTGCAGCGAAGCTTTGAATTTTTCAAGTTTGGCCCTTGTAGAGATGAAGGGTCGAACTACAGGATTGTAGGCCTTAGCTAGTGCTTGTAAAGGCCGAGTGATGCATGATCTGATTTTGGGCTTGTAAGAACAAGCCGGCTCATGCAGGGTTAACTTGGTTGTCAGGTTGGAGATGGGTCTCTCCTCTTTCATGTAAGAGGGTAGAACTGGTTCTCTTTGAGTGGGGCCAGGTATGCTGGCTTGGTAGATGTTTAGGACCTTCTTTGTTTTGTGATGGTCTTGGGGACCAAGTGATGGGATAGACCTGGTTGTTTGTGGGTTGAGGCTTCGCGGGGGTGCCGCGGGCTTCGGGCTTTTTGGTGTTCGCCTTTGGTGTCACGGTAATGACATGTTGAGAGGCGACCTTCTGCTTCTTGGAAGGAGCAGTTTGTTCTTCGAGAAGTGGGAATGGTCCCAGCGTCCCAAAGACGATAGTCCCTGGAGTCGAGGTCGACTCGGAGTTCAGAGAGTTGCTGAGGGAGTTGACGCTTCGGCAGCTGGCAGGGCGCTTGTGACTGCGCGTGGTTTGCTTCTGTTGAAGCATGAGTTGGTGCTTGTTCTCATCATAAGTAATGGTCAAGGAAGCTGCCATTGTTAGTTTTGAAAATTTATGAAACAAGACCACATCCATTAGTAATCACAAGAATACAATGATCATAAATGGGAAGTTCTATGGTTTTGTCTTTTCAAATTGCTCGAGGGACATGACCCAAGCGACAAGAAGAAGGCAAAAAGCCATAGATGGTATAATTATTCTGATCGGAAGTATGGTGAGCCCAGAATGAGTGTCCCAGTGACTGCTAGAAGCAATTGTGAACCTAAATTCAACTTATCGAGAAGCAGAGCTTGCTCGAGGTAAGAAGAATATAAGGTTAGAGTAACAAATGTGCCGGTCCAAATACAGTAGACCCTCAAAGGGCGTACCAGTACCGCTAGGCAGAAATGTTTGGAAACCGCATCCATGAGATGAGATTCTCTGTTTCGAAAGGTCAAGATTGGACTCATCAAATAGAGCAGATGGTATTCCGATTCAAATACGGGCTCAACGATTTCCGCGAGCGCCAATACCTAGAAGGGAAGGAATCATAATTTCTCGTATCTGAACCCAAAAATGACAAGAGTTTTTTTTTTAAAGGCCAAGATCGGATTCATCAAAGAGAGCAAAAGGCATTCCAATCTAGACACGGGCTTAACGATTTCTGCGAGCACCAGTGCCCAGAAGGGAAGAAACCAAAATTTCTCAGATCTGAACCGAAAAATGATGAAAGATTTTTTTTAAATTTTATATCTTTTTATTTAAGATTTTTTTTTTTTGAAAAATCTTTTTTTATTTTTTTAAGGTTTTTTTGAATTTTTTTATATTTGTTTTTATTTTTTTATTTTTATATTTTTTTTGAAAACATTTATTTTTTATAAATATTTTTTAAAATATATTTTATTTATTTATTTTATTTAATTTTTTTATTTTAATGATTTTTTTAAAGATTTTTTATTCAAAAGACAATAGAGTACACATAGGCCTCCTAACCCGGTCTTATGAAATCTCGATTGATAGAATTGCCCCCAAGTAAGAGTAGGATTACTTAATGAACCTGTTTGGAGGACCCTTGCCCAGAACAGTCAAGCTATCTATCTCCACACTCTGGACAAGGCTTTTCTTGAATCAACCGTGATCAAAGAACGCAATCGGTTTAACCTTAGTTGTCTATGTCTTTTTTTTAGATCCCAAATAGACTCATCAAAGCTTCTCGGTTTTGAATCCAAACTTAGAAATCTGGTTTTTTGGCTTTTTTGTTTTTTTTTTTTGTGAATTTGTTTTTAGATCTCTAATGAACTCATCGACGAGAAACGATGACCCAAATCCCAACTCGAACAGGCTCAACATTCCTACAAGCACGATGAATGATAGGAGAGGATCAAAGTTTCTCAATTTTGAATCCAAACTGAGAAATCTGATTCTTTTAAGATCTCTAATGAACTCATCAAAAAGAAACGATGGCCCAAATCCCAACTCGAACAGGCTCGACATTTCTACAAGCACGATGAATGATAGGAGAGGATCAAAGTTTCTCAATTTTGAATCCAAACTGAGAAATCTGATTTTTTTTGGCTTTTTTTAAGGTCTCTAATGAACTCATCGATGAGAAACGATGGCCAAAATCCCAACTCGAACAGGCTCAACATTTCTGCAAGCACGATGAACGATAGGAGAGGATCAAAGTTTCTTAATTAATTTTGAGTCCAAATTGAGAAATCCGATTTTTTTTAAGATCTCTAACAAACTCATCGAAGAGAAACGATGGCCCATATCCTAACTCGAACAGGCTCAACATTTCTACAAGTACGATGAACGATAGGAGAGGATCAAAATTTCTCAATTTTGAATCCAAACTGAGAAATCTAATTTTTTTTTTGAAAAGAGAAAGAGTGGAAATACATTCAAAAATAGAATTAGAAATTTCCAAAAAATCCCATCTCATCTTTTAGATGCGAAATCCAACATAGGACACCAACTAGAAAGTAGCCAAGGAATCCAGAAAAGAAGTATAAGCATAGAGCAAAAGATATGATATGGAAATATTTCAATTCCAAGCATCGTGTTCTCAAATGAACGAGTCCCACCGGGTGTGCTAGCTTGATGGACCGCGCTATCCGCGCACTCGTTCTACTGAGGTCGGCGGGCGTGGAGCCCGTGGGGTACGACCCTTTCATAACCGATGGCAAAAGCGGGTATCAATATTTGTTTTTATGTGGGTGTGCTAGATTTTCTATTTTACTTGGAATTGCAAGTGGTGATCCGGAGATCGACCTTCGCAAGTAAAAGGAAATCAACTTCTTTCAAGTTTTCCATTGCACATATATTTAAGAAAAGAGACATTTTTTTGATTTGCCGTGAAAGGCGATTTTTTTTGGCATTTATAGCCGATTTTTGGCGTTTATAGCCGATTTACAATTCTTATCAATAATGAAAGACAATAGTTGTGATTTTTGTCTCTTTTAGAAAGATACAAAATACAATGAAAAGCAAGAAAATGAGGATCTAACTTCTCAGGAGATTGTGGGGGACTCGTTCTGATTGACGGTCGCAGGCCATGTGTTGATTTTGCCATCATCCATGCAGATGAAAACAGAGGATGCTCTTGATTCGCTTGGCTTGGCTATAACATTAGATTTTTAGAGGACAAAGACCAAGAGGAGGTCCTATGTCCAAAAGAAAGCTAAGTAGACGGGCTGAAAAGCCACGTCTAAGCCATTGGAGGCAGAAGCGAAGGCAAGGACCTTGGGGGGGTACCCCCAAGGGACTTTTCTCACCTTGTAGTGGTGGCCAGTGCAAAACTTTCGCAGAGTTCTCTCTTCCTTTCTCTAGATTTTCTGTGCTTTTCCTGATCTGGGATCTCTGTTTTTTCTTCTTGGAATGCTCTCCTATTTATAGGCTCTTGGTAGCCATTTAGGAAGGTTTATAGGCTTTAATTGTCATTAAGCCGCATAATGGGAGGAGTTGTAGGGTTTAATTCCTTTATTTCGTAACTCCTGGACCTTGGCTTCTGATTGGCCGGTGGAGATTAAGGGTATTTAATCACCTTTAATCGCCATGATGGGAGGAGTTTCACGGTTTAAACCCATGAATCTCTTGACTTGTAACTCCCATTTGCTTGCTTCTGATTGGGCCGTCCAAAGAAATGAATTAATGACTGCAATAAAGCTAGCTAATTAATTGCATTAAGTGGTGCCGAGCAGTTTAAGAGTCGCGGGCCGTGCCGCATTTTTTAGATTTCTTTTGCGATGATCATCGATGGATCTACATGCTGATCAACATCAGATGACCATGTAACTTCAGACATCGATAGCTAACAGTAGGCCGGTGACACCTACCCTGTCGATTTCTCGTTCGATCGGCTAGAAAGTGCAACTTTTTGATCGACCAGTTGGCGATCAATGTTGATTTTGATACTCTCGAAGGTGACCCGTGATTTTGATGGATGTCGACAGGACTGGTGCCTCAAAAGTATGAATTTTAGAAAATCACAGGAGTGTAGAAACTTCAAAACACGAAAAACAACGAAAAATGGGGCCTTCCCGGGGCGAATTTGGCGATTCGGGGCTCCATGGTCCGCCGGCGACCAGCACCATGGTCGCCGGCCAGGGTCGCCGGCGACCCTGGGGGGATTTTTCCCCTTTGGTTCCCGTTTTGCGGCCGTTTTTATGTTTTTTCCAATTCTTTTTTCTTCTGTATTTTTTCTTAATATTTATTGGGTTGATTTCTCTGTAGAAAACTGACGAGAATCCTAGCGTTTTGGGGTGCAATGTTTCCAATTTTTTGGGAAAGCCGAGGACTTTGTAGCGTAGGGCTGCCGATTTTCCATCAGAAGCTGAAATTGGGCCAAACGATGTCGGAATGACATGAAATTTGAGGTAAAGCCTCCTGAGCAATAAATAAGACCAACCATAGGCTTTTGTTTGAGTTTTGAAGCCGTACGGGGTCCTGTCGCCATTAGACTTGATTTTATCGTGAGGAAGATGTCTCGCTTTGATGTGCGGTCAACCGATGTTCGATTGAGTTAAAACTTGACAGAGAACCTATTGGAGTCATTTTGAGATGATCCACAGGCTCTGTCTTGGAAACCATGGTCCCGGGCAACTTCGCCTCCAAGAGGCTTGATTTGGTTTCCGAGAGTCAAAGTATGGTCAAATGTTATCGAAATGACCTGAAACTTGACGTGTAGCCCTTTGTAAGCATCTTGAAGCCGTCCATGTACTCTTTTTGATGAGTGATGACCTCGGTGGTTCTCACTTCCGAGAGGCTTGATTTAGCTGTTCAAGGGTTGATGGAGGGTCAAACATTTTAGGTTTGACTCGGAACTTGATGTGGAACCTTTTGGATGTATTTTGAGACTATCCATAGGCTCTGATCGAAGATTTGGGGTCTTCGATGTTGTCGCCGCCGAAAGCTCATGTTCAGCTATCGGAGAAGCGAAGTTAGGCCAAATGACTTTGAAATGGCCAGAAACTTCTTGTGTACCCCTCTTTTGGCTGTCTTAAAGGATCTTGCAGTTTTTATTTGATTCTGACAAGATTTGATTTTTTGAGAAGTAGCATTACCCATTTATGGTAGGCTACAACTTCATGTAGCTTTCTTGAGGTTGAAGAGGCAAAGTGACTTTTTTGGTGTCAACAAATGCCCCCTCGAGGTGCAGCGACGAGTTGCTTAACTTTTGTAGTCGATGTGCCTCGAAGAGATTTTTGAAGG